>OX451736.1:646065721-646595482 GCA_948472305.1 Vicia faba | reverse complement strand
TGGGATTCAAACTCCGATCCTCTTACATGCAAGTCTTATCTCCTTATCAATTGTGTCAATTTATTTTTTCGAAATAAAATGACATTAGAAAACATATGAACGTCAAGTATCCGGGCAAAACTGGGATATGACAATAGGTATAAGAAGATGATGAATGCATGGACTTATAGCCCTTAAGTGACCTTGGAAAGATAACTTGTGTTGCAAATAACAAGTGTTGGATGAAGACCTTAATGCTGAAGAAAAGACTTCGTGATGATGGAGGAACTAAACCTTAATGCAAACAAACCTAGTTGAAAACCCTAATCCTTGACCTTGATGAAATTGGATGACGAATAGCCTTTGAAGTCTGATGAAGAAAAAGAGAATAGCCTTGTAGTTTGATGGGGAAGAAGGCCATAATAACCATATTTCAAAACCTTAATTCTACTGTCTAATTCTAAAAAAAAAACTGAATGAATCAGGCTTATTTGATCTGTGCATCTCAAACTAATGTGAAACCCTATATTGCATGACCAAATATGCCTTATTGAATGAACTCATGCGATGCAAATGACCTAATAAAGTGTATGCTGAAGAAATGAGAAACATAAGGTAGATAAAATAAAATCAGAAGGGGAAATTTTGGAGTGCAACAACACCGTCTTTGAAAATAGGATTTGCATTTACAGAAGCCATTATGGATCTTTAGTAATAGGTTACCTATAACCTGCTCAAATGCCAATTATCGATTTAAGAGTGCCTAAGAGGTATGAGTGCAGCTTCTCTTAAGATGTGTTTTTCATGATGTCAAAACTACAAGAATATATTGCATTTATGTATATTGGGCGGTATCTCTGAGTTTAGGTGGCACCCTACGCATTTAGAGGTCTTAGGAATCATTGGAAACATAGTCAAATCTGACAGTCTCAAAAAAATCATTTTCTACACTAAAAATGCATTTACAGGCCGGCTCATAAGTCATTAAACGTAGGCTCATTTACTGTCCTAGATAAGTTGTTTTCTTTTGTCTTGGTCAGGCTGACTCATAATCCATTTCAGGCTGGCTCATGTACTGTCCTAAATAAACAGTTCTTTTCTGTTTTGATCAGGCCGACACATAGGTCATTTCAGACCGGCTCATGTTGTTAAAATTAACACTATGAGTCGGCTCATCCAAACTACATGCCGACTCATACTATTTCAAGGATCAAATTTTCTATTTTCTGTTAATTTTGAATTTCCCTCATTTGCCCCAATATTTCAAAAACTATAAATACATCTTCCATGCATCATTCTAACTTGATGATACCATTCAAATTTCCTGAAATTACTCTTCACCTTTAACCTCTAACCTATGCATACACACTAACAAACCACTGTAACTATATTTTGTTAGGGTGCCATCTAGACTAGGTTCGATAACGTCCAATTAGGTTCTTGTGTAGCCGAGAATATTGGGTTGAGATTTGTATGGGTCTTCATCTGGAAAAATTGCAGGTTTATCCTCCAAGATCATTGATTGATATGGGGGTTTTTGTGCAAGACATTCAAAAGAGGACAACGGCCTAGTGAAAGCCTTCAGATATAAAGAATGCAAAGGATCCTTTGGAGATAAAGAACGCTAAGGAAGTAGTGCAAGAACGGTGAATCAAATTGAAGTCTTGCGTTGCAATAGTTGAAATTGGTGGTGCGCGAAAGCTTTGGAGATAAAGTATGCAAATGAGTAGACAAATCCAGATATTCAATTTGCATCTATTGTGTCTTAGTTTTTCTCAAGATCAAAGGAAGATAAGGGGTTAAATCAACAACAAACGTTAGGGTTTGTGGAGTTTCTCTTGGAACACTTTTGTTGTATCAAATGTTTTGCATAGTAAGAATTATCCTAATTACATTGGAATTAGGCGCGGACGTATCCACACGCGAGGAAGAAAATATGGAATTGTGAAGACAAAACATTGTGTCTCTTTTCTTTTATTGCTTTACTTACCTTAATTTTCATACATCAATTTGTCAAATAGCATTGAGTAATCTATCGACGCGTAGGAATTTTATGAGACTATTTTGGTTTTGAATTGTGTGTTGAGTGGCTTATAATCACTTTTGATTATAAGTGATTTTTCATATCAATGCAACTCAAAGGAAAATTATGAAACTTTGATTGCACACCAAGTGTTTGACAAATTGTTTAGCTTGTTCAACTCAAAGGAAAATTCTGAAAATTTTGTTGTACACAAAGTGTTCAACAATCTGTTCAATAAGTTGTAAATTGATTGAAGTATATTAATTCAAATTTATTTCTTTCATTCCATATTCAATTTTGTATATTTGCATATCCGACTTCCAATAACTAGGTTCGTATAGACGACTCACTTTGAAAAACTTCTGCTTGCACTCTTTTGTTCAACAATTTTAAAAACAAGATTTTTTTTGGAATTTTGGCTTGGTGATCTATTCACCCCCTCTAGATAAGGCGTCATCATCTAACAAGTGGCATCAAGATCCTGGTTCATTCCGGCTTCGAAACTTATTATAAAATGGTGTTGAAACCTAAAGGGGATTATAAAAGAGCCAAAATTTTCACGAGAGAAAACTATAGTTATTGGAAAGCTTGTATGCAAATTCATGTCAACTCATATGAAAAAGGTGTGTGGGAAGCTATTCATAATTGTCCAACACCGGTGATATATGAGGTTGATGTTGTTGTTATACCTAAGTCGGAAAACTAATGGAATGAGGATGATAATAAGAAGTGGTCACATGATTGGAAAGCTAAAAACATTATCATACCCGCTCTTGGTGTTGATGAGTTTTATCGCATTTCTCATTGTGAGACCGCTAAAGCTATGTGGGATACTCTTCAAGTTACTTATGAGGGAACTAATAAGGTTAAACAAGCTAAGATCAATACACTCAATCAATAGGTTGAACTCTTTCGCATGAAGCATGGTAAAACCATTGCTCAAATGAAAAAGTGATTATCACATCTTATTAATCGTTTAAGTTTGCTAGGTAATCCCATTTCAAATGCTATTTCTACTAACAAGGTTTTGATATTTCTTACTAGGAATTGGAAACCTAAGGTCACCGCGATAAAGGAAGTCAATAATATTGCAACACTTGATCTCACTGCTTTGTTTGGAAAGTTAGAAGAACACGAGCAAGAACTCAATTGCTTGGAAAAACATGAAAAAGTATAGTGAAAAAGAAGAAAAAGGATAAAGACACCAATAAGGAGGAAGTATTGAAGTCTAAAGATTTTAAGGCTTCAAGTTCAAATTCCTCAAAGGATGAGCACACTAATGATGGTGATTATTGTGATGAAGAAGATTCAGATGATGAACAAATGGGATTATTTGTGAGGAGATATAATTGATACATTCAGAAGAATGGTGTCAAACACTCCGACAATAATCTTGTGAAAAATAGAAGATAATACACATCCTCTAAAGATGAAGACAACAAAAAGGATAAGGGAAAAAGTATATGCTATGAATGCCGAAAGTCAGGTCATTATAGACCGGAGTGTCTATCTCTTTCCAACAAGAAAGAAAAGGATCAATGAAATAACTCTAGAAATTCTAGAAAAGCCTATGTTGTTTGGGATAGTGATATCGATGTTTCAAGTGATGAAAGCTCAAGTGATAGTGAAGAAGAATCAAATTATTTTTTCATGGAAAATCAACATCAAAGCAAGAAAAATAATTTAAGTCATTCTAAATATGATAATGTTGATAAGTTGTCTTTTATGGAGTTAAAAATTGTTTTTAATAATCTACAAAAAGAAACATTATATTCTTCTAAGAAACTTGTTTTCAATGAAAAAGTTTCCACATGCTTGGAAGCAATGGTTATAGAAACCAATAATAATTTTGAAGCATTAAATCAATCTATTGTAGATGGTCAAAACTATGAAAATGAGGATGAGGAATCTTGTCGGTTCAGTTGTGAAAATTTTTAAATTCGACAACAAGAAGTGAGTACTCTTGAAGCTCAATTGAACAAGGCAACACAACCTCATGATATTTTTGCTATTAATTCTCCAAAGGTTGAAAAGCCTCACAAAAATTATAATTTGATTAAGAGATATTCAAATAGCAAAAGCAAACATCATCATAGGATGTTTTGTCACTAATTTTGCAAGAAAGACCATACTATTGAAAAATGCAAATTTATGTGCTTTTTGGTCCCTAAAGGAAATTTTCAATGGTTGCCCAAATGCAACAATTATTTCACTCACTTCAAAGGAACCAATGAGAATTAGGTACCTACCATTTTTGTTTGATTATTTGTAGTTTGAGTGTCTTGACGCTATGACAGGAAAGTGGATTCTTGATAGTGGATGTTCAAGATACATGACAGGAGGCATATTTCTATTCTCCGACTTTGTTATGAAGAATAAATGTTTTATATCCTACGGTGATCGCAACAAAGGTGTAATACTCAGAAAAGGTAGTATAGGTAATCTCTCAACTATTACTATCTAAAATGTTATGTTAGTTGAAGGCCTTAGACATAGTCTTCTAAATATTAGTCAATTATGTTACAATGGGTATAAGGTGACTTTTGCAAAAGATTGTTGTGTAATTAAACATAATGAAAAGAAGGATTGTATGTTTAATGGTGTGAGGTATAATAATATCTATATGCTTAACTTAAGAGAAGTTTCCATGATTAATTACCAATGTCTTGTCACCATGAGTGAAGACTCTTGGCTATGGCATAGACCTTTGGCACATGTCAATTTTGATCTATTTAATAAAATGGTTTCAAAATATTTAGTAATTGGTCTACCTAAAATAAAGTTTTCAAAAGATCGCTTATGTGATGCATGTCAAAAGGGTAAGCAAACAAGAGTCTCTTTTAAATCTAAAAATGTTGTTTCAACATCAAGACCTCTTGAGATCCTTCATATGGATTTGGTTGGACCTTCACGAACCAAAATCATTGGTGGTAATTACTATGGTTTTGTTATAGTAGATGATTACTCAAGATTTTATTGAACTATTTTCTTGTGTAGCAAACATGAAACATTCTCGGCTTTCACACATTTTTCCAAGTTATCTCAAAATAAATAGAATTAAAAAATAGTTACCATTCGAAGTGATCATGGAGGTGAATTTGAAAACCACCTTTTTGAGGAGTATTGTGATAAATTTGGTATTGGACATAACTTTTCAGCTCTTAGAACTCCATAATAAAATGGTATTGTGGAACTCAAAAATCGTGTGTTAGAGAAGTTGGCAAGAACAATGCTCAATGATTTTGGTCTATCAAAATATTTTTGGGCCGATGCTATTAGCACGGCTTGTTATGTCTTGAATAGGATACTTATTCATCCTATACTTGATAAAACTCCTTATGAACTTTTAAAAGGTAGAAAACTAAATTTATCGCATCTTTGTGTCTTTGGATGTAAATGTTTTGTTTTAAATAATAGAAAAGATAATCTTGTAAAATTTGACGCGAAATCCGATGAAGGTATCTTTCTTGAATACTCATAATTTAGTAAAGCCTATAGAGTTTATAAGAAAATATTAATTATCATTGAAGAGTTGGTTCATGTTACTTTTTATGAGACTTGCCTAAATAGTGTTGGGAAAGGTATTTCTTTTCATGGTGTAGGTGCATCTACAGAAGACATACTCAAAGACACTGATAAAGGAGTTGATCAACCTAAGACGGTGGAAATTAAGAAGAAGGAAGATGACAACCAAAAGAAGAAGGATGGTGACCAAAGTCAATAAGAAGATGATAGTCTTCCATTGGAGTGAAGAACCTCCAAGGATCATCCTATCGATAATATTATTGGTGCTATCAGAAAAGGGGAGTTCTCTAAGCTTATGCAGGGAGAGTTTAAAATGAGTATAATGGGAGAGTTGAACTACTTTCTTGGACTAAAAATTAAGAAACTCAATAAAGTAACATTTGTATATCAAACCAAATATTGTCTCGAATTACTTAAAATATCCGGTATGGACGATGCAAAGGAAATTGACACACCTATGGCAATAAATGGTAACATGGATAGAGATGAAAAGGGTAAGAATGTTGAGGTCAAAAATAATATTGCTCTTAAATTCAATCTTTATTAATTATGAACTTGCATTACATACGTTGTAATGTTATTTTTCAGTTATTTATCAATTTTGCATCATTACATATATATGGGGATATATGATTGTTGCTCTTATATGCAAAATCGCCTCTATATGATATATTGATTGTTATGGAATACTATAATACTTTTAATGATATGCTTGTTCTCTTTTCGATGTTGTCAAAGGGGGATAATGATATGCTAGATGAAGTTGGGAAGAACATAGCTTGAAGTTGGGAGCGTCAAATAAACACGACATACTAGCATCGCCGCAGTTTTTCCATCATAAAAAAGGGAGTATATGAGTGCAACTTCTCTTAAGGTGTGTTTTGCATGATGTCAAAACTACAAGAATGTATTGCATTTTTGTACATTGGGTGGTATCTCTAAGTTTTGGTGGCACCCTACGCATTTATAGTTCTTAGGAATCATTAGAAACATAGTCAAAACTGACCTAGTCTCCAAAAATCATTTTCTGCACTAAAAATGCATTTACAGGCCATCTCATCAGTCATTACAGGACGACTCATGTACTATCTTAGATAAGACATTTTATTTTGTCTTGGTCAGGCCGACTCATAAACCATTTAAGACGTCTCACGTACTATCCTAAATAAGTAGTTATTTTATGTTTTGATCAGGCAGCCTCATAGGTCATTTCAAGCAGGCTCATGCTGTTAAAATCAACACTATGAGCCAACACATCCAAACTACAGGTTGGCTCATACTGTTTCAAGGGTCAAATTTTCTATTTTCTTTTAATTCCAAATTTCTTTCTTTTTCCCCAATATTTCCATAACTATAATACATCTTTTATGCATCATTCCAACTTGATGATACAATAAAAATTTATTACAATTTATCCTCACCTTCAACCTCCAATCTATGCATACACACTAATAAAACATTATAACGATCTTATGTTGGGGTGCCATCTAGAAGAGCTTTGATAACGTCCAATTAGGTTCATGTGTAGTTGAAAATATTGGGTTGAGATTTGCAGGGATCTTTATTCGGAAAAAACCGTGGGTTTCTCTTCCAAGATCATTGATTGATTTGGGGGTTTTCGTGCAAGATATTCAAAAGAGGATTGTGGTCTAGTTAAAGCCTTTGAAGATAAAGAATGCAAAATATCCTTTGGAGATAAAGAACTCAAAGGAAATAGCGCGAGAACGATGAATCAAATTGAAGTCTCGTGTTGTAATAGTTGAAATTGGTGGTGTATGAAAGCTTTGGAGATAAACTATGAAAAGGAGTAGCAAGATCCAGATAATGAATTTGCAACTATTGTGTCTTAGTCTTTATCAAGATCAAAGGAAGAGAAAGGGTTGAATCAACAATAAATGTTAGGGTTTGTGGAGTTACTCTTAGAACACTTCTCTTGTATCAAACTTTTTGCATAGTAAGAATTATCCTAATTCCTTTAGAATTAGGTGCAGAAGTACCCACACGCGAGGACGAAAATTGGGAACTGTGAGACAAATCCTTGTGTGACTTTTCTTTCATTGCTTTACTTGCTTTAATTTCCATACATCAATTTGTAAAATAGCATTGAATAATCTATCAACACGTAGGATTTTTCTGAGTCTATTTTTGTTTTGAATTGTGTGTTGAGTTGCTTATAATCACTTTTGATTATAAGTGATTTTTCATATCAACATAACTCAAAGGCAAATTCTTAAACTTTGATTGCACACCAAGTTCTTGACAAATTGTTTAGCTTGTTCAACTGAAAGGAAAATTTTGAAAATTCTATTATACACCAAATGTTCAACAAATTGTTCAGTTTGTTCTTTTGCTTGTTATCATTGGAAATAATATTGTTAGTAACTTCCTACAAATGTTAAATAAGTTGTAAAGTGATTGAAGTATATTAATTCCAATTTATTTCTTTCATTCCATATTCAATTTTGTATATTTTCATATCCGACTTCCAATAACTAGGTTTGTATAGACGACACACTTTGAAAAACTTCCGCTTGCACTCTTTTGTTAAACAATTTTAAATACAAGAATTTTCTGAAATTTTGGCTTGGTGATCTTTTCACTCCCCCCCCACTCTAGATAAGGCGTCGCCGTCTTACAAGAGGAGTTGAATTAATACTTTAAAACTTTATCCGGTTTTTATGAATATTTGTTCTTTCTTTTCTGGTTTGGTTAGGCGATGGAAACAGTAAAGTGCTGAAATTAAAGAACACAAGAGATTATCCTAATTCCCGTCACAATCCATACATGTAGTCCCCTTACCACATGTAAGAGATTTTATTATTGTTAGATATTCCTAAACAAGACTCTGACTAAGTTATCAAGAACAATCCTCTTAAAAACTTACGCCACAAGAAAAGAAAGCAATCCTCTCTTTTCTTGCACACACTTGTTTCCAAGAATCCTGGAAATACAAGCAATACACTTCACACAATCTTAACTCCAACAATCCTGGAAAATAAGATGCGATACAACAAGAGCTTTTGAATAAGTAAGATTGTAGTATATAAAACCTATGAAGGACTTATTCTCTTTCAATATGAAACTTAATAACAAATAACTCTCTTATGTTCTCAAGATACTTTTATGAATATGATATGAAAATGTTATTCAAAAGTATCACTGTATGAAAATTCTGTTTGAGATATTATGCAGAGAATTTTTATAATTTGTTTGAAAAAGGTAAATAAAAAATATAACTTTGAAATCAATTTAAAGAGATGATAATAACCATTCAAAATCATGACAATGGTTGATAGAAAATCTGAATTTTTATCCTTGAAAAGAGTAATGTTTGCCATGAGAATAAGTGCGAACGGGTGCAAAGAAACAAAGTATTTTTCAATTTTACTTCAGGTGAAATTGATTGCACTACAACCACAACCGATTGCACATCCTATAACATTAAATTTTTAAAAATAAAACAAATGACAATCGATTACACATAAATGACAATCAATTGCGCTAAGGTGAAAAATACAAAAAGTGCCTGCAATGGATTGCACAAAAACTACAATGGGTTGCACAAAGCTAAAAAATGAAATTTATGCTTTGCTGAGTGTGCTTTAATTGATTGCAAAAAACTGCAATTGATTGCAATTTCTCTACAATGGATTACACAAAACTGCAATTGATTGCACTTTTAAAATTCTAAAATAAAAATTCTAAGTACAGAACATATGATCACACAATGCTTCAAAATTTTAACACCAAATGATCAATCCAGTTTAAAAGAATTTTTCACATGATATATGCATGTTTTAAAAGATTGAGCACTAATATTATATTTGTTAAAGGTTTCATACACCTTAGAACTTGAATGATCAATGCTTTGTAAATAAGGAGCAAGTCTTCAATATTTTCTTTCTTCTTCTTTTATATATGTACACGGTCTTGAGAGATTTAAAGTTGTCCCCATTTAAATATAATGTTGGAGAAGCTTGACTTCATAATCTCCCCTGTTTTGATGATGACAACCATTGAAAGTTGAAATGCTTGAATCTCGTAGAATAAATGTGAAGATATATGTGAATGCTCCCCTTAACTTTGATAACTCCCCATTAATCAAAGTTCTCCATTGATTCATAGAGAAATTTACTTCTTTGTGGCTGAAAAAAGTTAGAGACAAGCATGCAACATATACACATATATCTTCTCCCCCTTTTTCATTAGAAAAAAGGATGGGAAAAGGATAAATTATATAAAGAAATCCTGAAAATTATTAATTCTTTACCTATGATTTTCACCTCATGAATGGCTTCATCTTCAATCAAGCATTCATTTTTTGTGAATTTAATTTTGAAACCTTTATCACAAAGTTGGCTTATACTTAGAAATTTATGCTTTAGTTTTTCAACATAAAGTACATCTTCAATGGATGTGAAAGGTGGTGCTCCAACTTTGCCAATTCCAAGAATTTTCCCTTTATGGTTGCCCTCATGTGTAACATAACCCTTGGACTTTAGAACTAGAGATGAAAATTAGTTTATATCTCTCTCATCAAATGCTTAGAACAACCACTAACAAGATATCATAAAATTGTAGTGGGTCTTCAAACAAACCTACAAAAGAAATTAAGTTTTTTTTGGTACACAATATGCCTTAGATACTTCATAATTATTTCCTTTCTTGATCCACACATAACGTCCACTTTCCACAATAAATTTTCTTACGTAGCAAGCATTAAGTGTGTGACCAATTATACCACAATAAAAACATGTAGAAACAAAATTACTTATATATCTAGGAAAATATTTTTTTTAACAAATCTCTTCTTAGGATGAAGATGAACTTTTTATGCTTTATTCACTTTCTCTTTGATAGATTGGTCACTTCCTATAATAAAGATAGTTCTACTAGTACTTGGTTTGTTAAAATTAGAATAATCAAGTCCACTTTTATCATCGGAATATCTTTGTTAACTAAGGACATTGTCCAATCCAACTTGTCCTTTTTCATACCTTTCAAGAACTCTTTTTAATTGGACAATTTGAAAAGAAAGTGAATCACACTCTTTGCGTGGAAAATTATTATTTTATTTTTCAAGAAAAGTTTGTTTTTCAACTTCAAAATATTTTTCCATATGTCAATCCTTTCTTCAAGAGATAAAATTTGTTTCTTTTGTGTTGACACCTTTTTATACAGAATTATACATTCATTAAGTAACTCATCAATATCACATAGTTCATCATTATCATAAGAAGATATTTAATTACTAACCTCTTTTTCTTCATCATCGTAATGTGGTGTTGCTATCAATGCAAGATTTACATGTTCTTCATCTGAAGATGAAATTATTTCATTATCATTCTATGCTATATATGCTTTCTTTGGCCTTTTGTCCTTCTTTCTTTTGAAGTATTTATTCTTCTTTTCAACTATAGGGTATTCACTTTTAACATGTCATTTTTCTCCACATTCAAAGCACTTAACCTTCCTTGTTAGTGCTTCCCTTTTAGTAATCTCTTTTTTTATTCTTCTTTTCTTTTAAACTTTTCATACTTCTTGATAAGATCATCATCTTCATCACTATTTACTCATCCTCTTGATTGTGATCAAAAATTTTGAATCTCGTTTTTAAGGAAATATCTTTTGAATCTTTTACTTGAATTTCATGCTTTTCAAGTCTTCCAAGTTCTGTCTCATATTCTTGAAGTTTTCTAAACAATGTTGCCGAAGTCATTTTGGATAGATTTTTCTTCTCGGATATTTCTGTCACTTTTGGTTGTCATTCCCTAGTTAAAGATCTAAGTACTTTAAGATTAATTTCATCTATAATAAGAGTCTTTCCAAGTGCTTTCAAGTGATTTATCAAATGCACAAATATTTTCTGCAAGTCGAGATTGATTCTCTGGTCTTCATTATGAATAATATGTATTCTTGACTCAGAGTGTTCAATCTAGATCTGTTAACTTCAGCAGTTCCTTCATGAGTTTCTACTAATGTATCCCATATTTCCTTTTTGGGCTTGAGAGTGTCAACATCATTAACAACACTGGTAAGAACAAAAGGACAATCTACAACTGCTTTCCAAACTTCTTTTCCTTGAGTTTCTAGATACGCCTTCATGCGTATTTTCCAAAAATCTAAATATTCACCACAAAATAAGGGAGCCTTGTTATTGCTACCATCGTCTTTGAAACCCAAATTTGGATTTGCGGAAGCCATTCTTGATCTTTAAGAACATGTTACTTATAACCTGTTCTAATGTCAATTTTCAATTTATATTTACAAAAGTTCTTTTAATTCCTTTTACATTCAATTCAAAATCTCTTTACTTTCCTATTATTATTTCGCATAGTTTCACAATTACTTGCCAATTGACCATTACATTCAAAAAGATGAACATTCGAAAACCATAAATACCAAAAATAGACTTTGTAGTCCTAGGATCAATCTAGTCATTCCTGTCAGTAACTAGAGTCTCTAGGATTCGGAAGACTGTCGATTGTTTACCAAATTTCATGAAAAAAAGTTGGCACATCTAGCGGGACCTATTGTCTGTTTTTAGAAATTGTTATTACTTTCATACAAAATTTTACATCAACATTGTTTCATGAGATTAAGAAGTGGTAAATTAGCCAAAACTAACGAAGTTATACCCAAAAGTAAATATGTTAGAAGAACGGTTAATCCGCCAAGCAACAATAGAGAACAAACCCCTCATTCAACAGGGGGAAGCACGACTACAATATCTGAAACCGAATCGATACCGATTTAAGTGAGTACGAAGGGAATACCGATGAATACTCAAATCGGTCCAATTGTATCCCTGGTACAAACACGGGGTCAACCAGTGAGCCTAAGACAATAGGGGACGAATAACTTCAGAAATTTTGCGTTTGGATTTACAATGCCAATGGATGGCCGTGAAAAAATTTACGGCATGCCAACATCAATGATGGCAAGGTTAAATAATAGTACTTCAACATTTCTTGATCCAAGGGTGTCTACTTTTTCACCGCTGCAAGGATCAGGATCAGGTGCCAATAATATGGGTCGAATAGCCCCACCTAGGATTCTCTCCCCAATTACCTATCCTTACATCGAATTTTTTGGCGGCATTTAGACAACAAATTGATGATAGCAATCATGAAATGATTGGTGTCTTAGCCCAACTGTGATGCGGTGGGAGAACTGACTTGAGGGTTTTGTGTTTTATCGCAAATGTTGCGGTTAGCAAGAGTCACCACCGACTTTTCTTTTATCCAAAAAGGAAAGGTGAAAAAGCACAGGAAAGACCTTTGAGATTGTTTCTTGAGTTCAGGGGGTAGATTATGAAAAGGGAAGGTGTTAGAACCCTTTTCATCCATGGTTATCTATGGGCTCTTAGTTACTTGCTAGATCACTTGCTTTTGTTTGAAATTGTGCTTTGTGTGGTTTTTTGAAAGTATTTTATAAAGAGTCCATCGTTTAGGCAATCTTTGTAATGATTCTCGTTCGTAAGAATATATAAAAAGATGTTGATCTTTTGAAAATGTTTTCAATTTTGTAAGATGTTTTGAAAGTGTGTGTGATTGTTTTGAAAATAGCAAGTATATTTGTTTTGAGATGGAGCAAGTAATTAGGAGCAATCTACCTACTCAAATATCTTTCTTGTTCATTTTCTTTCCCTTTGACATTGTTGTCTTACCATTGATTTGGTAAGCAACCCTATCTTTGGATATAAACGGGAAGGGTGTGGGTCTTCGTATAGCCATGATTAGCAATGTTGCAAAGTATCTTAGCATTTTTGAGGGACTAAGATCATTTTTGCAAAACAACCTTGAATAGCGTCTCCGAGGGACTATGACCTTGTATTTGTTTGTTTTGCTAAGATACCTTACATGCGTAATATGACCATTTCTGTATAAGGCAACCAAGTGGGATAACCCTAGGGGTTTTTTGTGTGCAAGTGTATCATTTTCATGCTTGATTTTGTCTTGAATTAGGATTTTCTATTTGATTGGTTTTATCTTGCCATACCAACCCTAATTACTAGCATGCTATGTAAAAGCGATAAATTGCGAAATTTAAAGTTACTACACTATTACAACATTTGTGGGAGGGGGTATACAATTTATGAATGGGGATTGCGATAATATAACCTAATTAATCTATTACAACCAAATTAAATATGTACAAATATTAGAATAAATAATATACAAGATGAATTAAATATGCAAAGATGTGTAAATGCAAAGAAGATTTTTGTTTGGTTTTTTATATGGAAAAGCTTTAACCTAAAACCTAATTAGAAAATAAGTAAATCAAGATTAACTTAAATTAATTAAGGAAAGAAATTATTTAAGAAAAGGTTTTTGAATAAACCCTAATTCTATTTGGTTAAAAGGAAATAAGTTTCTTAATGAAAAAAAGTATTTTTTTTTTGTATTTTGTTGTCTTGAAAATAATATATGGCATTATGAGGTATTTTTGATCCTTTTTTATATTAAAATAAATATTTAATGGATATAAAGAAAAAATAAATATTAAGCTAGTTCTAATTTAATTTACAAAGTTACTTAATGAAAATAGATAATATATAACTAAATAAAAATATTTTACATGAGAAAAATAAAATAAAATGATCCAAAATACAAATCTATCATTTTTATATTTTTAGGATTTTTAATATTAAGAAAAATATATTTAAGAAAATATAAGAAATAAAATAAATAAATACAATGATATTGGGCCAGGGGTGTCACAAGCAAACAGGGAGTAAATGTTAGAACAAAAAAATCCAAGGCCCATGAAGCAGGAAGCCCAACGCTGTAAAGGGACAAAAAAGATGTAAAAATGTGAGAAAATTGCAAAAGGCAGCACGCTGAGGCTCGAACCCATGACCTCTAGCATTTATGCGCGTTGCTTACCACTGGGGTGGCTGTACATCCATTTATATAAACACAAACATAAATATATATTAGAAAATGGCCGGATCACCTTGAGCCATGGCCGGATCACCTGTATCTTCTTCATTTCTCCATAAAAATGGAAAGTTCAAACATGAAAATTATAGTGTTTCTTCCCACGATTTCAACCATATAATTTATGTATACTAAAAGTCAAAGATAAGATCTAATTTTACTGGCCCTAATTTGAAATCTAATTTTTTGCAGAAATTTCAAATCCAAAATTCTCTATGCACAGTTAATATAAATGAAAACTATGAACATGGTTAGCTTTAGAGCAAGGATATCTACATTTTGCTTTCATAAATCAGGACCAAATGATGCTTGTATGAAGAGATAGAAGTTTGAGTTTTTACCTCTTGCAGCTGGGATCGTGAATGGAGTCTGAGCATGTTTTGAGAAGGCCTGAGGATCTGTTTAGCTTGCTTGGACCTCCTTGAGTGTATTCCAAGCCTTACTTTATCCTGAAAGTCCCTGAATCTCCCTACTCAAGTCAACCTGTAAGCTTGATATTTGAAAATAGTGGATGGTGAAGGAGGAGTTACAGTGAGGGAACAAGGGTCTGGATCACTTAGGTATGATGTATATTAAGTGCTTGGGTGGTTAAAACTCAATACGCACGAGTGGATTTGGATATGGCTATGTAAGGTTCAAAACTGTTAAGCTATGGCATATTTTCAGTTGCAAAGTGTTTGGGGGTGTTTTTGAGTCTTAGACTTTGTGTGTCAACTTGTAAATAATGTGTCTATTTATAAGCAAGTGGTCTTAAGTCTTGTAACAACTCAGATTTCAAAAACTCACATGTTTCCTTGGTTTCTTGTTTGTGAAGCAAAGCTAGCAAGCATGGTTCCAAGCTGTAGTACCAAGTTTGTAGGGGAGCTGAGTCCTTTAAACATGCTTGTTCTGATTGAGTGGAGTGTTTTTGTGTAGAAAAAACAAGTGCAAGGCTTAATGCAAGCTGACTTTGCATAAATCTTGCTTTTCCAAAATGGCAATGTTGCCTTTCTCCCAAAAATGGAATTATTCTTGTACAATGCATTCAATGCTTGGCTTAAAGCTTCCAAAAACTGTGAAAAAATTTAATTATGGAGTGAAAGTCAAGTTAGGAGCCTGCAAAGTAGGATTTGTTCAGCATGCTTAAGGATTTGAATTTTTGTTCATCATGAAATGGCTTGAAATAAAAGTGATAAATCACCAACTTCATATCTTCGATTCTTCCTACTCAAGAATGATCTCAAGGAGTTCTTGGACATTTTGGAAAGCTTGTAATGTGTTATGAAACTCATCTTTGAATTTATTTTGAAAATTCCCTTTGGAACTATGTGAAAAATTGGCATGAAGTTAGGTCAAAAATCTGCCTAACTAGGGCAAAATTTCACTAAGTTATTTTAGTTCATGAGCATGTATTCACAAAATTATATCTTGAGATCCAAGAATTTTTAGGAGAAATTGTGTGACGAAAAGTTTTAGATTTCATTAAGATCTACAACTTTCATGTTGGAAGTTTCATTTGAATCATCTTGCATCATGGTGAAAATTTGGCTCAAAGTTGAGAAGAAAAAAGAAATTTTCTATACTTAAAAAAATTTCTAAGTTAAGAAATTTCAACTTTTCAAAACAAAATCTTGAATCCTTGATTTCTTGATGAACAAGTTTCACATTTTGTCATGTTTTGATGAATTATGATCTTTGGCACTTGATTTTGACCAACAAGTCAAAGTTTGACTTTTCAGTGTACAGTTGACTTTTGATCAGTTGACTGAAAAATTCATCTGTCAATCCAATGGATTTGTAATATTTTGAATCATGTTATTAGGTCAAGATGATGCAATTGAACTCTTGAAATCATACTTCAAACCAATTGATCATTTTCTAGGTCAAAAATCAAAAATTGCCTTTTCTCAGTCAAAACCCTAATTTTGACCATTTTGCCCTTTTGATGATTTGATCAAATTTCTTGAGGAATTATGGTCCAAACTTGATCAAATGCTTCATATGAGTCTAAAATGTTGATGTGGATAAAAAATTATGAAGTTTGACTATAAATTGGCCATGGTTGACTTTTTCCCCAATACAGTTGATTTTTAGGTCAACTGTTCAATTGACTGATCAAAAGTGTGATTCAAAACTTGAAACTTGACATGAGTAATCTTAGGGTTTCCTAATGATCCTTGAAAGTAATATGAAACATTGATAGTCCAAAAATCCCTGTGCAAACTCAAACCCTAATTTTGGTCATCAATGCATGAGGAGATGTCTTGAGTTGGTCAAACCCTAATGCAGTCTTGAGTCAAAGAGATCTTGTAAGAATTCTTGATAAGTGAGAGGGAAAATTTTGGGGTGCAACAGCTGCCCCTGTTCAATCTTCTTAAACCTGAAGAGTTAGACTGGCGAGTTTTGCCATTCGTGACTCGAAGGTGGAAGATGATTGGACACTAGAGTGCCCAGAAATTTGCACTCGGCGATGTGATGGTAGAGGGAATGGGATTAAAGATGCACTTTGGAGAGGTGATAGAAAGTTGTAGGAGATGGGCTTAAAGATGCCATCCAAAGGTGATTGTTTGTGTTGTAATTTGTAAGTTGAAAGAATGAGTATCAGAATGGCGTCCGTGTCTGGAGCGTATCTGAACTGTACCAAAAGGTTAAAATATGAATGAGTATCAGGATGGCGTCCGTGTATGGAGCGTATCTGAACGATATCTGAAAGTTGACTTTGAATGAGTATTAGGATGGCATCCGTATATGGAGCATATCTAAACTGTATCAAAAAGTTGACTTTGAATGAGTATCAGAATGGCGTCTGTGTCTAGAGCGTATCTGAACTGTATCTGAAAGTTGACTTTGAATGAGTATCAGGATGGCATCCGTGTTTGGAGCGTATCTGAAATGTATCTCTAGATTGAACATTGTTAATGGTAGCTGTTAATCTTATCTTGAAAAGAGTAAAATGTTAGCTAAAATGCCAAGTAGTGATACATGAAATGTATGCATTAGTGTTTATTAATGTTTATGATATATGAATGCGATGTATGCGTATGTGAGTTGATTTGCTGCATTGCAGTTTGATTGAGGAAACTAAATCCCTGAACGTTGCTGAGGATATGTAAGTCTTCATGCCTGGAAATCGAAGTGTTGATGAATTTCCATTTTTGGAAATAAACCCTGTTGTAAGGGAAATTCCATGTGCTGCTTGTAAAATCCTATTGGGGAATCCTGAGAAAATTGACGACTTCTACCGGGGATCAATAATTTAAAACTTTGATCTGCTGGGGATTTAAACGATGTACTGTAGGGGATTGCTTATGGAATAGCTTAGAGATATTTTCCTATCCTTTCAACCTATCAGTAATTGCCTCTTTTCATTTTGTTTATTTGTAAGCAGTAATTATGTTCAAATGCATATGCTCAATAATGAATCATTGGACGTTTTTGTAAACAAAGCACAAGCGTAAAGAAAAGACAAATAGTTTTTGTACTTTCAAAGGGATATTTTGTATTGACTTTGAGTAAGTATTTTTGTACAAGGGGACGAACATTCTGGTAAGAGAATGCTGTCATAAAAAAGAAAAATTTGATACAAATAAAAGATAGCTATGTGTAATAATCCCATGGGGTTTCCAATCTGCTATAGCCTTTGTATCTCTGAGCATCTTGTCTATTTGTTGCCTCGCCCGAAGATGATTGAATTGATCAGAAACACTGAATTTGTTAGTTAAAGCCAAAGGTTGTCCGTGGGGTGATCCAACAGGTCATAGTCATACGCTTTACATTCCCTAACTTTTTCCTGGACCGCCCTTTCGGGTTTTCAGACCACCGGGAAACCCCTTTTTTCCCTAGTCGCCCTTTCGGGTTTTCAAATTTGCGGGTGTACAAATTTTTTTGTTTTATCCCTAATTTTTGCCCGAACCTTTTTGGTAGCCGGGATGCCCTTGTTTTGCCTAGGTATGTCAACCTAGCGGGTCTCTTATGTGTAGTATCTTTTGACTATGTTCGCGTTTGCAGGATGTGGCAAGTTGTCACCATCCATGGTGGTCAAGATCATCGCCCCACCGGAGAATATATTTTTGATTACAAATGGTCCTTCATAGGTAGGAGTCCATTTGCCCCTGGGATCACCTTGTGGAAAGATGATGTGCTTGATCACTAGGTCTCGAACTTGATACACTTGGCGCCTGAATTTCTTGTTGAAAGCCTTGATCATCCGTTTTTGATACATTTGACCATGGAAAACAACAGAAAGTCTCTTTTCATCAATCAAATTCAGTTGATCAAGTCGGGTCTAGATCCAATCGTTTTCGTTCAATCCTGCATCCTTCATAATCCTCAGAGAGAGGATTTGAACCTCGATGGGCAAAACAACCTCCATGCCGTAAACCAAAGAATATGGTGTTACCCCGGTTGATGTGCGAGCTGTGGTACGATACCCGTGGAGAGCGAACGGTAACATCTCATGCCAGTCTTTGTATGTGACTGTCATTTTCTTATGATCTTTTTAATGTTTTTATTTGCAGCTTCGACAACACCATTCATCTTTGGCCGATAGGGAGAAGAATTGTGAAGCTGAATCTTGAATTGCTCGCACAATGCGGTGATCATAGTGTTGTTGAGATTTGTACCGTTGTCAGTGATGATCCTTTCTGGGATACTGTACCCGCAAATGAGATTTTGCTTGATGAAATGGGCAACAACATTCTTGGTAACGGAGGTGATCGGGACTTTATAAGTCTATTGGGATACTAACTACAAGTATACAGTTTAGTCGTTCTAGTTTTAAATGATTATCGAACCTACAGAGACTGAGGATCAATCACATACGATCTAATGTTATTATTGTTTAACTAAGCGATGAGTATTTGGTTTTGGGGGAAAAAGAGTTTAATTAAAAACAATAGTAATAGCTATACCGGTATGTGATAGTCGGAATTCGGGAACTCGATGAGTCGCTTGGCATATAAAGTATTTCCGTAAAAATGAATTGTTTAAAAACCTGAGACATACACTCTCGTGTTCATGAAATAAGTTATGCTACTAAGCCTAGTGGATGCACTTTAAATTTAATAACACTTTTTGAAAACAACTTGAGTTTAATTAATTTGTTAAAACACTCTCGTGTATTTAAAAATTAATGTTTTGTTACCATTATCTGGGTCGAACCCCAGCTCTCGCATGCAGGTTCTTGCCTTAATTAATTTCCCACTCTCGTGGCAAAATCGTGTTAAATATCTTCTCACTCTCGTGACAAGGGTAGTTAAATTAAATATGGAAATAGGAAACCAGAAATTATTTATAAAAGTTTTTAGCCAAGTTATCACCGAATTCCTTCGGTGCTTAAGAGTCACATACCGGTACAAACGAAATTAGCCAGACATAATATATTTAGTAACCTTGCAACGTAAAATACAATTCATAAAAACAACTAACATAGCATAAGAATAATAAAAACCAATTGCATAAAAACCTGTAAATATGTTGCTGTGGTAATCTTGAGTGCATACAATATCCTTGCGATTAATTGAAATATATGACCGTGTTAATCCTTATATGAAGAATTAACACTTTTGGAAACTAATTTAGGAAACTGAACGTTACAGTGGGTATATTGGTTCAAAAGCAAATAAAATAAAATAATGCAGAAAGGCAAAAGTTTGGCTTTGTAGTAAAAAATATCCCCCCCCCCCCTGTTCCATTAAAATGCCTCCTATTTATAGAAGAGGATTTTTGCAGTTAAGAGAATTTAGGAACTGCTTGAGTGGAGGAAGACTCAGACTATATGTTGTTAAAGTTGAGGAATCGTAGGAGAAGAAAACCATCCATTACGTTGCCCACGTCTCCTGTTATGCATAACGTTGAATTACGCGTGTGACGGTCGTCATGAGGAGGTGACGGTCGTAATGCGCTTAAATAATGCGTTACATTCGTCAATGATGTGTGACGAGCGTCCTTCAAGTTGTGAGCGCGTTACGCTCGTGATGGGGATGTGACGGTCGTCACAACATCAAACTTTGCAGATTTTGCAGATTTAGTTCTTTTTCTTCTGATTTATTGGCTGGCTTTCTTCATGTGATCCTTTTTCACTAATTTGATTTGAAACAAGTTGTACCTGTGAAAATACATGAAAACTCGGAACAATCGGGAGTTAAATGAGTTAATGTATTATGAAAATCGATAAAAATGTAGTAATTATATGATACGATTTCTCGTTATCAAATTTCCCCATACTTAAACCTTTGCTTATCCTCAAGCAAATAATCATTTAGAAGGATCAGACAAGTTTTATCAAGCGCACATGCATGACATACCTTTGATTTTTAAAGTAATTACGGGAAATCCTCGTCAGTTCGACCGATACTTAAGTGAAACACTAACTATACGCTAATGACACAAGCAATAGGCTAAGTCGTGGACTTCCATTTCAAAAAAACTGTCCAATAGTTCCGTTATAATTCTGCCCAGAGTTTCTTGTATCTATTTCACCCGGTTTTGTTCTAGCACAATCACATTAAGCCCTTTGTCTTAGCACGCACGTAGTGGAGTAACCGGTTAGTGACTTTGATCCTTTTAATATGGGGTCTGGTACACGAATGTGGCAACCCTACATATGTTATCCAAATTGGGGGTTGTGGGGGATCGAGCCGTAACACGCCCTACCAAGTTCAGAACCAGATACCTTTGAACCAACCAATAATGGACTCCTTCATTATTTGCTCATCTCTTATATGCGACCTTGTATTTTGGTGCACAAAATTTTCTTTTCTTTTTAGCAGCGAGATAAGAAGGATATTTCATTGATCAGGCATCAAACACTTATATTCATCGATTCCCCACGTGGTTTGTGTCAAGACGGTGCTGACTGCTAGTATAAACTACTATGGGTTACTTTAGAACTAAAACTCAAGATATAGGTATAATGGTTATTGAAACAGATCGCGTAAGTAAGAAGTCAAAGGTGTCATAACCGTATGGATCTTGTTGAATCGTTCTCGGCTTCCTCAACCGGGATTTTGTTAAGATAGGTATGCCGGGATAATGCGAAGATAAAGTAAAAAAAAT
Organism: Vicia faba; assembly: GCA_948472305.1. NCBI lineage: Eukaryota > Viridiplantae > Streptophyta > Magnoliopsida > Fabales > Fabaceae > Vicia > Vicia faba. The sequence continues at coordinate 646,573,975 of OX451736.1, read as the reverse complement.
TGGTATGGATAAATAAAGAGGGGAAGAATTTAAACTGATAAATATCGTAAGAAAATTACTTGTTTATGGTAGATGGAAAGGTACCTCTCCCACACTAAATCCGACATTGTCCTCAATGTTGCGGCATAAAGGCGGGGAAATACAAGTACAAGAAATAAACAAAAAGAAAAAGAGACAGAAAAAGTAAACTACTTAGAAAATAAGAAAAACTACTGATGGCCACGTCCTCTACTCCTGGTGCATGATCGCCTAGTAGGAGTGGCTTCGATGTCAGTGTCCTGGTAGGCAAGGGTGCTGACGTCCAACCTTAAGGCATTAAGTTCAGACAGGGCCTCATCCAACCTCTCGTTCATGCTCCGCTGGTCAGTCAGAATCTGAGTGTTTTGTGCATATAAATAGTCATATTGTTCCTGTTGTCTTCTTTCAAGTGTGGCACTCATTTGATTTTGCAGATGGATGGCGCGGAGAACTTCTTCAAGAGTAATAGGAGGTGGTGCGGATGAAGGTCCTGGAATGTCGTGGACGGGGGCAACACTGTCTAGCTCTTCTTGCATTTTGTCTGCGGGGGCATTAGGCTGGTCTTCATGAGTAGGAACATGCCCCTCGGGAGCTGCAGGATCGAATAACCAATTAACTCTGTTTTATGGATCAATTCGGTCCCTGCAATGCAAAGTAATGCTATGATAAACAATGTTTCTGATTACAGGATGGAATCTTCCATCCTCCCGCTCGTAGATGAGGTGTGCTGCCTTGCAGCGGTCCATAGTCAACAATGCCGGCGCCATAGAAGGCATATCTGTGAGAGCGGCACCATAATTCAGAGCTATGGCAAGAGAAGTGACAATCCCTCCGAAATATAAGGGTTTTCTGCCTCTAGCATAAATGGAGTGAATATGGGCCAATAAAAATGGGGCGGCATTGATCTTCTGGCCGGTGAATGCGCAATGCATGAAGAAGATCTCCTTGGAGTTGAGCTTGTGATTGCTGTCTCGGGCGAAGATGGTGTTGTAGAGGATGCGGTGAAAGCATCGGATAGTCGGATTATGAATATGTGTGGCGTTGAGGTGGTCGTAAGATCCGGCACGAATGTTCGTCATACTGTGCCATAAATTAAAAGCTTCCTCGCCAAAATTATCCGGCACCCGGAGGTGGACACCTTCATCAGAACAGAAACCGAGCAGCCGAGCGAAATCGGTTTGGGACAGCTGATGCTCAGTGCCAAACATACGAAATTTGGCCACGCCTGAGAGTTGGTTTGTGGCACCAGTGGGAGTAATGTATGCAAAGGAACTCAGAAACTCAAAGGTGAGCTCGCGGTATGTAACAAACCTAGATTTAATGTGGGCTTTTTCCCACCCCAGCTGGCTAAACAGATAATGGACACTATCCTTAATGCCTAAAGTGTCCATTGTTGGTTCATCATAATATAAGGTCATACCAATATTTCTGTGTGATAATTCCTCAAACCTCCTCATTTGGTTCCTGCCTCTAAAAGTGGTTTCCATAGTATATAGTAAAGGGAGGGAAGCAAATCAGGGGAGAAGGTAGGATAGAAAAAGACTTTTTCAGAAAACCTGTAAAGTTGTTTGAAAATCAGCAGCAGTTGTATAATTTTTTTTAGAAATAATGAAAATAAGGCTTTAAAAGAAATAAATGTAGAAACGGAAAAGAAAATAAAAAACAAACGGAAATAATAGCAAAAACAAATAGGTGGATTGCCTCCCACTAAGCACTTTGTTTAACGTCGATAGCTCGACAGACAGTACCTATTTAGTTAGGTGTCAGGGTAAGTGGCTCACTTAACTGCAGATAAGCTGAATAGTTTAGATTTTTGATGTTAAAATAACGCTTTAAGCGCTGGCCATTGACTATAAATGGTTCGATGGGATTTCCTTTAATTTCTATCGCACCACTTGGGAAAACTTTATTAATTTCGAATGGTCCTGACCATCTGGAACGTAATTTACCCGGGAAGAGTTTTAGTCTAGAGTTGAATAGGAGTACAATGTCTCCTTCCTTAAATTCCTTCCGCGAGATACGCTTATCATGCCATTTTTTTGTCCTCTCCTTATAGATTCTAGCATTTTCATAAGCGTCTAAACACACTTCTTCTAATTCATGGATATATAATATTCGTTTCTCGCCAGCAGTCTTGTAATTTAAGTTAAGAGTTTTAATGGCCCAGTAAGCTTTATGTTCTAATTCTACTGGCAAATGACAATATTTTCCATAAACTAATTTAAACGGCATTGTTCCGATAGGGGTTTTAAAAGCTATCCTATATGCCCAAAGAGCATCATTTAGCTTGGAGGACCAATCCTTTCTGGATGTGGCTACGGTTTTCTCAAGGATTTGTTTAATTTCCCTATTTGACACTTCCACTTGTCCACTCGTTTGAGGATGGTATGGTGTGGCTATGCGATGTTTAACGCCATATTTTGAAAGTAGTTTTTCAAAAATTCTAGAGATAAAATGGGAACCACCATCACTAATTACTAGTCTGGGTATACCGAATCGTGGGAAGATAACATTTTTGAATAATTTAAGTACCACTCGTGTATCATTTGTGGGTGCAGCGATGACTTCAATCCATTTTGATACGTAGTCAAAAGCTACCAATATATACTTATTTCCAAAGGATGCGGGGAAAGGTCCCATGAAATCAATTCCCCATACATCAAAAATTTCAACTTCAAGAATCCCTTTTTGCGGCATTTCGTCACGCCTAAATATATTTCCTGTGCGCTGACATCTATCACAGTTCATAATTGCTACATGGACGTCTTTCCATAAAGTAGGCCAAAAGAAACCAGCTTGAAGTATTTTTGCACAAGTTTTCGAAGTACTAGCATGTCCACCATAAGGGGGCGGAATGAGAATGAGCAATGACGTCGTCTATTTCATCGTTAGGGACACAGCGACGGTAGATACCATCGACGCCTTTTTTAAAGAGTAGTGGTTCATCCCAAAAGTAGTGTCTAAGATCATGGAAGAATTTCTTCCGCTGTTGGTACGTTAAATCGGGTGGTAGAACACCGGCGGCTAAGTAGTTAACGAAATCAGCGTACCATGGTAATGTGGTGTTGGTACAAATGGCTTCTACTACCGCAGTTGTTAAATGTTCATTACATTGATCTGAATTATCGGTAGGAGCTACCTCTAGTTTAGCAATAAGGCGTTCATATGGGAAATCTTCGTTTATGGGAACACTCTCGGTTTGGATAGCATCCAATCTTGATAAATGGTCTGCTACCACGTTTTCAGTCCCCCTTTTGTCTATTATTTCCAAGTCAAACTCTTGTAGGAGTAAGATCCATCTGAGTAGTTGTGGTTTGGCGTCTTTCTTACTTAGCAAGTATCGGATCGCAACATGATCCGTGTAAATAACGATTTTGGCGCCTACTAAGTAGGAACGAGATTTGTCCAATGTGAATACAACAGCTAAGAGTTCCTTCTCCGTAGTGGCGTAATTCATTTGTGCGGGATCAAGTGTTCTGCTTGCGCAGTAAATAGCGTGAAGCTTTTTATCCTTGCGTTGTCCTAGGACTGCGCCTACAGCATAATCGCTCGCATCGCACATTATTTCAAATGGTAGGTTCCAATCAGGAGGTTGCATTATAGGTGTTGAAATTAAGGCTTCTTTAAGCGTATCAAATGCGTTTAAGCATTTATCGTCAAAAATAAACTCGACTTCTTTCATCAATAGTTCAGTTAGTGGCTTAGTGATTTTAGAGAAATCTTTTATAAAACGTCGGTAAAAACCAGCGTGTCCTAGAAAATTTCTTATTTCTCTAACTGTTTTGGGTGGTAGAAGGTTTTTGATAATTTCAATTTTTTCTTTATCGACTTCAATCCCTATGTTTGATACAATGTGCCCCAACACAATTCCTTGTCTCACCATGAAGTGACACTTTTCCCAGTTGAGCACTAGGTTGACATTGACACAGCGTTTTAGTACCAGCTCAAGATTTGATAAACATCCGTCAAAACTTTCTCCGGAGACAGAAAAATCATCCATGAATACTTCCATAATTCCGTCCAAAAAGTCTACGAAAATCGCCATCATGCATCGTTGAAAAGTTGCAGGTGCGTTACATAGTCCAAATGGAATTCTTCGGTATACAAAGGTACCATAGGGGCATGTGAATGTAGTTTTCTCTTGATCATCAGGATGAATGGGAATTTGGAAGAATCCTGAGTATCCGTCAAGATAACAAAAATGGGAATGTTTAGCTAAGCGCTCGAGCATTTGATCAATGAATGGTAATGGGAAATGGTCCTTGCGCGTAGCTTTGTTTAGTTTTCTGTAATCAATACACATTCTCCATCCTGTTTGGGTACGTTGTGCCACCGATTCACCTTTTGTGTTTGTTATAACCGTAACACCTCCTTTCTTAGGTACTACGTGAAATGGACTGACCCAGTTGCTATATGATATTGGGTATATGATGCCTGCCTCTAGTAGTTTCTGCACTTCTTTCTTTACGACTTCACTTAGGATAGGATTTATTCGTCTTTGATGTTCTCTAGAAGTCTTGTAGTCCTCTTCTAGCATAATGCGGTGCATACAGAGAGAAGGACTTATTCCTTTTAGATATGATATATTATATCCTAACGCGGTTGGATACTTCCTTAACACATTATGAAGTTTTTCGGTTTCGATCTTCCCTAAATTGGCATTGACTATAACTGGCCGTTCGAGTTCTTTATCTAAAAATTCATACCTTAGATCTTTGGGTAACATTTTAAGTTCTATACCAGTTTTCTTATCAGTTGGGGTAGGATCGGGTGTTAAGGCGAAACATTCGCTTAGGTTGGCATCGTGATATTCTCGTCTCCAGTCATCATCCTTGAAGATAGTTGGTGTCGTAATTTTCAATATCCCAGAATATGTGTCTTCTTGGCTTTCTAGTTCTTTGACACATTCATCAATAATATCTAGGAAACAACATGAGTCATCTATAGTAGGGGCTTTGGAGAATTGGGAAAGAATAAATTCTACTTTTTCTTCTCCTACCTCGAAGGTAAGCTTTCCTTTCTTAACGTCAATAATGGCTCCTGCAGTGGCTAAAAATGGCCTTCCTAATATGATGGAAATATTTGAATCTTCCTTTATGTCCATTATTATAAAGTCAGTAGGTATGTAAAATTGTCCTATTCGGACATGAATGTTTTCTAGCATACCAACAAGGAATTTGACTGATCTGTCGCTAGTTGTAGGTACATCTTGGTAGGTCTCATGTCACCTAGTTTGAGCTTCTTGCAAATAGATAAGGGCATTAGACTAACACTTGCTCCTAAATCGCATAGAGCTTTGTCTATGACATATTTTCCAATTACACATGGTATGGAGAAACTACCAGGATCCTTTAGCTTTGGAGGCATGTTATTTTGAATTATGGCGCTACATTCGGCAGTTAGCATAACGGTTTCGTTTTCAACAATTTTTTTCTTATTAGAGAATTTTTCTTTTAGGAATTTAGCATATGACGGCATTTGAGTTATAGCTTCTGTAAACGGAATAATGACGTTTAATTATTTCAGAAGTTCTACAAATTTCTTGAATTGCCCCTCATTTTTGGATTTTGCAAGTCTTTGAGGGTATGGAATTGGTGGTTTATATGGCGGTGGAGGTACGTAAGGTTTTTCTGAAATCTCTCCGCTCTCATTTGCGTCTTCCTCTACATTCTCAGATTGTTCTTTCGATTTCTCTACTTCCTTTTCAGGTTTTTGATACATGGTCGGGTTTTAGAGTCTAGGATCTACCGGCCCATCAAGTGCTGTCCCACTTCATAATGTGATAGCATTAGCATGTCCTTTAGGATTGGGTTGTGGCTGTCCAGGAAACGTACCAGCAGGTGCGGCAGAACTAGCTTGGTGTTGTGCTACTTGGGAGATTTGGGTTTCTAACATTTTATTGTGAGTTGCTAGGGCATCTACCTTATTTGCTAATAGCTTCAATTATTCACTGGTGTGAACGTTTTGATTGAGAAATTCTTTGTTTTGTTGAGCTTGATTAGCGATAAAATTTTCCATTAGGATTTCAAGGTTAGACTTCTTAGGAATGTTAGGAACATTAGCATCGGGTTTTTGATAGCTTGGAGGTACAACGGGTGCTTGGCCAGGTGCATATAAAGCGTTATTGTTCTTGTATGAGAAGTTAGGATGGTTCTTCCAACCAGGGTTATAGGTATTAGCATAAGGATTACCTTGAGCGTAATTCACCTGATCAACTGATATTCCTGCTAGGATTTGACATTCGGTTCCAACATGACCAGGAACTCCACAAACTTCGCAATTTGGGGTAACTGCAGCCACGGTGGCTGTAGGAGGTAAGGTCAAGCTTTCTATCTTTTGGGTAAGAGCATCTACCTTAGCATTAACTTTATCTAGGCTACTAATCTCGTACATCCCACTTTTGGTTTGAGTTTTCTCCACAGGTGTTCTTTCTCCTCCCCACTGATAGTGGTTTTGAGCCATATTTTCAATGAGTTGGTTAGCTTCGTCGTAAGGCTTGTCCATCAGTGTACCACCTGCAAAGGCATCTATAGAGAGTCTTATGTTGTACAAGAGTCAATTGTAAAATGTGTGGATAATCAGCCAGATTTCTAATCCGTGATGTGGGCACATTCGCATCATATCTTTGTAGCGTTCCATTGCATCGAATAGTGATTCAGTATCCTTCTGCCTAAATCCATTGATTTGAGCTTTAATGCAGCAGTCTTGCTTGGGGGAAAATATCGTGCTAAAAATACAGTCTTAAGTCCTTCCCACGTAGTGACGGAATTTGACGGCAAGGATTGCAACCAAGCCCAAGCTCTATCTCTTAGTGAAAAAGGAAAAAGACGTAATCTTATTGCATCTTTACTAACACCATTTGCTATAACTGTGTCGGCAAATTGAACGAATTTTGTAAGATGTTCATTTGGATCCTCGGTAGGATTTCCATAGAATTGGCGTTGTTGGATAGCTGATATCAATGACGGTTTCAACTTAAAATCATTTCGATTAATTGCTGGAGCAATAATGCTATTGTGGGGTTCTTGTTGTGATGGAGCTGCGTACTCCTTCAGTGGACGAGTCCTTCGTTCTTCGACCATGTCTACTTCTGGATTAATTTTGGTTTCAGAGGAAGAATTAGAATCTGTTTCGGAATCAATCTTGATTTCGGGTTTTGGTAAAGGAATAGCGTGATTTAAACAGTAATCCCTGACTGTTCGTCTTATGGAAAGGATGCGTTCAGGTTCGTCCGTCGATTTTTCAAGTGGTTCGCCTTGTGAACGAGTCCTTGGCATACAAATCGAAAGAGGGTTTCTGTTGCCTATTCTAAACGCGCAACAGAAGAATCGTACTTAATTGACTAATCAGTCCCCGGCAATGGCGCCAAAAACTTGATCGAGACTTTATAAGTCTATTGGGATACTAACTGCAAGTATACAGTTTAGTCGTTCTAGTTTTAAATGATTATCGAACTCACAGAGACTGAGGATCAATCGCATATGATCTAATGTTATTATTGTTTAACTAAGCGATGAGTATTTGGTTTTGGGGGAAAAATAGTTTAATTAAAAACAATAGTAATAGCTATACCGGTATGTGATAGTCGGACTTCTGGAACTCGGTGAGTCGCTTGGCATATAAAGTATTTCGGTAAAAATGAATTGTTTAAAAACCTGAGACATACACTCTCGTGTTCATGAAATAAGTTATGCTACTAAACCTAGTGGATGCACTTTAAATTTAATAACACTTTTTGAAAACAAATTGAGTTTAATTAATTTGTTAAAACACTCTCGTGTATTTAAAAATTAATGTTTCGTTACCACTATCTGGGTCGAACCCCAGCTCTCGCATGCATGTTCTTGCCTTAATTAATTTCCCACTCTCGTGGCAAAATCGTGTTAAATATCCTCTCACTCTCGTGACAAGGGTAGTTAAATTAAATATGGAGATAGGAAACCAAAAATTATTTATAAAAGTTTTTAGCCAAGTTATCACTGAATTCCTTCGGTGCTTAAGAGTCACATATCAGTACAAACGAAATTAGCCAGACATAATATATTTAGTAACCTTGCAACATAAAATACAATTCATAAAAACAACTAACATAGCATAAGAATAACAAAAACCAATTGCATAAAAACCTGTAAATATGTTGATGTGGTAATCTTGAGTGCGTACAATATCCTTGCGATTAATTGAAATATATGACCGTGTTAATCCTTAGATGGAGAATTAACACTTTTGGAAACTAATTTAGGAAACTGAACGTTACAGTGGGTATATTGGTTCAAAAGCAAATAAAACAAAATAATGCAGAAAGGAAAAATTTTGGCTCTGTAGTAAAAAATGTCCCCCCTGTTCCATTAAAATGCCTCCTATTTATAGAAGAGGATTTTTGCAGTTAAGAGAGTTTAGGAACTGATTGAGTGGAGGAAGACTCGGACTGTACGTTGCTGAAGTTGAGGAATTGTAGGAGAAGAAAACCATCCATTACGTTGCCCATGTCTCCTGTTATGCATAACGTTGAATTACGCGTGTGACAGTCGTCATGAGGAGGTGACGGTCGTAATGCGCTTAAATAGCGCGTTACGTTCGTCAATGATGTGTGACGAGCGTCCTTCAAGTTGTGAGCGCGTTACGCTCGTAATGGGGGTGTGACGGTCGTCACAACATCAAACTTTGCAGATTTTGCAGATTTAGTTCTTTTTCTTCTGATTTATTGGATGGCTTTCTTCATGTGATCCTTTTTCACTAATTTGATTTGAAACAAGTTGTACCTGTGAAAAGACATGAAAACTCGGAACAATCGGGAGTTAAACGAGTTAATGTATTATGAAAATCGATAAAAATGTAGTAATTATATGATACGATTTCTCGTTATCAAGAGGCGAAGGAATCTGCTCCAACCCACTTTGTAAAATAGTCAATGGCCACTAGGATGAAGCGTTGTCCATTGGAGGCTGTCAGCTTGATTTCCCCAATCATATCAATCCCCCACATAGCAAAGGGCCAAGGAGCTGTTAAGACATTCAGAGGAACCGGAAGTACATGCACCTTGTCAGCATAAATATGACATTTATGGCAGGTTCGAGAGTGTTGATAACAGTCTGCTTCCATGGTAGACCAGTAATATCCTGCCCGTAGGATTTTCTTTGCCATCGTATGCCCACTGGAATGGGTACCAAAAGTGCCTTCGTGCAATTCAGCCATGATCCTTTCAGCTTAAACTTTATCTACGCATCGAAGTAACACAGAGTCATGATTGCGTTTATACAGGATGTCATTACTAAGGAAGAACTTAGCAGAGAATCTCCTTAAGAACTTTTTATCATTGATTGAAGCTCCTTTTGGATATTCTTGAGCCTCGAGATACCTTTTGACTTTGTGAAACCAAGGTTGGTCCACTACTTCTTCAGTATTAATCTCGTGACAGTGTGCTGGTTCATCCATTCGTTCAATGGTGATCTGGGGAGCCTCGTTATCCCAGTTAAGTTTAAACATAGATGACATTGTGGGTAGAGCGTCCGCTAGCTAATTTTCTTCTCGCGGGAAATGCTCGAAGGTAATCTTCTCAAAATGTGGTAGCAATGTCAAAACATGTTCTTTGTAAGGGATAAGGTTTGGGTGTTTGGTGTCCCATTCCCTATTGATCTGGCTGATAACCAAAGCTGATTCTCCAAATACATCCAAGGATTTGATTCCTAGATCTATGGAAGCTTTGAGACCAAAGATGCATGCTTCGTATTCCACCATGTTGTTTGTACAATTGAAGCAAAGTCTTGCGGTAAATGGAGTATGACACCCTTTCGGAGATATGAGTACAACACCAATACCATTGCCGAGTGCATTGGAGGCTCCATCAAAGAACAAGGTCCATCGGGATCCTTGTTCAGGTCCGTCATATGGCCTGAATTCTTCGTCGTTGTCTAATGTCATGATGTCTTCATCCGGAAATTCTAATTTCATGGACTGGTAGTCTTCTACAGCTTGGTGAGCAAGGTGATCGGCTAATACACTGCCCTTTATAGCTTTCTAGGTAGTATACTGTATGTCATATTCTGTCAGGATCATCTGCCATCTCGCTATTCTCCTAGAAATAGCAGGCTTCTTGAAGATGTATTTTATCGGATCCATTTTAGATATCAACAAGGTAGTATAAGTCAACATATACTGTCTTAGCCAGCGAGCAGCCCAAGCCAGAGCGCAGTAAGTTTTCTCGAGCAGTGAATATCTACTTTCACGGTCGTTAAACTTTTTGCTCAGGTAGTAAATAACGTGCTCTTTTCTGCCAAACTCGTCATGTTGCCCCAATACACACCCCATTGAATTTTCTAAAACAGTCAGATACATGATCAACGGTCTTCCCTCGACTGGTGGCATTAATACATGAGGCTCTTGTAAGTATTCTTTGATTTTGTCAAAAGCAATTTGGCATTCATCATTCCATTTGACTACTTGATCTTTCTTCAATAGTTTGAAGATTGGCTCACAAGTAGCTGTCAGGTGGGAAATGAATCTGGCAATATAGTTCAGATGTCCCAAGAATCCTCTGACTTCCTTCTCAGTACGAGGAGCAAGCATCTCTTGTATTGCTTTAACTTTGGTAGGATCGACCTCGATACCTTTGTTGCTGATGATAAAGCCTAAGAGTTTACCAGATCGTACCCCAAATGTGCATTTGTTAGGATTCAACCTCAGTTTGTACTTCTTCAGTCTCTCGAACAGTTTTTGTAAGTGATCAAGATGCTCTTCTTCTGTTTGAGATCTGGCTATCATATCGTCCATGTAGACCTCTATTTCATGATGTATCATGTCGTGAAATAGAGCTACCATGGCACGCTGATAGGTTGACCCAACATTCTTCAATCCGAATGGCATTACCTTGTAGCAGAATGTGCCCCACTGTGTGACAAATGTTTTTTTCTCCATGTCCTCAGGCGCCATTTTGATTTGGTTGTAACCTGAGAATCCGTCCATGAAGGAAAACATTTTGTGTTGTGTCGTATTGTCAACTAGGATATCAATGTGGGGGAGTGGAAAATCATCCTTAGGGCTCGCCCTATTCAGATCTCTGTAGTCCACGCACATTTGCACCTTGCCGTCCTTTTTGGGTATGGGAACAACATTGGCAACCCATTGGGGGTAATAGGTGACAGCCAAGAATCCAGCGTTGAATTGCTTCATGACTTCCGCTTTAATCTTTTCTGACATATCAGGCCTCATGCGGTGAACTTTTTACTTTACTGGCGGACAATCCTCCCTTGTAGGCAGATGATGTACCACAATATCTTCATCAAGTCCTGGCATGTCTTCATACGACCAAGCAAATACTTCGACATAATCATGCAATAACTGAATCAGACGCTTCTTGACACTGGGTTCCAGATTGGCACCCACTTTGACCTCTTTTGTGTCATCTTCGGTACCTAGGTTGATTGTATCCACGGGTTCCTCGTGAGGCTGAATGGTTCTCTTTTCTTGTTGTAGCAGTCTGGCAAGTTCCCCTGGTACTTCACAATCTTCCTCACCTTCGTCTTAAGCTTGGTGTTGTACCCCAATTTTTGACCTAAGATCCCATTTTTATTTTTGCATTTTTTTAAGATAAGTCAAGGTCACGAAATACGGTCGGTTTTAACGTCTCACCTTCGAGCTTTGACTATGCGAAGATTGTCAAGTGTTTTGAACATTTTTAGCCTATGTATCACTAATTTCTAATCGCATACAAAGGTGTATGTTCATGTTTTCTTTTGTGTCATGTGCAGAGACAGGTCTGAATCAAGAGCATCAGGTGTCGCGCCTCAATTAAGGTTTTGAGTCTCCCAAGCCAAAAGTACGGTTGATTATGGATTCTCGAAGACTGATTTATCAAGGCACAATTGTCGCACCCCATTTTTCGCCCCTTCACTTTTTTCGACTGGTGCATATTTTGTCGTTAATTTGAAAAATCGATCATTTCGCATACTTTCTTGTTTTTATTCATCATTTTAATTTCTATTTAAAAAAAAAGAATTAAAATAGTTTATCATTTGCATTTTCTATCATATTTCCAATGAATTTGTTTTAGTTCAAAAATCTGTCTTATTATTATTTTTTTCTTATTTTAATCTATTTCTATTTCTTTTAGATATTACTAACTATTTTCCCTTTTTCTCATTATTATTATTATTATTATTATTAGTATCTTTATTGCATTTTATTATTTCATCTTTTATTGTTACTAATTATTTTTATTTTTGTTCTCATTATTGTTATTATCATTGTTGCATTTTATTATTTTATTTTATTTATTGTTACTAATACTTTTTTCTTCTTCTTATATTATTGTTACTATTATGTTATTATTTGTTTGTTTTTGTCAAAAATAGAGAAAGAAAATTGCAGAGTGGGACCACATCAATATCATCATACGATTATTCATAGGACAAGTTCATGACTTTTTGCAGCAATAACAAAACTGGATATCAAATAAATCATTTTCTAAAAGCTGAAATCCTCACCATCCATTCAAATATTTATCAACAGTCTCAAACACTGCTCAAAAACTTCACGCGGATCGACATCCAACTTCACACAAAAAACAACAACAGTACATAGACACAATACTAGGATTCTCATTGTTATCCCAAAAAATCCAACATTTATCCTTTCATTCAACTCATCTTTAGCTTATAAAAAATCCAAACAACCTCTGCACAAAGGAGAACAAGGGCGGTTGTAGTACGTTGTTCCTGCTTCCTCTCTCCTCCTCACTCTCCACGTCCACACCTATTTTAATCAAACAAACAATTTTAACCAAAAACAGATATTTCAAAAGGTTCATGCGGAGTAGCGCAGATGCATTGGGTGCTAATACCTTCCCATTGTATAACCAACCCCCGAACTCTCGATCTCTTTCAAAAACGCATTGTATTTTTATTAATTTTAAGTCTTATTTTACATTGCATATTTTAGGGTTTTATTTCGCTCTTTTCCCTTTTCCCTTGGAAATAATAAAGCGCGATGGCGACTCTTGCTTTTGTGAGTCAAGTTAATTAATAGCTCGATCTCCGATTTTCACCGCTACAGAATTGGCGACTCTGCTGGGGAAATGATTGACCTCTTGCTGGTCCATCCCTAAGTGGGTTAAGCCTAATTTGTTTTATCTGTTTTATCATTATTTGATTGTTTGATTATATGTAATATTATGATTATTTGGGTGTTGATAATATTTACAAAGGACAAGTCCTATACCCGGACTAAGTTACACTTAGGAATAGGACGGGCGGTATATTCATGTTAACTTTGAGGGAGTAATCCCGAAGAAGGAGGCATGAGATCCCCCACTCAGTGGAAGGCCCTTTTGAACGTAATATTTGTTTACCGAGTAATCGGGAAGACATTATTATTTTCGACCTGGGAGCCAGAGAAGCTGGGAACCGTAGAACCCTAACCCATCTTGGCCTTTTAGGTGTAGCACAGAGATTATAACGGAGTAATCCGGAAATAATTGTTACGCGATGCTACGCTCGGATGAGTTTCTCTTGAGAATATTGCTAATTATTGAGTAATCAAGACGTTGGTAATATCCGAAGGAGGAATGTAGACTCCGGGAACTCTTAGAACCTTGTTCTACAGGTGTGATTAAACCGTTAGTACATACCTTGGGGGTGTTCCTTACCTTGACTCCATGCTCGTGACGTTGAACCTTTCGACTTTATTTGTGACCTTGCTTGTGGTTGTTGCATAGCCATGCATTCATGCATCCATAAAACCCTTTTCACTTGACTTTGAAGGAATTTGGAGGTCTTTCTTTGTAAACATCACAAGTTTCGTCAAGCTCAATGGATCTTGGGTGTTGATAGGGCGAAAACCCTAATCCACCAAAATGGATGATTGATCTTGATGATAACTTGATCAATGTTTGGAGCCAATTTAAAATTCATCTTCTATCTTCATACTTTGATGTCTACAACTTAATATCTTGAGTTCCTTGAAAGTCAAATAAAAACTCTCTTTTGCATATCATGCATCATTTTACACTTTTTGTTTCACTTTCAAAGGTCTTTTTCCAAGTCTTATTTTTCCTTTGGTCTCACCAGTACAACACTCGCGCTAAGAGAACAATGGAGAATATCAAGCAAGAGGTTTCTGAACTCCGTAGAGAGATGACTATTTTGAAAGCTAGTATGGAGCACTTAACTGGTTTGGTTGCCTCCCAAGTCAATCCTTCTAGGAGGAAGGAAGCGATGATAAAAGTCTTCACTGAAACTCTGAAATCATTCATTCATGAGAAGATGATAATTAATGCGCCTAGTGACTTTCCTGACAAGGTGAATGTGGGAGTACGTCTAGAAGAAGATGTCTGAAAGGGATGTTTATATGAAGATGGTAGCTCAGCTAATGGTGTGAAGAAGTTTGATAATGACTTTTCCAAGAAGAGAACCAGAGGAAGAAATAACCATCATCAGAATCATCATGTTTCTCCCATTTATCAACAGAATCAGCAAGTTCCTAATCATAGGAAAACTCAATTTGATCCAATCCCAATCACCTATACAGAGTTGTTCCCTATCCTGATGCAGAGGAATTTGGTTCAGACCCGACCTCCACCGAAGGTTCCTGAGAAGATACATTGGTACTACAAAGCTGATTTGACATGTACCTTTCATCAAGGTGCTCCTGGGCATGACTTGGAGGGTTGCTTTGCTTTGAAGATCGAGGTTCAGAAGTTGGTCAGAAGTGGTATCTTGTCATTCAAGGACGCTGGTTTTGAAGTTCAAATCAAGCACGTGCCGAAGAGTAAACACGATTGATGGTCACTTTGATTTTTGAAGGATGTTTTCGATAATTCAAGTCCAGATGGAAAGCCTTCCCAGATTATTAACTTATTTATGCTTTTTGTAATTTTTCTTGTTTATCAAAACATTGTTTGCATGTAAGAACTTGTTTGCATTTGAATGATTATCTTAATACAATGGGTATGTTTGTCTTGAAGAAATTCATTCGTTTCACTCATATTTGTTTTCAAATTTTAAATTTCTTTTTGCATTATGATACCAAATTGTTGCTCATTCTCTTGCCTAGGCAGAGATTGAGGGGAGGATGATGATCTAAAGAACACAATCTCTGGTTGCATGCTTTTGGATAAAACCTTGCTGATGATGTACAGGCATTTCTTTCAATTCCCAAACACTGGAGTTATAAGGAAGATAATCCCTAGTCAACCCCTTCGAGCCAAAGAAGTAGGAGTTTTCTGTTCTAAACAATCAAAACCTTTGATATAAACCTGGGGCAGGGTAGTTTTTCAGTTAATTTGATTGGGTGTTCAATTCATAAGGAATATATTTCTGAAGAGAAACTACGAGGGCTACCCTTCATGTATAATGAATCTAGAGGATGTGGAACCACAATGTTATCCCTCACTCATCAAGAAACGAGGCAATCACAATCCTCTCAACAAGCAAAGACAAGCTAAGGTCACACATTTTGTTCAAAAAGTAAAAAAAAATCAAGAAAAAGAAAAGCCTGCTAAGTCAAAAAAATGAAAACGTGTGACTTAGGCAAAATTAAGGCATCCCGCTGGACTATCAATTCAAAAATTAGTCCAGGCAAAAATTAGGGAAAATAAAAATTGCAAAGAAAGGACTGCAAAGAAAAGTCCTCAACAAATAAAAAATTGGTGACTACAAACACGAAGACATGAGGGCGATTGCTACTCCGAAAGCCTCTTCGTTTCCTTGACCGTCACAAAATCCTTTTGAGAGTTGAACACTCATGTTGAATTAACTGAACATAGGGTTGGAGAACATCATGAAGAATGGGTGGGCACAAAATATTTTGAGCCTTAAAATCTTTTTTCTAAAAACCATGAACCAGACCACGTTACAACCTTCAAAAGTCCTAATTGAAGCAAGGTTATTTTGAAAGCATACTTCAATGAGATAGTGTTCCTGACTCCCATGAATGTTCTAAATAGTTATGTTGGTATCATATGTTTTTCCTATACAAAAATTAAATGGTGCTTTAGCTCGCAAAATTTGTGCGATATCTTTCAAAATCTTTAAGACTTACATAACTGTTGCATTAGAATTTTCATTCTCATAATAAAATTTTCTAACTGCAAAACATTTGTTTGATATCAAGGAAACTCACATATTAGCACTAGCGATGAGTTTATTCTTTTAAGGCCTGAAACTATGTTGAGCAATTGGCGGATCACGTCAAGAAAAAATCATATCCATGGGCATGTCACCTGAAGACCTTGAGCACAAATATGCCGCTTCTCCCAGTTAATGCTTTTCCCAACTTGTTTGCTCGTTTGGGGGCAAAAATTCGAAGACTTTGTTGTGCCGACTACAGTCAATCCGGGGCAATCACGTAGAGATTTGATGAATCTCTCTAAGAGTTTGAAGACACCAGAGCATGGTGAATGCCAGGTCTTTTGTAAAATCCTCTTGAGACGATTTCTCCTCATCAACCATATAGCTCGGGGCATTTTAGAGGTGAAGCTATTCGTAAGAATCGTCGTGCATCACGCAGCTTATCAGCAGTAAACTTGGGGCATCCAAAATTAATCCCAGGGGCAATCCAGATTTATCAAGATATGTTTTTCATACATTATCAGAGGGTGGTGTTCCCAGTATCTCCAGCTAAGCAAGACTTCTTTCCAGCTGAAACTTTGTTTGTGTTGTTATCCTTTCAATGGATTGTTTGCAATAGAAGACTGGACTTTGGGTTTTCTACCTGAAAATATCTTCCTCTCCAGAGATATTTAAGCCTTGTAAAAGGACTTTGCTCCAATGATGGCTTTTGTTTTTATCTCCAGTAATGTTACCATCTTGTTGAAATTAGCTGAGTGTCGGGTTGTGCTATGATGTCTTATCATCTTCTGTCTATCTCCTATATTTGTTTTGTCAGCATATACATGACATTCATTTATTCATTCACACTTGCATCATGCACACACATTGATATTTGTTGATATTCTTGATATGTATACTTTGGTTATCATATTTCCTCTCCTCAAATAGAGTGTCCACTTAAGCAGAAAGTGTGCCTCCTTTCTAATTCCCCACAGAGTTAACTCTCGTGGAAGAATCTTGCTTTAGCTTTCCTTTTCCATCTCTGGATAGGATAAATCCCCATTTGAGTTGTTTCCTGATTGGGTGGAGTCTTGTTTGACTGTTTTCTCCCCAGTTTATCCCTGGATTGAGCTTTGTCTCTTGTGAACGATACCCTGTGGATCTCTCTAGGTTGTGAAACCTAGATGGAGAGTGCATTTATTTTGCAACGTAAATACTTGGTCTCCTCAAGAAGGATTTATTCCTGGTTCCACATTAAAGATGAACTTTATTCCCCAGCAGTGTTATCACAACCTTCTTCTGGGATATCGACATGACAACAAGCGACTGACTCTTTATTTGAGCAGTTTGATTATTTCTGATTTCTCTACGACAAATGGCGGTCTCTCCATGAGCAGTTTGTCCATCCTCGATGAAATTATTGATTCTCACCTCCAGCAATATCTTTATGATATTTTATGTGTATCTTTGAGAAAACAGCAAGCGGCAGTCTCTTCATGGATAACTTGTATGTTATCAACACTTCTCAAAACGGCAAGTGGCGGTCTCTTCATGAGCAGCTTGTACGGAAAACGACAAGTGGCGGTCTCTTCATGAGCAGCTTGTACGGAAAACGACAAGTGGCGGTCTCTTCATGAGCAGCTTGTATGGAAAACGGAAAGTGGCGGTCTCTTCATGAGCAGCTTGTACGTTAGTATTTTTGGAAGACAGCAAGTGGCAGCTTATCTATTTGAGCAACTTGTGTTTTATTGTTCCCTTGAAAACGGCAAGTGGCAGCTTCTTTATGAGCAGCTTGTGGGTTTTTGGCAACAAGTGGCGGACTCTTCATGAGCAGCTTGTGTGCTTTAATATTCTTTAAAGACAGCAAGTGGCATCTTCTTTATTTAAGCAGCTTGTATGTCATAGCACTTTTTTTTGAAAACAGCAAGTGGCAGCTTCTTTATGAGCAGCTTATGGATTATTGGCAACAAGTGGCAGCTCTTCATGAGCAGCTTGTGGGTTATAAGTAGCAAGTGGCGGCCCCTTTATTTGAGCAACTTGTATGTTATTAATATCTTTGAAAAACAGCAAGCGACAGTCTCTTCATGAGCAACTTGTTTGTTATTGTCACCTTTGAAAACAACAAGCGGCGGTCTCTTCATGAGCAACTTGTGTGTTATTGGTAATTTCGAAAGGAAAACAACAAGCGGCGGTCTCTTCATGAGCAGCTTGTTTGTTATTGACACCTTTGAAAGGAAGCAAGTGGCGGCCTCTTTATTTGAGCAGCTTGTGTATCCCCAACAATAATGTCTACTCAGCAAATGGCACCCCTTCGGAAAAGTCCCATGGGGAAGTTTGTTATTTTATCCCTTTCAAGCGATATCTTGGTTAAAGAAGAAATGTGTTACCGTTCTTGGTAAAATTCAGAAATCAGAGATGTTTATCTCCAGCCACAGTGCTGATGTCAATCATTTTGTTTTCCAGCCACAGTGCTGATGTCGATCATTTTGTTTTCCAGCCACAGTGCTGATGTCAATCATTTTGTTTTCCAGCCACAGTGCTGATGTCGATCATTTTGTTTTCCAGCCACAGTGCTGATGTCAATCATTTTCTAGTCTCAGTGCTGATGTCAATCATTTTCCAGTCTCAGTGCTGATGTCAATCATTTTATTTTCCAGCCACAATGCTGATGTCGATCATTTTGTTTTCCAGCCACAGTGCTGATGTCAATCATTTTCCAGTCTCAGTACTGATGTCCATCATTTCCTTTTCCAGTCACAGTACTGATGTCAATCATATGCTTTTCCAGTCACAGTACTGTCGTAAATCATTACCTTTTCCAGTCCCAATACTGATGTAAATCATTCAAGAGTCTCTCATTTGAAGTCTATGACTTTGTTTCCCCAGTGGAGTTACAACCTCTTCCTCTGTGGGATTATTGTATAATGTGCTTGGTTTCTCCAGCATAGTCTGTCTCATATGGCGTCATTCCCCATAAAATTCAGAGCATTACATTCATATCATATCATGAACAAAATCGCGGTATCTTAAGGCCAAAAATTGTGTATTCTATATTTAAGTCCCTTCAATCTCGTCGAAATGAAGATCCCAATCTTCATATCTCCAGATAGAAGAAACTTAAATAGGGGCAGCTGTTGTACCCCAATTTTTGACCTAAGATCCCATTTTTATTTTTGCATTTTTTTAAGATAAGTCAAGGTCACAAAATACGGTCGGTTTTAACGTCTCACCTTCGAGCTTTGACTATGCGAAGATTGTCAAGTGTTTTGAAAATTTTTAGCCTATGTATCACTAATTTCTAATCGCATACAAAGGTGTATGTTCATGTTTTCTTTTGTGTCATGTGCAGAGACAGGTCTGAATCAAGAGCATCAGGTGTCGCGCCTCAATTAAGGTTTTGAGTCTCACAAGCCAAAAGTACGGTTGATTATGGATTCTCGAAGACTGATTTATCAAGGCACAACTGTCGCACCCCATTTTTCGCCCCTTCACTTTTTTCGACTGGTGCATATTTTGTAGTTAATTTGAAAAATCGATCATTTCACATACTTTCTTGTTTTTATTCATCATTTTAATTTCTATTTAAAAAAAAAGAATTAAAATAGTTTATCATTTGCATTTTCTATCATATTTCCAATGAATTTGTTTTAGTTCAAAAATCTGTCTTATTATTATTTTTTTCTTATTTTAATCTATTTCTATTTCTTTTAGATATTACTAACTATTTTCCCTTTTTCTCATTATTATTATTATTATTATTAGTATCTTTATTGCATTTTATTATTTCATCTTTTATTGTTACTAATTATTTTTATTTTTGTTCTCATTATTGTTATTATCATTGTTGCATTTTATTATTTTATTTTATTTATTGTTACTAATACTTTTTTTCTTCTTCTTATATTATTGTTACTATTATGTTATTATTTGTTTGTTTTTGTCAAAAATAGAGAAAGAAAATTGCAGAGTGGGACCACATCAATATCATCATACGATTATTCATAGGACAAGTTCATGACTTTTTGCAGCAATAACAAAACTGGATATCAAATAAATCATTTTCTAAAAGCTGAAATCCTCACCATCCATTCAAATATTTATCAACAGTCTCAAACACTGCTCAAAAACTTCACGCGGATCGACATCCAACTTCCCACAAAAAAACAACAACAGTACATAGACACAATACTAGGATTCTCATTGTTATCCCAAAAAATCCAACATTTATCCTTTCATTCAACTCATCTTTAGCTTATAAAAAATCCAAACAACCTCTGCACAAAGGAGAACAAGGGCGGTTGTAGTACGTTGTTCCTGCTTCCTCTCTCCTCCTCACTCTCCACGTCCACACCTATTTTAATCAAACAAACAATTTTAACCAAAAACAGATATTTCAAAAGGTTCCTGCGGAGTACCACAGATGCATTGGGTGCTAATACCTTCCCATTGTATAACCAACCCCCGAACTCTCGATCTCTTTCAAAAACGCATTGTATTTTTATTACTTTTAAGTCTTATTTTACATTGCATATTTTAGGGTTTTATTTCGCTCTTTTCCCTTTTCCCTTGGAAATAATAAAGCGCGGTGGCGACTCTTGCTTTTGTGAGTCGAGTTAATTAATAGCTCGATCTCCGATTTTCACCGCTACACTTGGTAGATTAGATTCTCAGAGCCACAAAAGGCCATAGCAGTATCGTTACCCATGGGATCCAGAATGGGTGTATACCTGCATTGTGAGTGTGAGTGTGTGTAAGGGTATAACTATCTTTGAAAGAAAGTAAAATGTAAAAGAAAAACAATGAGCACAAAAGTTTATATGCGAAAACGTCCATGATTCATTGATGTCATATGAAAAATGAGATAATAAACCTTACAAATGGACCATTGTGCCTCGGGTAAGACACAAGGTTTTAAGAGTGCGAATTGTTTTAAATATTACAGATCCAACAAAATGTAAAGAAAAATTACTGAGGGATGAAAGTGATTGGGACGAAGTCTCTAGCCTCCCAATTGTTGAGCCCTCCATTGACAGTCAGGAATATCCAATCCTCCAGGTTGCAATCATCTTCAGCATCTTCTACCGCGTTGACCTCATGGTTGCTGATCTTCAGGGGTGGTCCTCCAGCACGGGCATGGCGTACAACCTTTTGAGCACTTGAAGTGAAGCCTAGGCCAAACTTATCAGACTTATATGGGATATCTAGGAGTTGCCCCCAGATAGTGCATCCACCTTCCTCTACCACTGCCTTGGCATCCTTCAGAGATGACATCCAGAGTGGAGGCCTTGTAATATTGGGAACCTGAGACACAGCCTTGGTCACTGCCACATCTTTGGGGACCTCTTCAAAGTGTTGAAATGGAGTTTCAATGAATTCACCGTCCAACTCCACATATCTGAAGGAATTGAGATGGCTGATCATGTATTCTTCCTCTCCATGAACGGTGATAATCTTCCCTTGAACTGGATACTTCAGCATCTGGTGCAATGTAGAGGTAACATCGCCCGCATTGTGGATCCATGGTCGGCCTAGCAGGCAGGAGTATGAAGGGCGGATGTCCATTACATAAAAGGCTGAGTTGAAAGTTTGGGTTCCAACCTTTATGGGAATGTCTACCTCCCCATGCACCATCCTCTTCGAGCCGTCAAAAGCCATTACCACTATGTTGCTTGGTTTCAAAGTCAACCCCTCACAGTCAAGTCTATCAAGAGCCTTATTGGGTAATACATTCAAAGATGAGCCAGTGTCCACCAAAACATGCGCCAGAGTGGTGCCCCTACATTCCACTGAGACATGCAACACCTCGATATGCTTTCTTCCCCTCGGCGTCAGATCAGCATATGAAAAACCTAAACCATTATCCGCAGTTAGGCTGGCCACACAGTCTTGAAATTGATCAGCAGATGTCTCTTGAGGTACATGGGCGGTTTTTAAGAACTTCGCCAAGGCTTTTGCATGTGCCTCGGAACATAGTAGTAATCTAGCATGGATATTTTAGAGGGAGTTTGCCCCAGTTGTTCAACTACATCGTAGTCGCTTCTCTTTATAATTTTTAGGATCTCCTCCATTTCCTTCTTGGAGGTCTCGGGGATAGTCAATGACTGAGCCTTCGTCCGGACAGGCTCAATCATAACACCTTTTTCTCGGGCCTCGGTTAACTCGGCAGTAGGAGTGTCAGTAAAAATAATTACAGGGGTTGTAACGGCTTTGTCAATTAGAGTACTTGCGGAGATAATTATGGGTGTGGGAGTAACCTTTGGAGCAGCCACATGGATGATTACGGGTCCAGAAACTGCTTTTAGGGGAGTAATTTCTGGGGAAAAGATCCTACCACTTCGGGTAATTTTGCTAGTTCCTGCAATGATACTGATGTCGGAGTCTTCTTTCTCAGAATTTATTTCTTCGGTGTCCGGCCAGTCTTGCTTGATGCCATGGTAGTAGACGTCCCCTCCATAATTCCACGGCACAGTTTTGTCTGACACATATGGGACTGGCCCAGGCATTGTGATTATTAAAGGAGTTGCTTTCGGAACTGATGTAATTCTAACAGATCTTTTGGTGGAGACCCTGGAAGAATTGGCAGAAATGGTAATGATTGAAACATCTTCAAAAGAAACAGGTGGAATAGGAGTTTTTTCGAACAAAATCTCTTTGTTATCTATCAGGCACTGAATGCCTACTTTCAACAAAGGACAACTAGTTGGTGAGGATAAACAGAAAGGGCAATCTTCATTACAGCCCGGGAACACACCGACATTCAACAAGTTTATTTTAACAGTCAGAAGTGGGGTCATAAGTTCATTATCTGAAGTAACAAACAATCCTTCTTCAACGACATTAGTATTGTGGCCATGTCTGGGCATAAGGGAAGAAATGACATTTGGCTTTTCAGGCACATCAAACTCAATTTCTTTTGCTTCAATGAGGTCTTGTATTTTGTTCTTTAGAGCCCAACAATTATTAGTATCGTGACCAGGACTTTCAGAGTGATATGCGCAACAGGCATTGGGATAATAATGAGGGGATATTGTATTGGGGTTTTTCGGAGCTTCTTTCAAAGTCACCAAGTTGGATCTTAGTAGAAGAGGTAATACTTGAGACGGGGTCATGTTGATTCTGGTGAACTGCCTGACTGGCCTTTCTACCCTTGGTTGAATATTTCTTTATTGATCAGATGTAGGTTTTGGGATCATAATGGCCCCCACCATTGGACGGCGTCCGACCCTATCTTGGTTTCTTTGCGGATATACGGAAACCACCTCTTTCTTTCTGATAAAGGGCTTCCTTACAGCTGCAGAAAAGGATGTGTCTTTCTGAATCTTTCCATTCTTTATACCGGCTTCTATCCTCTCTCCGGTCAATATTAGTTCAATAAAGCCTGCAGATGAACTTCCGATTAAATGATTGAAGAAGGGACCAGATAAGGTGCCTAAGAACATGTCTACCAATTCTCTCTCAGACAGAGGGGGTTGAACTCTTCCAGCTAGATCTCTCCATTTTTCTGCATAGTCTTTGAAACCTTCATTGGAGGCCATGGCCATACTCTGGAGTTAAGTACGGGTAGGCGCTAAATCAGCATTGTATTGATATCGCTTGTAGAAAGTTGCGGCAAGATCTTCCTAATTGTGAACGTTGGCTCTTTCTAGTTGGTAGAACCAGTCAAGTTGAGTACCAGACTGTCTTGGAAGAAGTGCACCCATAAGTCTTTATCAGCGGTATGGGGTTGAATTTCCCTCACATATGACTGGAGATGCATCTTAGGGCATGAAACTCCATCATATTTAGCGAATACAGGTGCTTTGAATTTCGGAGGAATCATAATTCCCGACACCAAACCTAACTCTTCAAAGTCCAAGCCAGGTACTTTTTGGATTTCCATCGTGCTTAATCACTCTTCGAGATGTTTATACTTATCATCAGTTGGAGGGTATTGTTCTTTAGAGTAACCCTCTTCTTCCTCTTCCTCTTCTGATTCTGACGGGATAACTGTTTCCTTTCCTTTACCGTCTTGGTTGTCTCTTTCACCGGATGTTGTTGCAAAGTCCAAATTCCTTCTTGTCTGTCCGTGAAATCTCCTTCCCATTTTCAAGACTCCAATTACCTTCTTTGTTTTCTTTTTCCTCTCTTCAGCCAGCAGAGTCTTCAACTCTTCTTGCCCTTTGGCTAAGGTCAAGAGTAACTGTTTAAACTGTGTATTTTGAGCTTGAAGATCCTTCACTGTTTACTCGAGATCCATCTTACTGAAATAAACAGTAGAGAGATGAGGAGACTTGTTGCAAAAGACCTGTTTATGTTATGATGAATGATATATGCATATGCAATGTTTTCAAGGATTTCAAAGATTCAAATTTGCTTTAGACAAAAAGGAAACATACGTTATATTAATAAGATAAAGTTTGAGTACATTAATGCCCCGTGGGCAAAATAATACAAAAGCTCTAAGATAGAAAAGTAGTGCACATCCTCTTTGGTGCAATGTAGGCATTCAAAGTCTGCTCCTCATGAAGTAACCTAGTAAATTCCAAAACCTTCTTCTCGCTTGCATAGAATTGGGCTTCGAAAGTATCTCGCTCCCCCTTGAGTTGTATCTAATCCCTTTGTAGGTCTTCAAGAGATCTTGGCATGTGAGGATGTAGGATAATGTATGGAACGTCTCCCTCAATGACAGGCTCAATGATTACAGGGAGAATGGAGGGGTAAGGCATCATAAGACCCTGAGCGCAAGTTCGTACCCATTTGAGGTAAGGCTCAAGAGGGATGGAATTCTTGTGCCCCAAAGTCTTGCTATCCACCTTGTTTAACATCCTCCAAGCTCGAATAAATCTCTGGCGAAGACCTTGATCGTCGTTGTCGTAGTCGAATACCAAACCTTGAATCAACATCTCGTGCGGGCCATCCCTTCGGGCGTAACCAAACTGTCTTAAGGATAAACATGGGTTGTAGGTGATGCCTCCCCTAATGCCAAGTAGAGGGACATTATGGAATTCTCCACAACGGTCGACGATGATAACATTCTCTTTGGATCGAGAGCATCAATGAATGTCTAAATGTTTGAGCGTCATCAACCTTTGTAACCACCTTGAACCTTGCTCATTCTTTAATACAGATTGGGGAAAATGAGAAATAAACCATCTTTCCAAGAGAGGAGTGCAACACATAAGGAAACCTCTTTTCCTCATTGTGCGAGTGTGAAAAGAGTGTAGGATATCCTCTAGCAACGTAGGCACCGGGTTGCGTGATATAAATATTTTGACGGCGTTCACATCTATGAGCTGGTCAGGATTTGGAAACAAAACCATCCCATAGATGAGGAGAGCCACAATTTCCTCAAAGGCTTGCAAGTCTAAGGAATTCCACCAGCTTTGGGCTTTTTCTAACAAGAACTTTGCTAAGAAACCTTTGACACCACTCCTTGTTTCCCAATGGGTTGTGACATCAGACGAGTGCAAGTGTAGAGCTTGAGAAATCTCTTCTGGCTTTGGGTCTCTTTCCATACCGTTGAAAGGTAGTTGATTGAGAATTGGAATCCTCAAGAGTTTGGAGAATTCTTCCAAAGTAGGCACAAGTTGATAGTCGGGAAATGTGAAGCAATGGTGTAAAGGATCAAAGAACTGAAAGAGAACCTTCATCATGTCCTCATCTGTGTTGGAGGTGACCAAGTTGAGTAGAAGACCATGTCTCTCGTTGAATGGAGAGTTTTCAGCAATCCTTGAAGCTAGCTCCTTAAGTTGTGGAGGGATTCTCACAAGGTTGATTTGAATATTTTTCCTGCGAAGTGAATCCATATCCTACAAAACAAGAACAAAGATGAATCCAAAAATCCTTGAAATGGTTAGTGGATGCATATGATGTTCATGATGTTATGTACAAGTATGCATATACAATCAAAGCAAACAAGTCCTTAGGTTTAGGCTTGCATGGAGTTTTATAGGTAAGTACCCTCTTGAAGTTTAGTTGGCTTAAACCTGTCTGTGATCGGTGGATCTGGAACTGACTGTTTAACGCTGGTTCGCGAAATGTCGCGGAAGCAAGAGTCGCCACCGTCTTTTATTTTCTCCAAATGGAAAGGACAAAAGCACAGAAAAATTCCTTAAAGAGATTGCTCTCGGTTCGGGAGGTAGATTATAGAAAGGGAAGGTATTAGCACCCTTTCTATCCATGGTTATCCATGGGCTCTTAGATACTTGCTCATTTGTGTTTTCAAAAATGGTTTGTTTGCTTTTCAATTGTGGGTTTTAAAAAGTTTCTTTGAAAATTCCAGTTCGACTCTTGTATCGGTCCTCAAGAGTGTTTGAAAAATTGCTTTCGAAAGCTTTTTGAAAAGGTGTCGGTGTGAAAAGTATTTTTGATTTGTTTTGAAATTTAGAGCAAGTATCTAGAGTCGTCTACCTACCCTAAGGAATTCGTCTGTGTAAATGTCCTTTAAAGTAGTGCCATCCCACCATTGAGAGGTAGGTAGCACCACCGTTGGAGGTGTTCGGGTCAATTCGAGGTTCGGGACATGGTGATCACCGGAGCAATGGGAAGATACCTTAGAAGCTACCCTCATGCTAGGTTCCCAGATCATGAGGACTTACTAAGACATCCTCTACTCGACGATCACCTTTCGAGGCAAGGCAACAGTGAGGCGTACCCTAGGGGTGGTGTGTGTGATTTGTGTGTCATGTTCATTTGCATTTATCTTGTCATGTTATTGGTGGTCTACGCTTGTTTTTATTTTTGTCCATACATTCTTTCATGCCATTATTTAACAGTTAAAAATTGCGAGAAGGTAAACATTCTAAGCTATTACAAAAGGCGCGGGTCCACATCGCCAAAATTTCTCGAACCCGATTTGACAGAAAAATAAAGAATTAATGAAAATAAAGTGCGAGAAAATTAAAATGTTACAAGGCCTTGGGAGAGATACATAAATATTATAAGAAAAAGAAACAAGTATGCGCGAATTAAATCGAAACGAGGGCGTTGGACCCCTTTTTTGCAAAATTAAATTAAACGATGAATTAATTAAAATTAAAAAAATGAAAAGGAAATGTTTTTGGTATTTTTTAGTATTTTAGGATTTTAATGAAAAAAGAATTAATTAAAATTAAACCTAATTCTACAATTTTTAATTTATTAAAAAAAAGAAGATTAAAACCTAATATTAACCCTAATTAATTTACATGCAACTTTAATTATAAAAATAAATATCTAATATTTGATTATTATGAAAGAAAATAAAAAAGGGACAAAAAATTAATTAAACCCTAATTCTATATTTTTTAGATTTTTATTAAAAGAGTCAAAATTAAAACCTAAATTTAAAACTAATCAATTAAAGTTATTTATTTACAAAATACTATTAAATAAAATATTTATTATTTTATTTTCATCTTTTCTGATTTTTTTTATTGTTTTTTGTTTTTATGGAAAAAATAATTAATTAAAAAAGAACAATAACTAAAAAGAAAGAAAAAAACAAAAAAAGAAAGAATGAAAAAAATGCAAACCTAGGGGGGTATCTGTCCCCAAGGTGGAGGTGAAAGTCCAATAATTCTGACCCATTTGGAGGCCTTGTTGACCTTTCCATGACGCGTGTACACGCGTTGACTAGGGTGTATTGTACTCTCCAGATCATGGCCTTTGATTTGATGCCCAGGTACGCGTGGATGGTTGGATTGTGAGGGTGTATCATGGACCACAACATTGAACCTGCATGTGATTATTAATTGGAAAAATATATGGAAAGGGGGTGAGGACCTGGGGCTCGAACCCAGGTCCTATAGTTTACCAGTCACTATGCTTGCCAACCGTCCCAGATGCGCGTGTTGTATATGTAATAACGAATAAATAATAAAAATAAGAATTGGTTAGTGGCCTAAAAAATATAAAAAGCGCGCGCTGATTTTAAAAGGACCAATCATTGCTGGCCACGCATCTTCTTCTTCCTCGTTCCTGAAACATAAACATATTAGGCAACGGTTTTTCAAGTGTTCTTCTTGGCCACTTTTAGGAAAATAGCGAATAGCCCAGGAACGCTCATAAATTGAGCGCGAGGGTGGCTTTGTCTTCGTCCAAATGCGCTGATCATGACCATGGCACCGTGGTGTCCCAATTTTGCCTTATTCACAAACCCCCAATTCAGAGCTTCATAAACCCTAAAACGTGATAATGGTAGAATCGTATACAATGCTCAAAAACACAATCAAATTACATGGTTAGCATTAGAACAAAGTAATTAGTACAAATCCATGAATAAAATGCAATGATATGGTCTCAATAATAGAATACGATTATGCAAAAAGAGTGATACAGTTCACCCTCGAATTACCAATTCTTTGAGTATG
This sequence comes from Vicia faba, assembly GCA_948472305.1. NCBI lineage: Eukaryota > Viridiplantae > Streptophyta > Magnoliopsida > Fabales > Fabaceae > Vicia > Vicia faba. Next base: position 646,545,582 of record OX451736.1, on the reverse strand, counting down.
GGGCTAAGTTTTTGATTGGAATCGTTTACTGGCAACCCTGGCAAGCTAATGGAATAGGTTTTGAGGCTTGAATCGACCTGCAAGTAGGTTTTCAGAATTTGAGTTTTCAAAGAAAAATTCAAGTTTGGTTTTCTATGTTCTTGCGCAGCTTAGTGGTCCTGAGGCATTAGGTCTTGCTTGTGCTTATGTATGAAACCAATTAGGGTTGAAAAACTTGATTAGAATCCATGAATTAAAGAATGCAATATTTGATTTTTCCACCATGATTTTCAAATCTTTTTTCATGCTATTTTTGTACAAATCATATCCAATCAATTCCAATTCTTCCATATCTGATCATGCACGAATTATTGAGTATATTTCATGCACAAAAAGATTGAAAAACTTAGGTTAAATATTTTTCATGTATTTAATTGATTTAAATGAATTATTATTAATAAAAATTCAAATAAATAAATAAAAAATGAAGAAAAACTTCCCTTTGGGCCAAGTGGTCGTGCACATGCCTTGGATGATGAATTATGGAAGAAAAGTAGGCCCATTAGCAATTTTAGGTCATTTGAAGCAATGTTGACTTTTCAAAATATCCAAAAATTTCCCAACTTCCACAAGGCATAACTTGCTCAATTTATAAGCTTTGCTCATGTTCTTGGATATTTTGGAAAGGTCTTTGAGTCCTCTAACCAATGCCTTTGGTACCATGTCATTTGGATTTACCAATCTCAAGTTATGGCCTTTGACTTAAAGTCCCTTTTTGTTGACTTTTGAAAATGACCTATAATGTTGAAATTGATAACTTTTTGTGAGAGCATTTATTGGACTTGAAGTATGAAGATGAGTTGTAGGAAATGTCTTTCTCTTTAAAATAAGCTTTGGATGGAATTTTTCTGATAATCCATGTGAAAGTTATGCCCTGGTCAATTTACAGTTGACTTTTTCAACTGTCCAAATAAGGAAACTTTTGCATCTTGATGATTTTTGAGCCAAGCTTTGAGAATCATGATCAAGCATTGATCAAATGATGTTTGTGGCTTCAAAATGATATATTGACCAAAAATTTGAACTTTTGACTGCCAAATGACCATTTTACCCCTACAGTTGACTGTAGTGCAATTAGGGTTTTTGACTGCGCAATTTTGTGCTGAAAGTCTTGAAACTTGGTATGAGGATGATTGACCATATTTATAGGCATATGAGACTTGATTGGACCTTTGGAAACTTCATCTTCTTGATCAGAACCAAAACCCTAATTTTGACTGCTTATGAGGCCCTTGCACTGTGCAACCCTTGGGGAATTTTGAAGCATTGACTTGGCAATTTCTTGAAGAATATGGGAGGGAAAATTTTGGGGTACAACAGTTGCCCCTGTTCAATCTTCTTAGACCTGAGGATGCAGATTGGCTGACGTGCCTTTCGTAATCCGAGGGTAGAAGATGATTCAACACTAGAGTGCCCAGAAATTTGCGCTCACATAGTAGCAGTGTGGTGATGGAATGGGCTTATAGATGCCATTTAGAGGTTGATGAATAGGACGATGGGCTTACAGATGCCATGCTAAGAGGTGATGGAAGGTGGATGGGCTTATAGATGCCATCTGGATGTTGATCGTATAAGAGATTCCTTAGCGGGAACCTGTATACCTGCAAAAGAAAAAATGAGTACCTGACATGTTGCAGGAGCTAGTTTTCAGATGCTTGGTATAGATATGTCCTGACTGGTTACAGGAGCTGGATCTGGAGCTTCAAAAGATGATGAATGAACTAGGGGTGGTTACTACCTCAGCAGGAACGGTGAGAGAACCTTGGGTGACTTCAACTTCAACAACAATCGTTGAGAAAAACTTGGGATTACCACCTCCGCGGGATCGGGGAGAGAACCATAGGCAATTACAATCTCAAAAGCGGACGTTTGAGGAAAACCTGGAGTGGAATTATCATCTCCGCACCGCTGGGGAGAGAACCATAGGAAATTATAATCTCAAAAGCGGACGTTTGAGAAAAACCTGGGATGGAATTATCATCTCCGCACCGCTGGGGAGAGAACCATAGGAAATTATAATCTCAAAAGCGGACGTTTGAGAAAAACCTGGAATGGAATTATCGTCTCCGCAGTATCGGGGAGAGAACCATAGGAAATTATAATCTCAAAAGCGGACGTTTGAGAAAAACCTTTGATAACTTCTACTGAGTCTTCATCATAAAAATCTGTTGGGAGTCGATTTAGCTGGACTAGAGAAGGCCTTGGACTGGATAAGAAATCTTTGGAGTCAATTAACTGAACCGGTCTAGGTCTTGAAATATGATGGAGAATTTAGCTGAATCTTTCCTGAAAGGTAAAGGTCAGTCATATGCAATGCATGATATGGATCAAGCAATGATGTTCTCAACATAAATGAGATTTGTATGATATGATGCGTCTATGCATGCTATAATGATGTATGTGATGTTTTATGAATGTGTTTTTCGTCTAGGAAAGTAAATCCTTGACGGGTGCCGGGAAGTCACTCCTGGGCTGATGTTGAAGAATAGATTTCGCTTCCGCTAGGGATGATAGCTGCAAGAATACCGATAGGAGAAGATAACTCTGTTGGGGAATAAACTTGGCGAATGGAACAACTCTGCGGGGAGAAAAGTACTCTAGCAACCTTGCTGGGAAGCAATACTCTATGGGGAGAGAGATACTCTGCTGAATTGTTGATAATAATTTGCTGGGGATATCCTTGTTGTATTGGAAGTGCTAATAGACTTCGCTGGGGGTAAGAGAACTTCGTCGGGGACGCTCTTTCCATGGCTTCTGGCTGAGGATAACCCAGTTATATCCTGTTAAGGAAATAACTCTTTAAATAAAGTCGGGCGACGCGTTCATGCTCTGCGAGGGATAAGCTTCCAGAATCTACTGGGGATAAGCTTGCTGCTTGGGGGAGATGAATTCCAATTTTCCTGGGGGAATTGGATTGGACTCTCTTGGGGAAGTTTTGACTGCGGGGAAGTGATTCCTTTGAATGTTTGATAAGCCGCCGGGGAACAATCTTTGGACCAAGATTGCCGGGGATGCTTGTTAAGAATGTGTATATTGCTGCTGGGGAATGTTGAGATCTGCTGGAGGATACCCAACTTCCTTAAGGTTTGATAATATAGCTTGGTTTGAGGGGAGTATACTGTTTACTCTCTGGGGAATTGAGATATATTGGTTATGTTCCTTAGCTGAACCTACCTTGATACCTTGGAGGATGGAACAATTAGATTGCTTTAGACAACTCTTTTATTGCCCCTGTTTCTAATGTTACCTGTAATTAATCCTTTGTTTCGTATGCAAATATTCATGAGTTAGCAAATTATTGTCAATGCATATATCACAAATTGAACCTTGGACGTTCTTCGCAAAACAAAACAGAAAAAGAAAAACAAGTGGCACTTTTAACTGAAAAGTATATTTGTATTGATTTTGAATGGCCTGAAAATAGGCGTTTTGTGTACAAGAGGCTGACGTCCTAGTAAGAGAACGTCGCCGAACAAAAGAGTTTATACAAATTTTGTACAAAAGAAAATAAAACAGCTGTGTGAAATGAATGATCCCACTGGGTTTCAACTCTGCTATTGCCGTTATAACTCCGAGCGTCTCATCACTTGATGACCTAAACGAAGAATGAAGCTGACTGATCGATGCCGTCTGAACTTGATGTAGATACCGGATTCTGGATGCAAAGTGATCAATGAGACATAGTATTACGCTTTATCCCTAATTTTTGCCTGGACCGCCCTTTCGGGTTTTCAGTCCACCGGGATACCCATTTTTGCCCAAGCCGCCTTTTCAGGTTTTCGACTTGCCGGGTGTACAGATTTTTTTTTCATTTCATCCCTTCATTTTGCCCGAACCCTTTTGGTTCGCCGGGAAGCCCTAATTTTTGCCTAGGCATGTCAGCCTAGCGGGTCTTTTTTCATGCGTAGTATCTTTTTACTATGTCTGCATTGGCGGGGTGAGAAAGGTCGTCACCATCCATATTGGTTAGAATCATGGCTCCTCCTGAGAACACATGTTTAACCACAAATGGCCCTTCGTACGTAGGGGTCCATTTGCCCCTTGGATCACTCTGAGGAAGGATGATTCTCTTGATTACCAGATCCCCAACTTGATACTCCTGTGGTCTGACCCTTTTGTTAAATGCCCTGATCATCCGTTTCTGATACGTCTGACCATGGCAGATAGCAGCAAGTCTCTTTTCATCAATGAGGTTGAGTTGATCAAGTCGTGTCTGGATCCAATCATCCTCGTTCAGATTCGCATCCTTCATTATCCGGAGATAGGGTATCTGCACTTCGATCGGTAAGACTGCCTCCATACCATAAACCAAAGAGAAAGGAGTTGCCCCGGTTGACGTCCTAGCTGAGGTACGGTACCCATGTAGAGCGAACGGTAGCATCTCGTGCCAATCCTTATAAGTCACTGTCATCTTCTGCACGATCTTCTTGATGTTCTTATTTGCTGCTTCTACAGCCCCATTCATCTTCGGTCTGTAAGGAGAAGAATTATGGTGCTGTATTTGGAACTGTTCGCAGAGCTCAGTGATCATCTTATTATTCAGATTGGTACCGTTGTCTGTAATAATTCTCTCTGGGACGCCGTACCGACAGATCAGGTTATGCCGAATGAACCGTGCCACAACAGTCTTGGTTACCGTAGCATAGGATGCTGCTTCGACCCACTTCGTAAAATAATCAATCGCTACCAGGATGAAGCGATGCCCATTGGATGTCGTAGGTTTAATTTCACCGATCATGTCTATACCCCACATTGCAAACGGCCAAGGCGCAGTCAGAACATTCAACGGAACTGGAGGAACATGCACCTTGTCTGCATAAATCTGGCACTTGTGGCATGTCCTAGAATGTTGGTAGCAGTCAGCTTCCATTGTGGACCAGTAATATCCTGCCCGAAGGATCTTCTTAGCCATAGTATGCCCACTGGAATGTGTGCCGAAGGTCCCTTCATGTAGCTCTTCCATGATCCTTTCCGCTTCAGTTTTATCCACACAACGCAGTAGGGTTGAATCATGGTTTCGCTTGTACAAGATACCGTTGCTAAGGAAGAACTTTGCCGCGAACCTTCTCAGGAACTTCTTATCGTTGACAGAGGCACCTTTAGGGTATTCCTGAGCTTCCAGATATTTCTTCACCTCATGGTACCAAGGCTTCTCAGTCACCAATTCAGTCTCGAGATCGCAACAATATGCCGGTTCGTCCAGTTTCCAGATGATGATCCGGGGAGCCTCATTATCCCATTTAACTTTGAACATAGAAGACATTGTGGCTAACGCGTCCGCCAGCTGATTCTCTTCTCTTGGAAAGTGCTCAAAGGTTATCTCTGTAAAGTGGGGGATCAAGGTCAACACACATTCTCTGTAAGGAATCAGGTTTGGATGTTTCGTATCCCACTCTCCTTTGATCTGATTGATCACAAGAGCGGAATCTCCGAAGACACTCAGAAACTTAATCCTTAGGTCGATCGCAGCTTGAAGACCCATGATGCACGCCTCATACTCCGCCATGTTGTTGGTACAGTTGAAACATAGTCGGGCAGTGAGCAAAGTATGAGTACCTTGAGAAGATATGATTATGGCGCCGATACCGTTTCCCAAAGCGTTGGAGGCTCCGTCAAAGTGCATAGACCATCGGGATCCTGGTTCAGGTCCTTCATCCGGTCCAGGTGCTTCACAATCCGTTACTATCATGATGCTTTCATCCGGAAACTCGAAGTTCATTGACTGATAGTCATCTACGGCCTGATGTGCCAAGTGGTCCGCCAATACACTTCCCTTGATGGCTTTCTGGGTTGTATATTGAATGTCGTATTCCGTCAAGATCATTTTCCATCTTGCAGTTCTCCCAGACAGAGCAGGCTTTTCAAATATGTACTTTATAGGATCCATCTTTGAGATCAACAAAGTAGTGTGAGTCAGCATATACTGTCTCAGCCGGCGAGCAGCCCGTACCAAAGCGCAGCAAGTTTTCTCAAGCAGTGAGTATCGGGTCTCACAGTCGGTAAACTTTTTGCTAAGGTAATAAATGGCATGCTCCTTTCGGCCAGACTCGTCATGCTGCCCCAACATACACCCCATTGAGTTGTCAAGCACTGTTAGATATAATATCAGAGGTTTCCCTTCAACCGGTGGCATAAGGATAGGTGGTTCTTGGAGATACTCTTTGATTCTGTCAAAAGCAGCCTGACATTCATCATTCCAACATACTACCTGATCTTTCTTCAGCAGCTTGAAGATTGGCTCACAGGTAGCAGTTAGGTGTGAGATGAAGCGAGCAATGTAATTCAGGCGTCCTAAAAAGCCTCTGACTTCCTTCTCTGTCCTAGGAACTGGCATCTCTTGAATAGCTTTGACCTTGGCAGGGTCCACTTGAATTCCCTTATCACTTACAACAAAGCCTAGCAACTTTCCAGATCTTACCCCGAAGGTGCACTTGTTCGGGTTCAACCTCAGCTTGTATAGTTTCAACCGGTCAAACAATTTCTGCAGATGATCTAGATGCTCTTCCTCAGTCTGGGACCTTGCGATCATGTCGTCAACATATACTTCTATCTCATGATGGATCATATCATGAAATAAAGCGACCATGGCACGTTGGTAGGTTGCCCCAGCGTTCTTTAGCCCGAATGGCATGACCTTGTAGCAGAAGGTGCCCCACTGAGTAACAAATGTAGTCTTTTCCATGTCTTCAGGTGCCATCTTGATCTGATTGTAACCTGAGAAACCATCCATGAAAGAGAACACCTTATGCTGAGTTGTATTATCAACAAGGACATCAATGTGAGGTAAAGGGAAGTCATCCTTGGGGCTGGCCCTGTTCAGATCCCTGTAGTCAACGCACATTCTGACCTTACCGTCCTTCTTAGGTACCGACACCACATTAGCAACCCACTGAGGGTAAGAAGTCACTGCAAGGAACCCAACATCAAACTGTTTCATAACCTCGGCTTTAATCTTTTCAGACATCTCTGGACGCATGCGGCGGACCTTTTGCTTAACTGGAGGGTAGTCTTCCTTAGTTGGCAAATGATGGACCACAATATCGGTATCCAACCCAGGCATGTCTTCATAGGACCAGGCAAAGATCTCCATATAATCATGCAGCATTTGAGTTAACCGTTGCTTCACGCTGAGCTCTAGGTTGGCACCAATCTTTACCTCTTTCCTGTCTGCCTCTGTACCCAGGTTTATTGTTTCCACTGGCTCTTCATAGGGTTGAATTGCCCTCTCTTCCTGAAGCAACAATCTTGCAAGCTCGCCAGGCACTTCGCAATCATCTTCACCTTCGTCTTCGGCTAAGTTGATCGGATTTTCGAAGTCATAACTGGCAGTAGCAGAGTCGTTACCAGTGAGATCCAGAGTGGATTGAAACCTGTATGAGTGAGTGTGTGTGTAAATACAGCTGTTTTGAAATATATGTAAAGGAAAGAAAGACAGAAAAGGAGCATAAGATTTGAAATGCGAGAAAATGTCCAAGATTTTCATTCATGATATATGAAATGACAATTTATATGCCCTCACAAATGAAACCACGGTGCCTCGGGTAAGACACCGGGCCATAGAGTTTATTTATTGTTTATTACAGATACCAAAAACATAGGAATCCATTACTTAGTGACAAGAGAAACAAGTAGATTGTCCTTTGCACTCCAATTGTTAAGTCCACTGTCGGTTGCCGGGTAGATCCAGCTATCAAACGCAGCTTCATCCACTTCGTCTTCGTCCCCAATAGCATTCACTCCATGAGCAGGAAGGGGAGCTGTCACTACATTAGGCTTCTCAGATGCCTCAAACTGTACCTCCTTGGCGTCAATAAGGTCCTGCAGCTTGCTCCTTAATGCCCAACAGTCATCAGTAGAGTGCCCCGGGCTATCAGAATGGTACGCACAGCGGGCATTCGGGTTGTACTTGGGAGATGTAGTATTTGGAAACTTCGGCGCCTCTCTGACAGTCACTAAATTGGTTGAGAGCAACTGTGGCAAGATCTGCGATAAAGTCATGCTCAAACGGGTGAACTCTCTCCGGGGTCTTTCAGCCCTTTGAGGATTGGTCAGCCGAGGAGTGGCAGCAGGCTTGGCAATCGTTACCGCACTGACAGATTGGCGGCGCTCAAATCTTTCTGATCTCCGGGAGCCATATACAGCACTAGCCTCTTTCTTGAAGGGTTTCTTCTCAGAACTAGACGACGCACCCTTCAGAATCTTTCCAGACTTCAACCCAGCCTCAATTCTCTCTCCAGTCAGAATCAAATCAGTGAACCCTGCAGACGAATTCCCGATAAGATGGTTGAAAAACGGCCGAGATAGGGTCCCCAAGAACATGTCTACCAACTCCCGATCAGTCAACGGAGGCTGCACCCTGCCAGCCAGGTCTCTCCACTTCTGAGCGTACTCTTTGAAACCTTTACTTGAACCTAACGACATACCCTGGAGTTGGGTACGTGTAGGGGCAAGGTCGACATTATATTGATACTGCTTATAGAAAGCAGTAGCCAACTCCTCCCAGTTACGAACCTTAGTCCCATACAACTGATAGAACCATTCGAGATGAGTCCCTGAAAGACTCTCCTGGAAGAAGTGGATCCACAAATTCTTATCCGCTGAGTACGGTTGGATCTTCCGAACATAGGACCTGAGATGTAGCTTGGGACAAGACGCCCCGTCATATTTAGTAAAAGACGGTGCTTTGAACTTATGAGGAATAATCACACCAGTAGACAAACCCAGATCTCCGAAATCCAGCCCAAGTACCTGTTGTATTTCCATAGCATTCAGCCTATCCTCCAGCTGCTTGTAACGGTCTTCTGCAGGAGGATATTTCTCTTCATCAAAATCAGTCTCGTTGTCAGAGACTACCAGACTAGGAACCCTTGCCTCTTGAGGAGTACCCTTGCCAACAGAAGAACCAACCTCTTCATGCTGCAGAGTATTGCCGAACCTTCGGCCCGAGTTAAACAGAACAGTTCTTCTCTTCTTCTTCTTCTCCTTCTTCAGGAGCGGAGCTTTCAGCTCTTCTTGGCCTTGAGCCAAACCCTTGATTAATTCCTGAAATTGCGCATTCTGCGCCTGAAGAGCTTTGATGGATGTCTCAGTTGATGCAGAGTCAGGATTCATGATGCTGAAATAAACAGCGAAGAACTGTAAGCAACCTGAAAAGAGGAAACCTGCTATGCACATGATGAATGATATGTGTTTATGCAATGCATTCAAGGGTTCGAAAGTTCAAATTTGTTGTAGACAAAAAGGAACACACGTTATCATTAAGGAAATAACTGTTTAGTACATCAAAGCCTCATGGGCAAAATAATACAAAAGCAAATCAATCCCAAAATACACTGCGCATCCTCTTTGGAGCTATGTAAGTGTTGAGATTCCTCTCCTCATGCAACAAGCGGGTGAGCTCCAAGACCTTCTTTTCACTGGCATGTAGACTAGTCTCAAGAGAATTCCGTTCTTCCTTAAGCTGGATCCAGCTCTTCTGCATCTCTTCCCAGGATGTGGGCATATCAGGGTGCTGAATAGTGTAGGACACTTTTCCTTCCAAGACTGGCTCTTTGATCATAGGGAGCATATGAGGATAAGGCATCACTAACTTCTGGGAGTGGGCGCGTACCCACTTGAGATAAGGTTCCAACGGGATGGAGTTCATGTGCCCCAGTGTCTTGCTGTCTATCCTACTTGGCATCCTCCAAGCTCTGATAAATCTCTGGCGAAGTCCTTGAGTATTGTTGTCGAAGTCAAAAACTATGTCAGGAATTAACATGTCATGAGGGCCATCCCTCCGAGCATAACCAAACTGTCTCCAAGCCAGGCATGGGCTGTAAGTAATGCCTCCTCTGATTCCAAGTAAAGGAACATTAGGGTACTCCCCGCAACGATCAATGATAGTGACATCTTCTCTGGACCGAGGGCACCAATGTATATCCGCATGTGTAAGAGTCATCAACCGTTGTGACCATCTCAAACCCCGCTCATTCTTCAGGACTGATTGTGGAAGGTGCGAAATAAACCACCTTCCCAGGAGAGGAGTGCAACACATAAGGACACCTCTTATTCTCATGGTTCGAGTGTAACATGAGTGAAGGATGTCCCCCAGCAACGTAGGTATAGGATTCCTGGACATAAAGATCTGGACAACACTGATATCTATAAGCTGATCTGGGTTAGGGAACAACACCAAACCATAGACAAGGAGGGCCACAACTTCTTCAAAAGCTTGCAAGTCAAGGGAGTTCCAACATTCATGGGCCTTTTCAAACAGAAACCTGGCTAAGAACCCTTTGATACCACTTCTGACTTCCCAATGTCCCTTGAGGTCAGATGACTGTAGGTGCAAGGCTTTAGCAATCTCTTCAAGCTTGGGTTCCTTTTCTGTACCGTTGAAGGGTAGCTGATCAAGGATAGGGATCTTCAGGAGCCGGGAGAACTCCTCCAATGTAGGTACCAGCTGATAATCCAAGAAGGTGAAACAGTGATGCAGAGGGTCAAAGAATTGGAACAGGACCTTGATCATATCTTCCTCAATGTTGGTATTGACCAAGCTGATGAGACTTCCATGTCTTTCACTGAATGAAGAGTTCTCGGGAATCCTGGATATAAGTTCCTTAAGCTGAGGAGGGATCCTTACAAGACTGATTTGAATTGTCTTTCTACGAACAGTTTCCATGTCCTACAAAACAAAGAACAAAGATGAAGATTCGAACCCCTGAAATGGTTAGTCAATGCATATGATGCTGGATGATGTCATGATGCTATGATTAAACACACAACAGATATTTACAAAGACAAACATGTAAGGCACACAAGGCACACAAGACGAGCCCTTAGGGTTTAAGGCCAGCATGGGGTCTGGGTAGTACCCTCTTTGAAGTTGGTGGGTTCAACCTGTCCTATCAAAGTAACCGGGTTCTAAGGGTCCCAATATCACGGGATTGCTTTCATTGTTCATCGTTTCGATTTAGCCACTGAACTGGCGACCGAAATATTCCAGGAAAGCAACCCTCAATTGAGTGTAGTATCGAGTATCAACCAACCTCGGACTGCACCAAAGTCAGTTATCTCACTACCCTAAAGAGGCCAAGATTGTTCAATTAAGGTTCCTAAGGTCTGTTGATGCTTCATGACACCACGCGGAGGCCCCGTACTCTCCTTGACTGAACTCAAGGGTTACCGGTACACACCAAAGTGCCACATCAACGTAGCAGACTGTTTCAACCATGTCGGTATACCCCGCACAGTTCCCTCACAGCCTCGTTGCTACTTTCTAAGAAAGGTATCCCCAGATCCGGGTTAGGATCTATAGAACTCCCAAGCAACCCACAATTTAAAGCACACAAGGAAAACAATTGAAAACACAGTTATGAACTAACCCTAAGGTACACCTCACTTTAAAAAGAAGTCCCCAGCAGAGTCGCCAGTTCTGTGATCGGTGGATCTGGAACTAACTGTTTAACGCTGGTTCGCGAAATGTCGCGGAAGCAAGAGTCACCACCGTCTTTTATTTTCTCCAAATGGAAAGGACAAAAGCACAGAAAAATTCCTTAAAGAGATTGCTCTCGGTTCGGGAGGTAGATTATAGAAAGGGAAGATATTAGCACCCTTTCTATCCATGGTTATCCATGGGCTCTTAGATACTTGCTCATTTGTGTTTTCAAAAATGGTTTGTTTGCTTTTCAATTGTGGGTTTTAAAAAGTTTCTTTGAAAATTCCAGTTCGACTCTTGTATCGGTCCTCAAGAGTGTTTGAAAAATTGCTTTCGAAAGCTTTTTGAAAAGGTGTCGGTGTGAAAAGTATTTTTGATTTGTTTTGAAATTTAGAGCAAGTATCTAGAGTCGTCTACCTACCCTAAGGAATTCGTCTGTGTAAATGTCCTTTAAAGTAGTGCCATCCCACCATTGAGAGGTAGGTAGCACCACCGTTGGAGGTGTTCGGGTCAATTCGAGGTTCGGGACATGGTGATCACCGGAGCAATGGGAAGATACCTTAGAAGCTACCCTCATGCCAGGTTCCCGGATCATGAGGACTTACTAAGACATCCTCTACTCGACGATCACCTTTCGAGGCAAGGCAACAGTGAGGCGTACCCTAGGGGTGGTGTGTGTGATTTGTGTGTCATGTTCATTTGCATTTATCTTGTCATGTTATTGGTGGTCTACGCTTGTTTTTATTTTTGTCCATACATTCTTTCATGCCATTATTTAACAGTTAAAAATTGCGAGAAGGTAAACATTCTAAGCTATTACAAAAGGCGCGGGTCCACATCGCCAAAATTTCTCGAACCCGATTTGACAGAAAAATAAAGAATTAATGAAAATAAAGTGCGAGAAAATTAAAATGTTACAAGGCCTTGGGAGAGATACATAAATATTATAAGAAAAAGAAACAAGTATGCGCGAATTAAATCGAAACGAGGGCGTTGGACCCCTTTTTTGCAAAATTAAATTAAACGATGAATTAATTAAAATTAAAAAAATGAAAAGGAAATGTTTTTGGTATTTTTTAGTATTTTAGGATTTTAATGAAAAAAGAATTAATTAAAATTAAACCTAATTCTACAATTTTTAATTTATTAAAAAAAAGAAGATTAAAACCTAATATTAACCCTAATTAATTTACATGCAACTTTAATTATAAAAATAAATATCTAATATTTGATTATTATGAAAGAAAATAAAAAAGGGACAAAAAATTAATTAAACCCTAATTCTATATTTTTTAGATTTTTATTAAAAGAGTCAAAATTAAAACCTAAATTTAAAACTAATCAATTAAAGTTATTTATTTACAAAATACTATTAAATAAAATATTTATTATTTTATTTTCATCTTTTCTGATTTTTTTTATTGTTTTGTGTTTTTATGGAAAAAATAATTAATTAAAAAAGAACAATAACTAAAAAGAAAGAAAAAAACAAAAAAAGAAAGAATGAAAAAAATGCAAACCTAGGGGGGTATCTGTCCCCAAGGTGGAGGTGAAAGTCCAATAATTCTGACCCATTTGGAGGCCTTGTTGACCTTTCCATGACGCGTGTACACGCGTTGACTAGGGTGTATTGTACTCTCCAGATCATGGCCTTTGATTTGATGCCCAGGTACGCGTGGATGGTTGGATTGTGAGGGTGTATCATGGACCACAACATTGAACCTGCATGTGATTATTAATTGGAAAAATATATGGAAAGGGGGTGAGGACCTGGGGCTCGAACCCAGGTCCTATAGTTTACCAGTCACTATGCTTGCCAACCGTCCCAGATGCGCGTGTTGTATATGTAATAACGAATAAATAATAAAAATAAGAATTGGTTAGTGGCCTAAAAAATATAAAAAGCGCGCGCTGATTTTAAAAGGACCAATCATTGCTGGCCACGCATCTTCTTCTTCCTCGTTCCTGAAACATAAACATATTAGGCAACGGTTTTTCAAGTGTTCTTCTTGGCCACTTTTAGGAAAATAGCGAATAGCCCAGGAACGCTCATAAATTGAGCGCGAGGGTGGCTTTGTCTTCGTCCAAATGCGCTGATCATGACCATGGCACCGTGGTGTCCCAATTTTGCCTTATTCACAAACCCCCAATTCAGAGCTTCATAAACCCTAAAACGTGATAATGGTAGAATCGTATACAATGCTCAAAAACACAATCAAATTACATGGTTAGCATTAGAACAAAGTAATTAGTACAAATCCATGAATAAAATGCAATGATATGGTCTCAATAATAGAATACGATTATGCAAAAAGAGTGATACAGTTCACCCTCGAATTACCAATTCTTTGAGTATGGGGCTAAGTTTTTGATTGGAATCGTTTACTGGCAACCCTGGCAAGCTAATGGAATAGGTTTTGAGGCTTGAATCGACCTGCAAGTAGGTTTTCAGAATTTGAGTTTTCAAAGAAAAATTCAAGTTTGGTTTTCTATGTTCTTGCACAGCTTAGTGGTCCTGAGGCATTAGGTCTTGCTTGTGCTTATGTATGAAACCAATTAGGGTTGAAAAACTTGATTAGAATCCATGAATTAAAGAATGCAATATTTGATTTTTCCACCATGATTTTCAAATATTTTTTCATGCTATTTTTGTACAAATCATATCCAATCAATTCCAATTCTTCCATATCTGATCATGCACGAATTATTGAGTATATTTCATGCACAAAAAGATTGAAAAACTTAGGTTAAATATTTTTCATGTATTTAATTGATTTAAATGAATTATTATTAATAAAAATTCAAATAAATAAATAAAAAATGAAGAAATACTTCCCTTTGGGCCAAATGGTCGTGCACATGCCTTGGATGATGAATTATGGAAGAAAAGTAGGCCCATTAGCAATTTTAGGTCATTTGAAGCAATGTTGACTTTTCAAAATATCCAAACATTTCCCAACTTCCACAAGGCATAACTTGCTCAATATTTAAGCTTTGCTCATGTTCTTGGACATTTTGGAAAGGTCTTTGAGTCCTATAACCAATGCCTTTGGTCCCATGTCATTTGTATTTACCAATCTCAAGTTATGGCCTTTGACTTAAAGTCCCTTTTTGTTGACTTTTGAAAATGACCTATAATGTTGAAATTGATAACTTTTTGTGAGAGCATTTCTTGGACTTGAAGTATGAAGATCAGTTGTAGGAAATGTCTTTCTCTTCAAAATGAGCTTTAGATGGAATTTTTCTGATAATCCATGTGAAAGTTATGCCCTGGTCAATTTACAGTTGACTTTTTCAGCTGTCCAAATAAGGAAACTTTTGCATCTTGATGATTTTTGAGCCAAGCTTTGAGAATCATGATCAAGCATTGATCAAATGATGTTTGTGGCTTCAAAATGAGATGTTGACCAAAAATTTGAACTTTTGACTGCCAAATGACCATTTTACCCCTACAGTTGACTGTTGTGCAATTAGGGTTTTTGACTGTGCAATTTTGTGCTGAAAGTCTTGAAACTTGGTATGAGGATGCTTGACCATATTTATAGGCATATGAGACTTGATTGGACCTTTGGAAACTTCATCTTCTTGATCAGAACCAAAACCCTAATTTTGACTGCTTAGGAGGCCCTTGCACTGTGCAACCCTGGGGAATTTTGAAGCATTGACTTGGCAATTTCTTGAAGAATATGGGAGGGCAAATTTTGGTGTACAACACTGTCCTACTAATAGTAACTGGGTTCTAAGGAGCTCAATATCACTGGATTGTTTCCTTGGTCATTATTTCAGCTCAAGCCTCTTTAATGGCGACCGAAATATCCCAAGAAACCAAACCTCAATGAGTGTAGTATCGAGTATCTACCAACTTCGGACTGCACCAAAGTCGGTCATATCACTACATCCTAAAGGCCAAGTTGGTCAAGTAAAGGTTCTAAAAGTTCATTAGTGCTTCATGACATCACTCAGCAGCCCCGTATTCTCTTTGATTAACTCAAAGGCTACCGTTACCCACAAATATGTCGCACTAACATAGCTATGCTTAGACCATGTCGGTATACCCCGCACAATTTCCACAACGTATTTCTACTTACCTATAATGTATCCCAAATCCGGGTAAAGGATTCAAACCCAAACAAAGAACCACAATGTAAAGCAAAGAAATCAAACAATATAAGCAAGTAAATATGATCTAACCCTTAGGTAACCCCACTTTAAAATTCCCCAGCAGAGTCGCCAGCTCTGTGATCCTGTGGGAGAACTGACTTGAGGGTTTTGTGTTTTATCGCAAATGTTGTGGTTAGCAAGAGTCGCCACCGACTTTTCTTTTATCCAAAAAGGAAAGGTGAAAAAGCACAGGAAAGACCTTTGAAATTGTTTCTTGAGTTCGGGGGGTAGATTATGAAAAGGGAAAGTGTTAGCACCCTTTTCATCCATGGTTATCCATGGGCTCTTAGTTACTTGCTAGATCACTTGATTTTGTTTGAAATTGTGCTTTGTGTGGTTTTTTGAAAGTATTTTATAAAGAGGCCATCGTTTAGGCAATCTTTGTAATGATTATCGTTCGTAAGAATGTATACAAAGATGTTGATCTTTTGAAAATGTTTTCAATTTTGTAAGATGTTTTGAAAGTGTGTGTGATTGTTTTGAAAATAGCAATGATATTTGTTTTGAGATGGATCAAGTAAGTAGGAGCAATCTACCTACTCAAATTTCTTTCTTGTTCATTTTCTTTCCCTTTGACATTGTTGTCTTACCATTAATTTGGTAAGCAACCCTATCTTT
The DNA here is from genome assembly GCA_948472305.1 of Vicia faba. Lineage (NCBI taxonomy): Eukaryota > Viridiplantae > Streptophyta > Magnoliopsida > Fabales > Fabaceae > Vicia > Vicia faba. The sequence continues at coordinate 646,529,345 of OX451736.1, read as the reverse complement.
GGATATAAACGGGACGGGCATGGGTCGTTGTATAGCCATGATTAGCAATGTTGCAAAGTATCTTAGCATTTTTGAGGGACTAAGATCATTTTTGTAAGGCAACCTTGAATAGCTTCATCTAGGAACTATGACCTTGTATTTGTTTGTTTTGCTAAGATACCTTACATGCGTAATATGACCATTTTTGTATAAGGCAACCAAGTGGGATAACCCTAGGGGTTTTTTGTGTGCAAGTGTGTCATTTTCATGCTTGATTTTGTCTTGAATTAGGGTTTTCTATTTGATTGGTTTTATCTTGCCATACCAATCCTAATTACTAGCATGCTATGTAAAAGCGATAAATTACGAAATTTAAAGTTACTACGATATTACAACACTTGTGGGAGGGGGTATACAATTTATGAATGGGGATTGCGATAATATAAACCTAATTAATCTATTACAACAAGTTGAATATGTACAAATATTGGAATAAATAATATACAAGATGAATTAAATATGCAAAGATGTGTAAATGCAAAGAAGATTTTTGTTTGGTTTTTTATATGGAAAAGCTTTAACCTAAAACCTAATTAGAAAATAAGTAAATCAAGATTAACTTAAATTAATTAAGGAAAGGAATTATTTAAGAAAAGGTTTTTGAATAAACCCTAATTCTATTTGGTTAAAAGAAAATAAGTTTCTTTATGAAAAAAAGTATTTTTTTTGTATTTTGTTGTCTTGAAAATAATATATGGCATTATGAGGTATTTTTGGTCCTTTTTTATATTAAAATAAATATTTAATGGATATAAAGAAAAAATAAATATTAAGCTAGTTCTAATTTAATTTACAAAGTTATTTAATGAAAATAGATAATATATAACTAAATAAAAATATTTTACATGAGAAAAAAAATAAAATGAGCCAAAATACAAATCTATCATTTTTATAAGGATTTTTAATATTAATAAAAATATATTTAATAAAATATAATAGAAATAAAATAAATAAATAAAATGATATTGGGCCAGGGGTGTCACAAGCAGACAGGGGTAAATGTTAGGGAAAAAAACCAAGGCCCATGAAGCAGGAAGCCCAACGCTGCAAAGGGACAAAAAATATGGAAAAATGTGAGAAAATTGCAAAAGGCAGCGCGCTGAGGCTCGAACCCATGACCTCTAGCATTTATGCATGCTGCCTTACCACTGGGGTGGATGTACATCCGTTTATATAAACACAAACATAAATATATATTAGAAAATGCCCTCTGAAGGAAACTTCATCTTCAACCTTGAGCCATGGCCGGATCACCTGTATCTTCTTCATTTCTCCATAAAAATGGAAAGTTCAAACATGAAAGTTATAGTGTTTCTTCCCACGATTTCAACCATATAATTTATGTATACTAAAAGTCAAATATAAGATCTAATTTTACTGGACCTAATTTGAAACCTAATTTTTTGCAGAAATTTCAAATCCAAAATTCTCTATGCACAATTAATATAAATGAAAACTATGAACATGGTTAGCTTTAGAGCAAGGATATCTACATTTTGCTTTCACAAATCAGGACCAAATGATGCTTGTATGAAGAGATAGAAGTTTGAGTTTTTACCTCTTGCAGCTGGGATCGTGAATGGAGTCTGAGCAATTTTTGAGAAGTCCTGAGGATCTGTTTACCTTGCTTGGACCTCCTTGAGTGTATTCCAAGCCTTACTTTGTCCTGAAAGTCCCTGAATCTCCCTAGTCAACTTAACCTGCAAGCTTGATATTTGAAAATGGTGGATGGTGGAGGAGGAGTTACAGTGAGGGAACATGGGTCTAGATCACTTAGGTATGATGTATATTAAGTGTTTGGGTGGTTAAAACTCAATACGCACGAGTGAATTTGGAGATGGCTATGTAAGGTTCAAAACTGTTAAGCTATGGCAAATTTTCAGTTGCAAAGTGTTTGGGGGTGTTTTTGAGTCTTAGCCTTCGTGTGTCAACTTGAAAATAATGTGTCTATTTATAAGCAAGTGGTCTTAAGTCTTGTAACAACTCAGATTTCAAAAACTCACATGTTTGCTTGGTTTCTTGTTTGTGAAGCAAAGCTAGCAAGCATGGTTCCAAGGTGTAGTACCAAGTTTATAGGGGAGATGAGTCCTTTAAACATGCTTGTTCTGATTGAGTGGAGTGTGTTTGTGCAGAAAAAATAAGTGCAAGGCTCAATGCAAGCTGGCTTTGCATAAAACTTGCTTTTCCAAAATGGCAATGTTGCCTTTCTCCCAAAAATGGAATTATTCTTGTACAATGCATTCAATGCTTGGCTTAAAGCTTCCAATAACTGTGAAAACATTTAATTATGGAGTGAGAGTCAAGTTAGGAGCCTGCAAAGTAGGATTTGTTCAGCATGATTAAGGATTTGTTTGGGAGTTACTATAGATCCTAACCCAGATCTGATGATACCTATTAGGTAAGTAGCAATATACTATGAGGGAATTGTACGGCGTAGACCGATACGGTTGAAGCAGTAGCTACATTAGTGTGGCACATTGGTTGGTACCGGTATCCCTTATGGAGAAACGAGGAGAATACGGGGCCGCTGCGTGGTGTCGTTAAGCATCAACTGACCTTAGAACCTTTAATCGCACAACTTGGCCATTAGAAAGTAGTGAGATAGCCGGCCTCGGTGTAGAGCTGAGAACTGGTTAATACTCGATGCTACACTCATTGAGATCATACTCTCGAGATAGTTCCGGCCGCAAGAAAAGATTGCGTGAGCTGAAACCATGACCGATGGAGGATGGTCAGTGATATTGAGATCCTCTAGAACCCGATTAATTTTTCTAGGACAGGTTGAAACCAACTTAACTTCAAGAGGGTACTACCTTTGACCTCATGCAAGCCTTAAACCTAAGGGTTTTGTGTGATTTGATTGTGTTTGCAATACCTGTTGTTTGCTATACCTGTGGTTTATCATGACATCATGCATCATAACATGGCATTCATGCTTTATTTCACTAACCATTTCAAAGACCAAGGGAATTTATCTTTGTTCTGTTTTGTAGATCATGGATTCCGTACGTAGAAATAACATCCGGGTCAACTTTGTGCAAATACCGGCCCAACTTAAAGAGCTAGCCTCAAGAGTTTCTGAGACTTCTATGTTCATTAAGAGACACAGTCAACTTCTCAGCCTGGTTACTTCAAATCTTGATGAGAAGATGATAAGCGTACTATTCCAGTTCTTCGATCCCGTGCATCATTACTTCACCTTTCCAGATTACCAGCTGGTACCCACCTTGGAAGAGTTCTCTCATCTATTGGGCATATCCATCCTTGAATAGGTACCCTTCACAGGTATGGAAGAAGTTCCTAGGCCAGAAGACATTGCCTCAGCTTTGCACTTGAAACGGGCTGATGTGGTATCCAATTGGGAAACTCGAAGCGTGGTCGAAGGTTTTTTAGCCAAATTTCTGATAGACCAGGCTCAGCTATTCTGGGATAATTTGGATTTTCAGGCGTTTGAATATATCTTGGCTCTCCTTATCTATGGTTTGGTTCTCTTCCCGAATCCGGATTCCTTTGTAGATGTGAATGTTGTAAATATTTTCCTTTCTCGCAACCCTGTGCCTACCTTGCTTGGAGATGTCTTGCATGTTATCCACACTCGTACTATGAGGAGAAGAGGAACCCTTATGTGTTGCATGCTGTTGCTGTCGAGGTGGTTTATTTCTCACCTCCCTAAGTCTGTGCTGAAGAACGAAGAAGGTTTGGGTTGGTCCTACAGAATAATGTCACTTGCTCATACAGATATTCATTGGTGTTCCCAAGCTATGGAAGACACTGCTGTTATTGACCGTTATGGGGGATACCCTAATGTCCCATTGCTTGGAATCAGAGGGGGTATAACTTAAAATCCTTGTCTTGCTTTGCGACAATTAGGTCGTGCTCGGAGAGATGGTCCTCATGAGTTACTTCTTGAGGACATTGTATTTGACTATAAGGAGGACGTTAAGGAACACCGCTGGAGGTTTATACGAGCTTGGGGCATGGTGAACAGATCTGACCCCCAAGAGTTGGGACCAAAGACTTCCCTTCCTATGCAGCCTTACCTCCAATGGGTCCGAGCTCGTGCCCAGAAGCTTGGGATGCCTTATGAGGCCGTGTTACCAGTGATTATGGAGCCCACTAATGATGACGACATTCCTTACACGGTTCTCTATCCTTACATGCCCACTGATCCTGGGGAGTTGCAGAGGTCTTGGATTCAGCTGAAGAATGAGCGGGATACTTACCGGGAACAGTACCATGAGCAAGAAAGGAAGATTTTGAAGCTCACCAGGCAGCTCGAGGAAGAAAGAGTGATCAATGACTACATTAACACAAAGAGGAAGCGACCATGGGACTTTTGACTTTGCTTTTTCTAGTTTTAGGTTTTGTTTCATTTATTTCTTTGTAACGCCTTAAAGGCATTGTTGAACCTTTCAAAGTTAAGCTAATAAAGTTTTGTTTATTTTCGATTTACAAATTTAAATCTCCCAAAGTCTTTGAAATCATTACATATGCATCCCATTATCATGCACATCATTACAGGTACCTTTACAAGTTTCTCATCTTCTTCGCTGTTTATTTCAGCAGAAATGTCTTCCGATCATGCCATCAAATATCTTCAGGCACAAAACGCCCAATTCCAACAGATGTTCATAAGTCTGGCTAAGGGACATGAGGATCTGAAGACCCTTATTCTGAAAGAGAAGAAGAAGAAGAAGGTTGGTATTCTGAACATGGGTAAAAGATTCGGAGAAAGGTTGAGGCGACCAGCTGATCTGACCTCCTCATCCAAAGATGGGGAGAACCAAGAAAGAGCAAAGGACCCTAGTCCTACAGTTTCTAATAATGATACAGATTACGACGATTAGCAATATCCTCCTACCGAGGATAGATACAAGCAGCTAGAAGACCGTCTGAGCTCTATGGAGATTCAGAAAATCCATGGTTTGGATTTCGGAGAATTGGGACTGGTATCGGGGGTGGTGATCCCTCATTAGTTCAAAGCTCCAATTTTTTCCAAGTACGATGGAGTATCCTGTCCAAAACTCCTTCTCCGTTCGTATGTCAGGAAAATCCAACCCCACACTGCTGATAGAAATCTGTGGGTGCATTTCTTTCAAGATAGTCTGTCAGGGACTCAGCTTGAATGGTTCTATCAGTTGGAAGGAACCAGTGTCTGAAATTTGGAGGATCTTGCTGCTGCTTTCTACAAGAAGTATCAGTACAACACCGACAACTCCAGGGTATGTCCATGGGTGCAGGTGAAGGTTTTAGGGACTATGCTCAGAAGTGGAGAGACTTGGCTGGAAGAGTCCAACCCCTTTTGTCTGATAGGGAGTTGGTTGACATGTTCCTGGGGACGCTATCTGGTCCATTTTTTAATCACTTGATCGGCAGCTCGTCATCTGGTTTCGCTGAGTTGATCTTGACTGGAGAAAGAGTGGAGGCTGGCATTCGAAGTGGTAAAATTCATAAGGATGCTTCGTCAAATTCAGCAAAGAAGCCTTTCACCGGTAATAAGGAAGCTAGTGCAGTCTATAGCTCGAGGGGCCAAAACAGATCTGAATATCGTCAAACGGTAAATGTTGTAGTAATACGAAGACTCGCAGTTGCCCCACAATGCAACAATCAACAAAGGGTGGAAAGACCACAGCGGCAATTTAGCCGCATCAACATGACATTGGCCGAAGTGTTACCTCACCTGCTGAAATCCAACTTGGCAACCTTGAGAGAGGCTCCCAAGAATCCAAACACTACCTCTCCCAGATACAATCCCAACGCACGGTGAGCCTACCATTCTGAGAATCCAGGTCATGATACGAATGATTGCTGGGCCCAGAGAAATAAAGTACAAGATTTAATCGAAGCCAAGGAGATAGAGTTTGATGCTCCAGAAAAGCCGAATGTTATAACTGCTCCCATGCCCAAACATGGTCGTGGAGTTAATGTTGTTGACACCGATTTTTTTGGGACTTCTGTTGAAGAAATTTCTATTCCTCTAATGATTGTTAAGAAAAATTTGCTGTTGGCCAGTTTATTTCCGGGTTGTGATGAAGATTGCCACATGTGTTCGACTCTGCCTTCCGGTTGTTGTTTGTTGAAATCAGGTGTTCAGCGCCTGATGGATAATAAAGAAATTTTGTTTGAGAAGACTACGACTCCTGTTGTTCCCAATGAAGACGTCGCCATTATAACCATTTCCGCCAATCCTTCCAAGGTTTCCTCGAGAAAACCTGTTAGGGTTACACCTGTTCCAAGAGTTGCTCCGCTAATAATCACCGCTCCTGGTCCCATCCTGTACACCTCAGACAAGGTTATCCCATGGTATTATGGTGATAATGTATATTACCATGGTGTTAAGAAAGATCTAAAGACTGAAGAAGCTGATACTAATGTCAGTAATATTGTTGGGACTAGTAAAGTTACTCGAAGTGGAAGGGTCTTCTCTCTCGAGATTTCCCCGAAGACTATCATCAAGCCTACTGTTATTCCAACTGCTGTTCAAACCAGCACTTCTGACAGTTCTCATGTTCCTACCCCAGTTATTACACCTGCAATTATTCTTGTTCTTACTCCAGTTATCACCCCTGCTACTGAGCCATCTGAGACTCGGGGCAAAGAAATTATAGATGAGCCTGCCCGGACGGAGGCACCTAGGAAAATCATTGTAGAAACCTCTAAACAAGAGATAGAGGAAATCCTGAAGATTTTTAAGAAGAGCGACTACAATGTGGTCGAGCAGCTAGGGCAGACCCCGTCAAAGATCTCCATGTTGTCCCTGCTATTGTGTTCTGAAGCCCATGCGAAGGCTTTGATTGCATTTCTCAAGACTGCGCATGTGCCACAGGAAACTTCAGCCGATCAGTTCAAAGATTGCATGGCCAGCCTAATTGTTGACAATGGGTTGGGTTTCTCAGATGGGGATCTGACACCGAAAGGAAGGAATCATAATGATGCTCTGCACGTCTCAATTGAGTGCAGGGGCACCACTATGGCCCACGTGCTGGTAGATAACGGGTCTTCGTTGAATGTCCTACCAAAGAAAGCGTTAGACCGTTTGGATTGTGAGGGTTTGACTTTAAAGCCGAGTAACATTGTTGTGAGGGCTTTTGATGGATCAAAAATAATGGAGCACGGGGAGGTGGACATCCCTGTCAAAGTGGGCTCTCAGACTTTTGCGTCCACCTTCTACGTAATGGATATCAGACCATCATATTCTTGCTTGCTGGTTCGTCCTTGGATCCATAGGGTTGGGGAAGTTACGTCCACACTCCATCAAATGTTGAAATATCCGGTAAAGGGGAAGATTCTCACGGTGCAAGGTGAAGAAGAGTATATGGCGAGTCATCTCAATTCCTTCCGCTACGTGGAGATGGACGGGGAGTTCATAGAAACGCCTTGTCAGAATTTCGAAGAGGTCCCTCAGTTCTCGGCATCAACCGAAGTTACGACCAACAAACCTCCGCTGAAGATGGCTTCTCTCAAGGATGCCAGGGCTATAATCGAAGAAGGTGGGTGTACCAATTGAGGCCAGCTCCCTGATTTCACTCACAAAACTGATAAATTTGGTTTGGGCTTTACTACAGGGGCTCAAAGGGATGTTCGGTATGCACAGATTGGAAGACCTCCTCTACACATCAACAATCGGGGAGTTAACGCAATTGAGGACAGTGAAGAAGATTCAGACATCGAAAGCTGGATCTACCCAACAACCAATGGTGGACTGAACAACTGGACGGCGAAGGACTTCATATCGGTTTCTTTTATTCCGTATTAATTGAGTTTTGTTTTAAGATTTGTAATAAACAGTTTGAAACTTTGTGGCCCGGTGCCTTGCCCGAGGCACCTTGGCTTTGCTTGTGAGGGCTTATTATTTATCATTTCATATATCATTAATAAATCATTGGACATTTCTTGCATTACAAATTTTGCGCTCCTTGTTTTTCTTTTCTGTCTCTCACTTTATCAAAATAGATTTTCTCTTATACACACTCACGTATCATACTGCAGATCCATATCCACTCTGGATCCCATTGATAACGACTCTGCTACTGCCAATTATGACTTCAAAAATCCGATAAACCAAGCTGAGAACGAAGGTGAGGATGATTATGAGGTGCCTGGAGAGCTTGCTAGACTATTACAGCAGGAAGAAAGGGCCATACAGCTGCATGAAGAGCCAGTTGAATCAGTGAATTTGGGTACAGAGGAAGACATGAAAGAGGTTAAGATAAGTGCGAATCTGGAGCCTAGTGTCAAGCAAAGGTTAATATAGATGCTACACGACTATGTTAAGATCTTCGCCTGGTCCTATGAAGACATGCCTGGTTTGGACACTGATATTATGGTTCATCACTTGCTGACTAAAGAAGACTGCCCTCCGGTAAAGTAGAAGGTCCGCCGTATGCGCCCTGAAATGTCAGAGAAAATCAAAGCAGAGGTCATGAAATAGTTCGACGCAGGGTTCTTAGCTGACACTTCTTATCCGCAGTGGGTTGCCAACGTTGTTCCGGTGACTAAGAAGGACGGTAAGGTACGAATGTATGTGGACTATAGAGATCTGAACAGGGTAATCCCCAAGGATGACTTCCCACTTCCTCACATTGATGTTCTAGTCGACAACACCGTGCAACATAAGATCTTCTCCTTCATGGATGGTTTTTCTGGCTACAACTAGATCAAGATGGCTCCTGAGAACATGGAGAAGACAACCTTCGTTACACAGTGGGGCACCTTCTGTTACAAGGTAATGCCTTTTGGGTTGAAGAATGCTGGGGCAACTTATCAGCGCGCCATGGTCGCTTTTTTCCACGATATGATTCACCACGAGATCGAGGTTTATGTTGACGACATGATCACCAGGTCCTAGACTGAGGAAGAACACCTTGATCATCTCCAGAAACTATTTGACAGGTTGAAGACGTACAAACTGAGGTTGAATCCAAACAAGTGTACCTTCGGGGTAAGGTCTGGTAAGCTTCTGGGTTTTGTTGTTAGTGACAAGGGTATTCAGGTGGACCTTGCAAAGGTAAAGGCCATACAAGAGATGTCGGCTCCCAGCACAGAGAAGGAAGTTAGAGGTTTCTTTGGACGTTTGAATTACATCGCCAGGTTCATTTCACATCTGACTGCTACTTGTGAGCTAATCTTCAAGCTGCTGAAGAAGGATCAAGTGGTAAAGTGGAATGATGAATGCCAGACCTCTTTCGAAAGAATCAAGGAATACCTTCAAGAACCGCCAATTTTGATGCCTCCAGTTGAAGGAATACCTTTGATATTATACTTGACAGTGCTAGACAATTCAATGGGGTGTGTGTTGGGGTAGCATGACGAGTCTGGCCAAAAAGAGCACGCTATTTACTACCTTAGCAAAAAGTTTACCGACTGTGAGACCCGATACTCATTGCTCGAGAAAACTTGCTGCGCTTTGGCATGGGCTGCTCGCCGGCTGAGACAGTATATGCTGACTCACACCACTTTGTTGATATCAAAAATGGATCCAATTAAGTATATTTTTGTGAAGCCTGCCTTGTCTGGAAGAATAGCAAGATGGCAGATGATCTTAACCGAGTACGACATCCAATACACAACCCAAAAAGCAATCAAGGGGAGTGTATTGGCGGATCATTTGGCGCATCAGGCCGTGGATGACTACCAGTCCATGAATTTCAAGTTCCTGGATGAGAATATCATGTTGGTAACCGACTGCGAAGAACCTTGACCAAATGAAGGACCCGAGGAGGGATCCCGATGGTCTATGTATTTTGATGGAGCCTCGAACGTGTTGGGTAATGGCATTGGTGCTATAATTATATCTCCTGAGGGCTGTCATACTCCATTCACTGCTCGATTATGTTTTCACTGCACCAACAATATGGCGGAGTATGAAGCGTGTATCTTGGGCCTTCGAGCTGCTATTGACCTGAGGATTAAGTTCTTGAGTGTATTCGGAGATTCCGCTCTGGTGATAAGTCAGATCAAAGGCGAGTGGGATACGAAGCACCCAAATCTTATTCCTTACAAAGAATATGTACTGACATTGCTCCCACACTTTGAAGAGATAACCTTTGAACACTTCCCAAGAGAGGAGAATCAGCTGGAGGACGCGCTAGCTACCATGTCTTCTATGTTCAAAGTCAGGTGGGACAATGAAGCTCCCCAGATTACCATCTAGAGGTTGGACGAACCCGCACATTGCTGTGACATTGAGATTGAAGAGGTAGCATATAAACCCTGGTTTCACGAAGTAAAAAGGTATCTTGAGGCTCAAGAATACCCTGAGAGGGCATCTGTTAATGATAAGAAGTTTCTGAGAAGGTTCGCTGCAAAGTTCTTCATCAGCAATGGGATTCTCTATAAGCGTAACCATGATTCAACCTTACTGCGGTGTCTAGACAAGAGCGAGGCAGAAAGGATCATGGCAGACCTACATGAAGGCACCTTCAGAACTCATTCCAGTGGACATACCATGGCGAAGAAAATCCTACGGGCAGGATACTACTGGTCCACTATGGAAGCCAATTGTTATCAGCATTCATGAACCTGTCATAAATGCCAAGTCTATGCTGATAAGGTACATGTTCCTCCGATTTCCCTGAATGTTTTGACAGCTCCTTGGCCCTTTGCAAAATGGGGCATCAACATGATCGGCGAGATCAGACCTACTGCGTCTAATGGGCATCATTTCATTCTGATAGCGATTGATTACTTTACGAAGTGGGTTGAGGCAGCTTCCTTTGCTACGGTAACCAAGAACGTCGTGGTGCGGTTTATCCGACACAATCTGATATGTTGATATGGTGTACCAAAGAGGATTATTACTGATAATGGTACAAATCTCAATAACACAATGATCACCAAGCTCTACAAACAGTTCAAGATTCAGCATCATAACTCTTCTCCCTACCGGCCAAAGATGAATGGCGCTGTTGAAGCGGCTAACAAGAACATCAAAAATATTATGCAGAAGATGACGGTGACGTACAAAGACTGGAACGAGATGCCACCATTCGCTCTTCATGGGTACCATACCTCAGCACGGACATCAACAGGGGCAACACCCTACTCGTTGGTGTATGGCATGGAAGCAGTCTTACCCATCGAAGTCCAGATACCCTCTCTCAGGATTATGAAGGATGTGGGTTTGAACGAAGACGACTGGATCCAAACCCGACTCGATCAGCTGAATTTAATCGATGAAAAGAGACTTACTACTATCTGTCATGGTCAGACGTATCAAAAGCGAATGATCAAGGCTTTTAACAAGAAAGTCAGACGTCAAGAATATCAGGTCGGGGATCTAGTGATCAAACGCATCATACTACTGCAAGGTGATCCCAGGGGAAAATGGACCCCCACGTACGAAGGGCCATTTGTGGTTAAGAACATTTTCTCGGGAGGAGCTATGATTCTAACCACCATGGATGGTGACGACCTTCCTCACCCCGTCAATGCAGACATAGTGAAAAGATACTAAACATAATCAAAGACCCGCTAGGTTGACTGGCCTAGGCAAAAATAAGGGCTTCCCGGCGAACCAAAAGGGTTCGAGCAAAAGTAAGGGATGAAAATGAAAAAAACTGTACACCCGACAAGTCGAAAACCTGAAAAGGCAGCTTGGGCAAAAAAAGGTATCCCGGTGAACTAAAAACCCGAAAGGGAGGTCCAGGCAAAAATTAGGGATTAAAGTGTAACACTATGTCTCATTGGGTCATCTTGCAACCAGACTTCGGTATCAACTATCAAACTCAAACGACGCCAATCAATCTGATCAACCTTCGGCCAAGTAGCAAAGTGATGAGATGCTTGAAGATATAAAGGCAATAGCAGAGTTGCAACCCAATGGGGTCGTTTCACATAGATGTTTATCTTTCTGTTACACAAATTGTAATTTCTATCTTTCGGTGGCATTCTCTTACTAGGACGTCAGCCTCTTTGTACAAAACGCCTATTATAGGCCAACTTCAAAAATCAATACAATTCATTTTTACAAGAAATTTCAATTTGTTTTTTCGTTTTTTGTTTTGTTTTGCAAGAACGTCCAATGATTCATTTTTGATATATGTATTTGAAAATGATTGCTGCTCATAAATATTTACAAAAAAAAAATACAAAAGATAATTACTCGTAATTCCAGGAGAAGGGAAAACAAGAAGTGCCCAAAACTTACAGTTAATTTGACCATCAGGTACCAAGGTAGAATCAACTTAAGAACGTGAGTAGTGGTACATACACTCCCCACAGAGTAAGAAATATCCAAATACAGTGATGTTAGCTTTCCCGAACAGAACATAACTCTCCCCTACTGAAGTTCACAATCGCGGGTGAGTCAGTAAATTATTCCCCAAGCAAAGTTTATTTCTCTCACGAGCAGAAATCCAATCTCCAACAGAATTCACCGGCAACAGAAATTCATCCCCAGCTGAGTTATCTCTCCAAGTCAGCAGATCTATCAACAAAGTATCTCCTCTCCAACAGAGTTATTCCCCCACAGAGTTATCCTCAGACAGGGTCTCTTTCGACAGAATATTTACCAGCCAAGGGGCAAATCCCCGGCACAGTCATCTTTGTTTACCATCCCCAATAGAAGTAGAGGAGCTATGGCTTTTATAGCAATCAAGGATTTATTTTCCCGGATTCAGATTATTATGTCAGCATTTCATGTTCATACATCATGACATGTGCATACATCACGTATAACATAGTCTCATTTATTTTAAGAACGCAATTACACAATGCATCTCATGCATCGCATATAACTAACCGTGTATTTCTTTCAGGAACGACAATTTATATTCAATAATTTCCAGCAGGTCCATAATCAACACTCGAAGCTAAATAGAGTAATTATCGGTGCGACAAGAGCAACCTTACGCAGATTCCCACTGCAGTTTTACCTAAACTCATTCCGAAGTAGCCCTACTATCCAGGCTTTCATGTCGAGGTAACCCTACTATCCAGGTTCCTTCTCACAGTCCTACTATCACGACTTTCATATCGAAGTAACCCTACTATCCAGGTTCCTTCTACAACCCTACTATCCCGACTTTCATATCGAAGTAACCCTACTATCCAGGTTCCTTCTCACAACCCTACCATCCAGGCTTTCATATCGAAGCAACCCTACTATCCAGGTTCCTCCTCACAACCCTGCTATCCAGGCTTTCACATTGAAGTAACCGTACTATCCAGGTTCCTTCTCACAACCCTGCTATCCAGGCTTTCACATCGAAGTAACCCTACTATCCAGGTTCCTTCTTACAGCCCTGCTATCCAGGCTTCCACATCGAATTAACCCTACTATCCAGGTTCCTTCTCACAGCCTTACTATCCAAGCTTTCATATCGAAGCAACCCTACTATCCAGGTTCCTTCTCATAACCTTACTATCCTGGTTTTTTCCTCTCTTATCCTCAGATAGCAGTCCACAACACTGTAAGACCGGGATCCAATCAAACACAATTGATTTCACATTTCCCCAAAAAGTCGCAGTGCAGCATATACCCAGACCAGATACGCAGTTCACTTCCGCTTCCCAAATCGAAATTATTCCCCAGTAGAGTAACGGATAACTGAAGCTCCTAAAACTCTATTTCTCTTAAGACAGAGACCAACATTCCCCATCAAAGTCCTCCTCAACAACAGGTATACGGGTTCTCGCAAAGGAATCTCTTATGCAATCGACGCTTCCTCAGATGTCATCTTTAAGCCCATCTCCGACAATTCTCTAGCATCTTCCAAATGGAATCTATAATCCCATTCCCGATATCGCAAATCAAGTATCACTTCATGCGAGTGCAAATTTCTGGGCACTCTAGTGTTCAATCATCTTCCACCTTCAGATCACGAAAGGCAGACAAGCCAATCTACATCCTCAGGTTTAAGAAGATTGAACAGGGGCAGCTGTTGTACCCCAAAATTTTCCCTCCCATATTTCTGAATACATGTCAAGTGAGGTCCTCAAATTGCTCAAGGAAGTCCAAGTGTTGACCAGACAAACTCTCTCCTAAGGCAGTCTACCTCAAATTAGGTTTTCATTTTGCAACAAGATGCTTGGGCCCAAAGGATCCCAAATGCTCACCATTGTCATAATATGTTCTCAATATCATCCATGCCAAGTTTCAAGCCTTGTAGAAGAAGTTTGCTTAGTCAATTGCTCAAAAGCCTAGAAATCGACTATGCTAGGTCAAACGTCAACTGTGGCCAATATACAGTCAAACTTCAATATTTTTGGTCAACATCCTCATTTTGAAGTATCATTCATCATTTGATCAAGGGTTGATCATGATCCATCAAGGATTGCTCACAATTCATCAAAACCCAAAAGTTGCTAAATTAGGGTTTTGTAGGAAAAGTCAACTCAACTTTGACCAAGCATAACTTTCTCATACTTTATTAGAAATGATCCATCCAAAGCTCATTTTGAAGAGGATGCAAGTACCTACAATTCATCTTCATCTCCCAAGTTCAAAATATGCACTCACAAAAAGATATAAATTTTGACATTATAGGTCATTTTGAAAAGTCAACAAAAACACCTTTTAGGTCAAAGCTTCATACATGAACATGGAAGAATCAATTGAGATGAGACCAAAAGGATTGCTTAGAGGACATCCTAATATTTCTAAAAAGTCCAAGAAAACCCTCCTAAGGTCAAAATTGAGAGAGTTATGCATTGGCCAAGTTGACCATTTTTGCAAAATTGCCAAAAGTCAAATATGCTCAAATTTGCATTTTTTGCTAAATGGGCCCAACTTTTTATGCTTTCAATTCAATGATAACATAGTACACGACCTATGGGACCCTCTATGCTTTATTTATTCATTTATTTAATTTATTTTGATTTTTATTCATTTAAAATTCAAATAAAATAAAAAAATCTAAATAAATCATATAATGTGTTTTAGGGATGATTTTTGCATTGAAAGAAGATCTTATATGCTGTCAATTGAGAATTAATTCGTGAAAGGCTAATTTGGTTGGAAAAAGATTGAATTTGAGCAAATTTGGAAAGATATCATATGCCATGAAAGACCAAATCAAATCTTCATAATGGGCAAGATTGATTTCATTTTTGTTGACCTAACATGTTGTAGTACATATACAGAAGCAATCCAAGGCATGAAGGAGGTTGGATCAGTCGTACAGAGCTAGAACAAAACTCAAAAAATTCAAGAAAAAGTGGTGATCCAATTTCCATACTAGAGGCCAATTCGTGCCATTCTCACATTGCCAACAGATTGATGGACATCCCAGGAACATATCCCAATAAATTGCAAGCCTTTTCACGTCTGGAATTGTAAGTTACATGTATCACGATTTGCTTCCAAACTCAAATTCGATTTCGTTGATTTACTCATCCTATGCATGTTTTGATTATATATTTGTGTTCACCATTGAGTTTGCAAACTATTGGTACCACTTAATTGCATTATTAACGCATGTACATGATATATCCATAGCTAGGGTTTTAAGTTCTTGTTTAAGGCTTTGCAGTATAGGCAAAATTGGGTTTGGATTTTGGTGCCATGACACTCGCGAGGATGAGACGAGTCGATTGGCACCTTTAAATTTCATTTATGTTGCATGTAGAGAGTTTTTGTGATGAACAGGCTTGTAGCTACAGCGAGGCAACCGTAGGTAAAAACATTGTTACCTAAAACGACGGATGGGAAGAAGAAGATGGATGCGTGGCACCCTCTGGCTGGACAATTTGAATTTAGCGCGTTTTTTTAATTTAATCTTTGTTTTCCATATATTATATTTTGTTTTTATTATATAAACGAATAAGGCAGATAGCTCAGTTGGCAATCAGGGAGTGGAAGTATGCATAAGGACCTGGGTTCGATCCCCAGGTCCCAACCTTTTTTCATATTTTTCTTCAACAGGCAATCTAGCGCGTTACACATCAGGAGGTTCACCATATACCATCAGGATCTGGCCATCCAATTCATCAGCGCTCCAGATCTAATGCCTTTCCTTTGGAGGACTACCATGTGCCCCCAGTCAACGTGCATACTGGATTGAATGAAGTCCAGCAGGCCTTAGCCATTTGGGCCTAGCAATTCAGATAGCACCCCCCTTTTCAGCAAAAACCACAGGCCCATTTACTAACCTTTTTTTTTTGTTTCTTTTATTTTTTTTATTCTTTAATTTCCTTTATTTATTTAATTGGAAAATTAATTATTTTTTCACAAAAAACTATAAAATCAATAATTCATCAAAAATTAGGATTAGTTTTTATTTTATCAAAATTAATTTAATTTAGTTTAAATTAGGGAAATTGTAGTTTATTTTCAAAAATAAAATCAAATAGAAATTAGGTTAAACTTTTGACTTAATTTTATTTTTCTTTTCTTTCTCAAATGAATAAAAATACAAAAAAATAGGTTTTAGGAAAAATTAATTTATTTTTCTTAATTTAAAATCAACTAGGATTATGATTTTCTTTTTAATGTAATAATTTCTTTATTTTCTTAAAATAACAAAACAAAACAATAACCTTTTTTTAACTAATCGCAATTAGGTTTAGGCAAGGGTGAAAACCCTAGTTGTCTCATACTCGATTCATCGCGCGCGTTTATTATTTTTGCCAATATTGTTGTAATTGTTCATGGTTTGTAATAGTTTAATCTAGGGCTTTTTATTTATCGCTTTTTCCTGGGTTTTTGGCTATGTAATTAATCCCCCTCCCCGAAGCCTTGTAATAGCGTAGATTTACTTTCTCGCATTTTAATTCCCGCAAATATTTAACTGTTTAGATGTATGCTAATAGGATTGTATAACAAGAATGCATGACAAATTAATCCAGTTAGAAAACCCTAATATGAAAAGACTAAATAATTGAAAACAGATCACTCGCACATATCACTCTTAGGGTATACTCTCACTTCTGTTGCCTTCGGTAAACGATCATTAAGTATAGGGTGTCTTAGTGGTTACCCTCCTGTCTAGCAAAGATCAAATGTCCCATTCGAATGTTTCCTCAGAAATGTTGCCTCGAATATGATCTTAAGACTCTAGGGTTATTACTAAGATATCCTAACATTACTTTAGTGATCGTACGTCCCTTTCGAATTGACCCTTACAACTCCAACGACGGTGCTACCTATTTCTCAATAGTAGGATAGCGCTGTCTAAAGGAAACAAGAATAGAAACGATCTTTTTTCCGAGTAGGTAGATGCTAGTAGGTACTTGCTCAAGTCAAACTTTTCACACTTACACTTTTCAAAACAACTTTCAAAATAAACTTCGTCACACCTTTGAGGACTGATACAAGGGTTATCACGAAGTCAAAACTTTTTAAAATAAAGCACATACACAAGCAATTTTAAAAGATGAGCAAGTACCTAAGAGCCCATGGAAAACCATGGATGGAAAGGGTGCTAACACCTTCCCTTTCTATAATCTACCCCTCGTACTCAGAATATCTCGAAAAAGGACTTTTCTGTACTTTTTTCCTTTCCGGTTGGATGAAATAAAAGTCGGTGGCGACTCTTGCTTACCGCGACATTTTGCGAACAAAAAGCACAAAACGCAAACCAGCATTTCAAACAGTCGGTTCTGCCACCGTATCACAACTTCGGATCAGGACTTTTCTGCCCTTGTACCTGCTAGAGAAAGTACCCGCGGAGGCTTTATAGATGCTGATCAGGATGATAAGTCTTCTATTGATAAACAAATGATAAGATGACGGGACATAGTCGTACACTTCAAATCCCTAACTTTTTCCTGGGCCGCCCTTTCAGGTTTTCAGTCCACCGGGATTCCCTTTTTTGCTCAAGCCGCCTTTTCAAGTTTCTGACTTGCCGGGTGTACATATATTTTTTGTTTTTATCCTTAATTTTTTCCCGAACCCTTTTGGTTCGCTGGGATGCCCTTATTTTTTCCTAGGCCAGTCAACCTAGCGGGTCTTTGTTCATGCGTAGTATTTTCTAACTATGTCCATGTTCACCGGGTACAGAGAATTGTCACTGTCCATAGTAGTAAGTGTTGCCATGCTACCAGAAGATATTTGTTTGATCATACAGGATTTGTTGCTGGAATTCATGCCCAATGCCCCAAGTGATTTAGATGGAGATCTGCCCCTGGCTATTTGGCATCTTTGAGAGATTCCTTGAATCTTGACTTGACTTCCCCAGATGATGGACAATGATCATGTCGTGCCCCTTGGTTGGAAGTGTTTTTCCACTTGAGGTGATCCTTTTTATTGAGAAGGTTTTTGTTCACTAGATATTCGTCATGCGAATTTCTCTGTTGTTGAACAAATAGTCATATGCAAACAATGTTATTTTAATAATGCAAAGCTTATGTCTGTCTTGAAGTTTGAAAATTCATTTTTTAGTAAAACAAACAAATTTTTTAAAAGTGTGATGTTAACTCAGGATTTATAGCAAACCTTATAGGAGTCAGGATACCTTTTGTAACAGTATGCTTTCGAACTAACCCATGCTTCAGCTAGGACTTTTAAGGGTTATAACGAAGCCTGGTTCACGGTTTAAGAAACAAAGGATAAAGGCTCAAATTATATGTGTACCCACCCGTTCTTCGTAATATTCTTCGATCCTATGCTCAATTAATTGTGCATTTTAAATCCCAGTTGAGTTCTAGAATATTGTCCTTGATGTTCCGGTGATGGTTCGGATACTGACAATTTATTTTGAATAGGAAATCATCTTTTTTGTTGAGGATTTGTAGGACCTCTTTCTTTAATATCCCTGTCTTTTGCCTGAGCTGTTTCTTTTTATGGTTACAATCAGCGGGATGCCCCCATTTTTTCCTTAAGTCTCCTTCGTAGGTTTTGACTTAGCGGGCTTTTCTTTTGAACAATAATGACTGCCTCTTCTTAATGATTATACGGAACCATCACCATCTTCTGATTTAAAAGGACGTCTTCGATGCCATTCATTATGTATGAAGTAGAATATTGCGACTGAATGCGCATCTGAATTAACTGAGCAAACTACCCCGCCTCAGGTTATGATTAAGGGTTTTAATTTGTGTGAAAATAAAAACTCCTACTTATTAGGCTCAAAGGGGTTGACTAGGGATTATCTTCCTTATTACTCCACTGTTTAGGATTTGAAACAACGCCTGTACATCGTCAGCAAGGTCGGCTTAAAAGCACACTGTATGGATTGTGGTATCGTTTTTGTCATCCTCCCTCTAAAGGCTCAGATCTTTTGATCGAGAGTTGAATATCACAAAAAGGAAAGCAGTTTAAATATAGTGAATACGAATGAATTGATTCAAAATAGACATATGCAATACATTGATAAATTAACAAAGTTTGACATGAATAAATGTTCGAATAATCAAAAGAAAATTACAAATTGAAAATTCTGATGAACGAAAAGCCCTCTTGTCAGAACTTGTCACTTCAAATGGTGGGCCTTGGAGGAATGACAGAAACATTCCAATTGACCATCTTGTGTGAATTCCAATGCTCCTTCATCACCAGGTCTTGAATTTTGTATTTCAACCTCCAACAGTCGTCAGTATCATGCCCCAGGCTGTTGGAGTGGTATGCACATCTTGCATCGGGATTGTAGTTAGGGGAAGAAGTTTTGGGATTCGGGTGAGGTCATATCAACGTAATTAGATTCATCCTCAATAGGTGTTGCAAAGCTTGAGACAACGACATGTTGAGTTTGGTAAACTTCCTTTTGGGTATATCTGGCTTACTCTGATTAACCCGTTGTTTTTGGCGAGGCTATTGTTGGACCCGTGATGTGGTAGCAATTTAAAAAAGTCCACTCTTTACAAAACCAGCCTCTTATCTTCTTGGGAGTTTATCAATGACTTTGTCCCCAACCTCAATTATTTGCTTCATACGGCTGCAGCCGTCTTGATGAAGTTTCTTGATAATGGCTCTCAGCTCTTCTTGTCCCCGAGCTAGGCCTTGGATAAGAGCCATCTTCCCCAGCATCTGGGTTCTCATCACTTCTACCTCAGCTTGCAGTTGTTCCAACCGTTCGTCCTTATTGTCTTCGGAACTTTTCTTGGCTAGGTCTCCAGCGAGGAGTGCTTTCAACTCTTCCTGCCCCTTGAATAGGTTTAGGAACATTTGCATGAATTGAGCCTCTTGAGTTTGGAGATCTCTGTTGTCTTGTTAGAGAGTCATTTTCCTTGCTGAAATAAACAGCAATAAATTGAGAGACCTGTATTGGAAGACCTGTTATGCAAATGACGTGCATGCAGTGTTTTCAAGGATATCACGGGGTAAACAAGAAAACGTCAGAAGTTGAAATTTGTAGCTTTGATTAAAGAACTTTGTATCGTTGAAAGTCCTTCTACGAGAGTCAAGCTCACCATATCAAGTGGGTCATAGCCCCTGACTCAAGTTGTCGTGTTTTGGTCTTTTGACGGCATTGGCTAGAGGAAAATAAATCCCCTTGCCCCTTTCTAGACGCCTGGTTTATCATAAGCTGCATCACAAACCCTTGAGATCCTTGAAATGGTTAAGGAAATGTTGTGGCATGATGTTATGATGTGTATGCTATGCGTTAAGCGAGAATGCAGGGTAAGAAACCAATTTATTAGATTTGTACAAACAAGGTCCTGCAAGGAACACAAATAAAGCTCTGCAATGAGTTCAAATTGTTAGGCAAAGAAAGCAAGCAAGTCACACAAGCAGCCTTAGGTTTAGGTTTGCATGAGTTCCATAGGTAAGTACCCTCTTGAAGTTTAGTTGGTTTCAAACCTCTCTTAGAAAAGTAACCGGGTTCTAAGGATTCTCAATATCACTGATCATCCTTTATCGGGCATTTTTTCAGCTTAAGAAAATCTTTTCTTGCGGCTGAAATATCCCGAAAGTCTGATCTCAATGAGTGTAGCATCGAGTATCAACCAATCCTCAGCTTTATACTGAGGCCGACTATCTCACTACTTTCTAATGGCCAAGTTTGTTCAACTAAGGTTCTAAGGTTCGTTAGTGCTTCACGACACCATGCGGTGGCCCCGTATTCTCCTCATTTCCACACGAAGGATACCGGTACCAACCGAAGTGTCACACCAACACAACCATCGCTTAAACCATATCGGTCTATGCCGTATAGTCTCCACGATCTATTGCTATTTACCTAAAAAGTGCCCCAGATCCGGGTGTAGGATCTTCAACAATACCCAAACAAAAACCCTTAAAGATAAACCAAGCAAAGCAAACAAGAAAGCAATTAAAAATGACCTAGATCCTAAGGTATACCCCACTTTCTTAAGAACTCCCCAACAGAGTCGCCAATTCTGGTGATATGGTGGCAGAACCGACTGTTATACTGGTTTGCGTTTTTTGTTTGCAAATATTGCGGTAAGCAAGAGTCGCCACCGAATTTTATTTCATCTTACTCGAAAAAAGACTGTTCATTCTCGTTTCCTTTAGACAACGATATTCTACTATTAAGGAGTAGGTAGCCCCATCTTTGGATGTTGAGGGAATATCGAAAGGGACGCTATGGTCATTGAAGGCAACATGTAAAGATATCTTAGCATTCGAAGGGACTGTCATCATATAGGAAACATCGAGGGACAAGATCTTTTCTCGTAGGCAACTCGAGGGACGTTAGGGGCCATGATCTTTATGATGACTTTAGAATTAAGGGTCTTTGCTAAGACATACCTACGTTCGAGGGACGTGACCATTATTTTCTGAGGCAACCAAGTGAGGTATACTCTAAGGGTGCATATGTGCGAGGTGTGTTATGTTCAGTTATTTTAGTCTTGTGTTAAGTTTGCTAATGTTTGATTATTCTTGCAATACAATCCTATTAGTCATACATCTAGCAGTTAATAATTGCAGTAATTTAAAAGTGCAGATATATAAAACCTAGCCATTACAAGACTTCGGGGAGGGGGATTATGTACATATCCAAAACTGGGGGGAAAATAAATAAAAGCGGTAAAGGTCCTACTAATCAGCTATTACATCCCAATATACAGTTACAATAATAAAATGAAGTGCGAAAGAATAATAACGCGCAAATTTGAAAAGACGTCTAAAAATCCTAAGATATAAAAAATCTTTTTGTTGTTTTTTGTTTTAATTTATAAAAATGGTTTAAGTTAAAAAATAATTGATCTAGATCTATATTTAAAAAAAAGTTAATTATTAAAGAAACATGAAATTTAAATAAAAGAAATTAATTCTATGTTTTTTTGGTATTTTTGTTACGAAAAGGAAAATGAATTAAAATAAAATTAAACCTAAGTTCTATTAATTTTAATTTAAAAAAAAAGTTAAAGTGATTAGTTAATTAATTTACCAAAATTAAAATTTAATTAAGAAAAAAATCCTAAATCTATTTTTATGTGATTTTTATATTTGTTTATTGATTAAAATAAAAAAGGGATTAAAAGAAATAAATGAAATGAATAAAACAAGAAAATAAAGATGGGCCTAGTAGCAAAAGTAAATAGGGGGTGTAATCATCAGAAATTCCTAGGCTCGAATCTTCGAAAGCTTCATGCTCTAACCATGGTATTTTCAGATTCTTGCGTGGAACATCTGATTCAACCATCCATAACTATTCTATATAAACTCAAACAAACGTTAGCATGCCATGAAATATGATTAAAATTATAGATTCAAAGTTTAAAATTTGACCAAACCGGTGTTGTTAAATGGGGGCGTGCTAGGCGTGTGATGAATTGCTCTTGGGCCTTGCAGGACTCCTGAGGACTTCAAGAGGATGGTTTGAGGCTTTATGTCAATCGAGAGAGACCGGAACCTCGAGATATGACTTGCACCAATTCTTTGATTTCTAGAGAGCTTTTTGAAGAGCTTTTGGAGAGCTTTTTGAAGAGCTTTTTGAGAGCTTTTTGAAGAGCTCTTTGAGAGATTTTTGAAGAGCTCTTTGAGAGATTTTTAGAGAGGAATTGTGTGTGTTTCAAGCTTGTATGACTCTATATTTATAAAGGAGAATGAGGAGACAATAAAGCATGGAAAGAATCTCCCTCATAATGTTGTGTTTTAAGACCATGATCAAAATTTGAAAAAAATGTCATATTTGATGATTTTATGCCATTTTCACATGTGAATGAACCTGGACATATTTGAAGGGTTATTGCACGAAATCAATTGACATAAACCAACATAAAACTTTCCCAAAATGGATTCACATCAAAATTTACATTATTTCTATTATTTATTTATTTAATTCTGAATTTTAATGAATAAAATATCAAAATAAATAGCATAAATAATAGAAAAAATGTATGGGTGGGCTTAGAGGTCGTGGACCATGTTAGGAATGAGTTTCAAACTTGAAAAGATAGGCCCATTTGGAAAAAATCCAAGTTTGATCAATATTTGCTTCATTCATTTTTTTCAAAAATTGGCCAACTTTGACAATGCATATCTCTCTCAATTTTAACCCTATGAGGGTTTTCTTAGATTTTTTAGAAAGCTTAGGATGTCCCCTAAGTAGCCTCGTTGGTTTCATCTCAATTGAATCTTCCATTTTCATGTAAGAAGCTTTGACCCAAAAGGTGTTTTGTTGACTTTTGAAAATGACCTATAATGTCTGAATTTATATCTTTTCATGAGTGCATTTATTGAACTTGAGGGCTGAAGATGAGTTGTAGGGAATTGGATTCTATTAAAAATGAGCCTTGGATGAGAAATTTCTGATAAAGTATGAGAAAGTTATGCCTGGTCAAAGTTTGGTTGACTTTTCCTATAGGAACCCTAATTTAGCAACTTTTGAGTTTTGATGAATTAGGAGCATTCCTTGAGGAATCATGATCAACCCTTGATCAAATGATGGATATCACTTCAAAATATTGATGTTGACCAAAAATCTTGAAGTTTGACAGCATGAGGACCACATTTGACTTTTGACCTAGTAGAATTGATTTTTAGGCATTTGAGCAATTGACTGAGCAACTTCTTGTGCAAGGCATGATACTTGACATGGATGATCTTGAGAACATATTATGGCAATGGAAATAATTTGGGACCCTTGGAACTCAAACATCTTGATAAAAATGGAAACCCTAGTTTGAGGCTCATTGTCTTAGGAGGAGGATTTGTCTGGTCAATCCTTAGGCATCCTTGGGCAAATTGAGGACCTCAATGAGCATGTGTTGAGTAAAATGAGAGGGAAAATTTTGGGGTGCAACAGTGGGGCATGTTAAGCACATTAAGTGGATCACAAGATGAAGTGGATTTTGTTTCGATATGGCATATATTGGCCTACCATTTTGAAAGATTGTATAGAATTCTCCAAGGGATGCCAAGAGTGCCAAATTCATGCAAGCATTCAACATGCTCTTGAAAGCAAACTACATTATGTAATCAAGCCATGGCCCTTCAGAGGTTGGGAACTAGACTTTTTTGGGGATATTCGACCAGCCTCATCCAAAGGTCAAAGGTACATTCTAGTGGGAATCGATTATTTTACAAAATGGATTGAAGCAATACCTTTGGTGAATGTTGATCAAGAAACCATTATTGAATTCATCCAAAGACATGTAATTTATACGTTTGGAATCCTAGAGACCATTAAAACTGGGGCTCAGTCCTCACTGGTTGAAAGATGCAGGAATTTGCTAAAGAAATGGGATTCAAATTATTGACTTCTACACCTTATTATGCCTAGGAAAATGGGCAAGTTGAACCGGCGAACAAAGAAATTATTGGCCTGTTAAAAAGGAATATGGTAAGGAAGCCAAATAATTGACATAAGTCCTTGGATCAAACTTTATGGGCTTGTTGAATGTCTCCCAAAGAAGCAACCAATACTATGCCATTTCGATTGACCTTTGGGCATGATGTAGTTCTTCCAAGAGAAATATATTTTCAATCAGTAAGGATCTAGAGGCACAACGAAATACCCTCTAACTATTATTGGGAAATGATGATGAATGAACTGATTGATTTGGATGAAGAGAGATTGCATGCTTTGGAAATCCTAAGGAGATAAAAAGAAAGAATAACTAAGACTTACAATAAAAGAGTCAGGGGCAAAGTATTTTCAAATGAGGATATAGTTTGGAAGGTAATACTAACAATGGATCGAAAGAAAAAACTATTAGGAAAATGGTCCCACATTGGGAGAGACCCTTTCGAATCATTCAAACATTTTCAAACAATGCTTACGAAATAGAAGAATTGGCAGAAGATCGAAGAATCCTGAAGATAAATGGAAAGTACTTAAAGAAGTATAAACATATGCTTCAGGTATTAAAGATTGTAACAGAATAATAAAAATGAAAATAGAAAGCCAACATGGTGTTACCACAAAATGCCAAAATGGCTATGTTTCGAAGTTACATATCAAAGTGCAAAAAAAGTAAAAGTAACAATATTATAAATGGAAAGAATTTAAAATGGAAGCTTGGTTTTCATTCTTTCATATTTGGATTTCGCGAACTTCAACATGTATTCAATTGAGTATTTTTCAGCTAGAAGAGTAGCAACTTCCTCCCCCAGTTTTTCAGCCTTGTTAACATGTTGTACACTCTGTGCAATCTCCTTGTCGATTTTAGTGCAATACATCTTCTTGATTTCCTATTGGTGAAACTCTTCTTGAGAAATCTTATCTTGGAATTGTTAGATTTGTTCCTCCCAAAAAATGAGTACAGACGTTGAAATCCTCTTGCACTGTCTTGAAATATTTCTCCATCTTCTCATCTTTGTTTGAAGTTTCGAGAGCTTTCTCCTATTCAGCCGCTCAAGTAGCCTACTTAGCTTGAAGCTTCAACATGTCATTTCGCTTCTAATTAAAGTCTTCACTAATCTGGCCAGTCAAAGTGCTTATTGTTGTACCCCAAAATTTTCCCTCTCATTGTTATTCAAAACATACTCCTAGAGGTCCCCAAGTGCTCAAGGTTGACCAAGAATTGACCAGATAAATTCTCCTTCTAAGCAATGGACTTCCAACTAGGGTTTCACTTTTCACCAAGAACTTTTAAGTTTTAAAGGCCTCAAGTGATTTCCATGGTTCCTAATATGTCCTCAAGAATTCTCATGCCAATTTTCATGCCTTGCATTACAACTTTGCTCAGTCAATTGCTCAGATGATTGGAAATTAACCTTTTTAGGTCAAAAGTCAACTATGGTCAATATATAGTCAAACTTCAAGATTTTTGGTAAATGTCAACATTCTAAAGTGATATTCATCATTTTATCAAGGTTTAATAATGATTTCTCAAGGAATCCTCCCAAATCATCAAGAATCCAAAATTGCAAAATAAGGGTTTCCTAGGAAAAGTCAACTGAAATTTAACCAAGCATAACTTTAACATGCTTCATCCATTTGCCCCAACCAAAGCCCATTTTGAAGAGAATTAAATTCCCTACAACTTTAATGTTGTCCTCAAGTTCAAAAAATGCATCATTGGAAATATATGAGCCAATACATTACATGTCTTTTTGAAAGTCAACAAAAGGCATTTTTTGTCAAGGCAAGTTATATCAAGATAAATTCTCCAAATACAAAAATTATAAACATAGAGATTGTAGGGGACATCTCGAGCTTTCTAAAACGTCCAAGATCATCTTCAAAATATGAAAATTGAGTAAGTTATGACCAGTGCAAATTGGTGAAAATGCAAAAAGTCAATTTTGAGCAAAAATGCATTTTTAATTTCATAGACCTATTTTTTGGGATTCAAATATGTTTATGACTTACTCAAGGACTCATAAACTCATTCTTACCTTGCTTTGCAATTTCTATCTATTTTATTAATATTTATTTTGTTTTTATTCAAATAAATACAAAATAAATTGCATAAAATAGTAAGTGATGGATTATGACACATGGGCTGATGGTTTGGATTAGTTTTGGGCCCAAGATTTCGTGTAAACATGTCTAGGTTCATACAAAGACCAAAGTGGCAAGAATAATGTAATTTTGGAATTTTTTCAAATATTGATTCTCATGATTAAAGCCATGCCTTAAAGGTTTGATTTCATTCCATGATTGTGCTCTCCCCTCACTCCTCTGTATAAGAAACATTTTGCAAGCTTGCAAGACACGCATAAGTTGCATAAGCAAGTCATACAAATTTCACAAAAAAAAATCCAAAAATTATCAAAACTCATAGCATATGATCTAGTTGCTCCCAGGCCAAGCCAATCCTCATACTGTCTTCCTGAAGGCTCCAGGGACCCATCCATACTCCTAGCTTGCTCACAAACGCCCCAGAACATCCCACGTAGAATCACCGGTTGGTAAATTTTGATAAGAATCGGATCGTTCATTCTATATAGTTTCAATGGATATTAACCTTTAGAATCAATTCATATACATCATTTGAGCATGATCAACGTGTTACATGCGAGATTTTATGCAGGAATTATATTGCACCATTGTTAGGGCATACAAAGTTGTTTGCTTCGTACCTCTGGTTACTGTTACATTCAGGCCAAATGGCCACCACCACTGGATTCGTAGCATGTGAATTAGGGGGGGAGGGGGTAGCCAAGATCTAGGGTCGTGATTTCGCTTGTGGTGGCATATCAAGTTTTTGCTTGGCCGGAGAAGAATAAGACTAACCACCGCGTATGGTGGTTTGACCCTCCCTGAGCTTGTGTGTACAAATCACGCTTCCTGATTCGTCCGTTTAAAATAATAGGGCCTTACTGGGGCGCGCTTTTTCTTATTTTAAATATTTCTGACGGATTTTACATTATATTATTATTGATTTAATTAGTTAACAGTTGAATGACCTGATCTAGTGGTAAGCAGTGTGCCCGTAAGTCACTCCATCCCCAAGACCTAGGTTCGAGCATGGGTTGTGCATTTTTCTTTTCAACATTTTCCTTTTTTACAGCTTGTTTGAAAACATATGGGCCTTCATGTTGATGGGCTCAGGAGTTTTGGATACGTACCCTTCCCCCATTTTTCTGATACCACACGCAGCTTTGGGCTCAGCCCCTTTTTGGGCTTAGCATTCTTTTAATATCACCCCCTGACTACTTGTTACATCGGGCCCATTTATAATTTTACTTTTTTTAATTGTTTTCTTTTATTAATTTTCTTTTAACAATAAAAAAATCACAAAAATAGATTTTAGTTTTTTTAATTAAATTTAATTTTTATAAATTAATTAATTAGTTCATTTAATTATGTTTGATTAATTTAAAACCAATTAAAATTATGTTTATTGATTTCAAGTCTTTTTCCAAATAAAAATCCAAAAAATATTAAAACTAATTTCTTTTAATTAAATTAATTTTTTATTAATCATTTTTATTTTAATTAATTAGACTCAGACTTTCTTATTTTTAAAACGACAAAAAAGTAATAAAAACATCTTTTTATATTACTTAGATCTTAGGGTTCTTTACATGTTTACTTCTTTCTCCTCTGTGCGTCTATTTATTTATTCGTATTATTTTTTTCATAAATATTATGTAATTGTATACGGTTTGTAATAGTTAAAAACTAGGATTTTATTTACTGTCTTTATCCCCAATTTTGGACTTGTAATTTCCCCCTCCCCGAAGCCATGTAATAGTTAGGTTTAATTTCCTCACTTTAATTTCTCCACTGATATTGAACTGTTAGATGTATGCCTAATAGGATTGCATTACAAGAATTAAAAACAAAATGGTAGCTAACCCTAATTTTCAAGACAACATAACTGAAACAAACACACTCGCACACGTGCACCTCTAAGGTTTCCCCACTTGTTGCCTTCAGAATAAATGGTCACGATTCTCGAATGTAATATATTTTAGTGGCTACCCTTTGGTTTAAAAGATCATAAGTCCCTCGATGACCCTTTCGATGTTGCCTCGGTAAAATGATCTTAAAACCCTATGGTAATTTCTAAGATATCTTACTAGTTGCCTTTGTGACTGTACGATGACCCTCAATTGTCCCTCAAACATCCGACGATAGGGATACCTACTCACAAATAGTAGGATAGCATTGTCTAAAGGAAAAGAGGAAAAGAATAAACCTTTTCGAGTAGGTAGATAGTTCTTAGATGCTTGCTCAAGTAAAAGAAATTTCCACACATACACTTCTTTCTAAAAATATTTTCAGAGATACTTTGTATACATTCTCCACGACACGAGAAACATTATAAAGTTTGCCGCACTAAGGCTTATTTTCAAAATACTTGTTTCAAATGAACAAAAATAAAGCATTTTCAAATGAGCTAGCATCTAAGAGCCCGTAGATAAATATGGATGGAAAGGGTGCTAACACCTTACCATTCCATAATCTACCCCCTTACTCAGAAATAATCTCGAAAGGTATTTTTTCTGTTCTTTTCACCCTTCCCTTTGTTGGATAAAAGAAAATTCGGTGGCAACTCTTGCTTACCACAACATTTGCGAATACAAATGCAAAACCAGTATAACAGTCAGTTCTGCCACCGTATTACAGAACTGACGACTCTGTTGGGGAGTTATAAAAAATGGGGTTACCTTAGAGTTAGATCATTTTAATTTTCTTTTCTTGTTTGCTTTGTCTGCTTTATTTTTAAAGGTTTGCTGGGGTTATTGTTAAAGATCCTATACCCGGATCTGGGGCACCTTTTTAGGTGAGTAGCAATAAATCATGGAGGTTGTACAATGTAGACCGATACGGAAGAAGTGATGGCTATGTTAGCGTGATACTCTGGATTGTACTAATGTTCCTTGAGTTAGTCAATGATAACATTAGGCTTCCTCATAGTGTCATTAAGAGCTAACTGACCTTTAGAACATTTAATTGACTCATCCTAGCCATTAGAAAGTAGTGAGATGGCCGACTTTGGTTCCGACCGAAGATTGGTTGATACTCTATGCTACATTCATTGAGATTGGATTTTTGGGATATTTTGGCCGTAATGCTTCAGTACTTGAGATGAAAAAATGCCTGAGAGAAAGGTCAATGATATGAGATTCCTTAGAACCCGGTTACTATTACTAGGACAGGTTGAGGCAACTGAAACTTCAAGAGGGTACTTACCTTTAAAATCTCATGCAAGCCTTTAAACCTAAGGTCTTTGTGTGACTTGCTTGTGTTTTCTATCTCTGTTTTAAAGCATAATCATAACATCATGAACATCATAACATATCATTTGCACTAACAGTTTCAAGGACCTGGGGATTTATCTCTTCTCTGTTTTGTATGTTATGGATTCCGCTCGTAGAAAGACCATTCAGATCAACTTCGTAGAAATTCCTCCCAAACTTAAGGAGCTGGTCTTAAAAGTTCCTGAAATATCACCATTCAAAAAAAGATATGGTCACTTGCTCAGTTTGGTTACTACTGGTTTTTATGAAGGTTTAATGAGCGTCCTATTCCAGTTCTTCGATCCGAAGCACCATTGCTTCACATTTCTAGACTATCAGTTGGTGCCCACGTTGGAATAATTCTCTAAGCTACTTGGTTTGCCTATATTGGAACAGATACCTTTCACCGGTTTAGAACAAGATCCAACTTCTGAAAATGTTGTCATAGCCTTGCATTTGAAGCCATCTGACATTGAATCCAATTGTGAAAGAAGAAGTGGGGTTAAAGGTCTTCTTGTAAATATTCTGATGGAGAAAGCTCAGGTATTCCTAGACGCCATGAGTTACCATGCTTTTGAAGATATCTTGGCTCTCTTGATATATGGGTTGGTTTTGTTCCCTAATTCATACCAACTTATAGACGTAAATACCATCAACATTTTCCTTACTCATAATCTAGTACCTACATTGCTCAGGGATATTCTGCATTCACTCCACACCCGTACTATGAAGAAATGAGGAACTCTTATGTGTTGTATGCCTTTGCTCTATAGGTGGTTTATTTCGCACCTTCCTCGATCAGTAATGAAGTATGAGTTAAGCTTAAGGTGGAATCAAAGGTTAATGTCTCTTTCTCACTCTGATATCTATTGGTGTTCTCGCTTTCAAAAAGATGTCTCTTTTATTGATCGCTGCGGAGAATTTCCTAATGTGCCACTCCTTGGCATTAGAGGAGGCATCACCTATAACCATTCTTTAGCCCTACGCCAGTTTGGTTACGCATGGAGAGATGGTCCTCCTGATATGTTCATTCAGGGTATTGTGTTTGACTACTCAAATGATCTGCAAGGTTATCATCAGAGGTTCACCCGCGCTTGGGGCATGGTTAAGAAGACTGATTGTAAGACTTTTGCGCATAGGAACTCCATCCCTATGGAACCTTACCTCAAATGGGTGCGAGCTTGTGCTCAAAGTCTTATGATGCCAACAAACTTTGAAGAATTGCAAAGGTCTTGGATCCAACTCAAGGAATAACGAGACACCTTTGAGACCCAGTTCTATGCCAGTGAGAAGAAAGTGTTGGAGCTGACGAAGCAGCTTCACGAAGAGTAGAATCTTAATGCATATATCAGCATGAAAAGGAAGCGTCCATGGGAAACCTAGAAGTTTTAATTGTTATTTCTTTGTAAACTTTGATATTCATTTGAACTTAATAATAAAAAGTCTTTGTTTATATTTTGATTAGAAGAGTTTAAATCCTACAGGTCCTTAAAAATATTACATAAGCATATCATGCATATCATCACATAAGCAGGTATTTCAAGATTGGTTTCTTATCTTTTCGCTGTTTACTTTAGAAAAAAATGGCTCTTGAACAAACAGTTAAGGATCTTCAAGTATAGAATGCTCAATTCCAACAGATGTTCATGGCTCTAGAAAAAGGACAAGAAGATCTAAAAGCTCTCATTGTCAAAGAGAAGATAACAAAGACAAAGAAACCAGTTGGCGTCCTGAATATGGGAAGAAGATTTAGAGGACCAGCCAAGCGAGCTCTAGAATTCACAACTCCATCAAATGAGGGGGATAATCAAGAAGAGGATGACAAGAAGACAAAAGAAGAAGATAACAACCCATGGACTAATGAAGAGGAAGAAGACTATGCTGAAGAATAATATCCTCCTACTGATGACAAGTATAAACAGCTAGAGGATCGTCTCAATGCTATGGAGATTTAGAGGGTACCTAGTTTGGATTTTGAAGAGCTAGGGTTGGTCTCGGGAGTGGTCATCCCACAAAAATTCAAAGTTCCCATTTTTGCAAAGTATGACGGGGTTTCATGTCCCAAACTGCATCTGAGGTCTTACGTCAGAAAGATCCAACCCTATACAGCTGATAGGAAATTATGGGTCCACTTCTTTCAAAAGAGTTTGTCAAGGACGCAATTAGAGTGGTTCTATCAATTGGAAGGAACCAACATCCGCAATCGGGAAGATCTAGTTGCTGCTTTTTACAAGCAGTATCAATATAATGCTGGCCTTGCTCCAACCCGTACACAACACCAAATCATGTCTATGGTGCTAGTGAGGGTTTCAAAGATTATGCCCAAAAGTGGAGGGATCTCGCCGGTAGAGTCCAGTCTCTTCTGTCTGATAGGGAGTTGGTGGACATGTTCTTGGGTACTCTGACAGGCCCATTTTTCAACCATTTGATTGGAAGCTCTTCAACCAGATTCACCGAGCTGATACTGACAGGAGAACAAGTGGAAGCTGGTATCAAGAGTGGTAAAATCCAAGGGGTTGCTTCTTCAAGTACTGCAAGGAAGTTGTTCAGTGGAAAGAAGGAAGTTAGTGCTGCATATGGTTAAAGAAATCATGATAAAGTTGAACACCGTCTAATGGTAGAAGCTGTAATGATCTCCAACCCTTCACCAACTCAACGACAAAATAATCAGCGCATGCAGGATGCGCCTAGAAGACAATTCAACAGAACCAACATGCCTTTGTCTCAGGCATTCCAGCATTTGTTGAAGGCTGACCTGGTCACTCTGAAGGATCCTCCCCAAAACCCAAACAGTTCCTCTCCCTGTTATAATCCAAATGCATGGTGTGTTTACCACTCCAACAGTCTGGGGAACGATACAAATGATTGTTGGGATCTAAATAATAAAGTTCAAGACCTTATTGATGCAAAGGAGATTGAGTTTGACCCTCCTGAGACTCCCAATGTAATAACTACACCGATGCCCAAACATGACAAAGGTATCAATGCTGTTGATGATGTCATTCTTATTTCTTCCGTGAATGATTTGAATACTCCTCTCCCAATTGTTAAGAAGAGCCTCCTTCGAGCCGGTTAATTTCCGGGATGTAATGAAGATTGTCACCTTTATGCATCCTTGCCCAATGGTTGTATATTGCTGAAGATAGGTGTCCAACGCCTGATGAACGACAGGGAAATTCTGTTTGAGAAGACTCCCTCTATGAAAAGCCTATGTGAAGATGTAAGATGTGAATATGTGTCAATTATTATCATCTCTAATAATCCTACAATGGTCTCATCCAAAAGGCCTATAAGGATTACTGACAGCCCTAAAATTGCTCCCCTGATCATTACCTCTCCAGAGCCTATACCATATTCATCCGACAAAGCCGTTCCTTGGAATTATGGAGCTGGAGTTTATTATCATGGCGTCAAGCAAGACCTATTAGCCATCAAGAATGAAGTTACTGAAGATATTGATCCTAACATTGACAACATTGTGGGGACCAATAAAATTACCAGAAGCGGAAGGATTTTCTCTCATGAAATCTCTCCAAAGACTGTTCCCACTTCTATTGTTACTCCTGTTGCTACTCCTATTGTTACTCCTATTGTTATTCCTGCTATTGAGTCAGGTAAGACTCGAGGAAAGGAAGTATCGGTTGAGCCTTCCCGGATAGAGGCACCTAAAGAAGCCATTCCTGAGGCCTCCAAGCAAGAAATGGAGGAAATTTTAAAAATCATACGGAAAAGTGACTATAATGTTGTGGAACAATTGGGGTAAACCCCTTCGAAGATCTCAATGCTAGCTTTATTGTTGTGCTCCGAGGCCCATGATAAGGCTTTGTTGAAGTTTTTGAAGTATGCTCATGTGCCACAAGAGACTTATGCTGATCAATTCGAGAACTGTGTTGCTAGTCTGACTGTCAATAACGGACTAGGTTTCTCCGATGCTAATTTGAATCCTAAGGGAAGGAAACATAATGATTCCCCGCATGTCTCTATTGAATGCAAGGGTACTACTCTAGCTCGTGTATTGGTGGACACTAGTTCATCTCTGAATGTTCTACCCAAGGGTGCCTTAGGAAGATTGGACTGTGAAGGACTTAGATTGAAACCCAGTAATATTGTGGTGAGGGATTTTTATGGTTCCAAGAGGATGGTACATGGGGAGGTAGACATCCCAATTAAAGTTGGTTCACAAACGTTTGACTCCACTTTCTACGTAATGGATATTCGTCTGTCTTACTCTTGCTTATTAGGACGCTCTTGGATTCATTGGGCCGGTGTTGTCACTTCCACTTTGCATCAGATGTTAAAATATCTGGTTAATAGAAAGATTGTTACAGTTCATGGCAAATAAGAGTATATGGTAAGCCATTTGAACTATTTTAGATACGTTGAGATGGACGGAGAGTTCATTGAAATCCCCTGTCAGAATTTTGAAGAGGTTCCCCAGACTATTGTTGTTACCAAAGTTGTTGCTGTTGTTCCAAGGATTACCAGACCTCCATTGAAAATGGCTTATCTAAAAGATGCTAAGGTTGTAATTGAAGAAGGTGGGTGTACTATTCAGGGCCAACTCCCTGACATCCCCTATAAGTCTGAAAAATTTGGTTCGGGTTTCACTTCATGAGCCCAAAAAGTTGTTCGTCGTGCTCGCACCGGAGGACCGCCACTACGCATCAGCAACCATGGAGTCAATGACATAGAAGACATTGATAATGATTGTGACTTGGACAATTGGATCTTCCTTACTACCAACGGTGGACTCAATAATTGGATGGCTAGAGACTTTGTGCCTATTTATTTTATCCAGGAGTAATTGTTGTTTCTGTTTTTGAGGATATGTAATTTTAAAACAATTTAAACTCTAAAACCTTGTGTCCTATCCGAGGAACAAATGTTTATTTGTGAGGGTTATCACACTTCATTTTCATATGTCATTAATAAATCATTGGATGTTCTGCATTCAAATTTTATGCTCTCAGTCTTTCTTTTACTTTATTTTGTCAAAACAGTTATGTGCTCTTATACACACCCACATATCAAATTGCAGATCCATATCCACCCTGGATCCCATTGATAAGAGTTCTGTTATTTCCAGTTATGACTTTGAAAATACGATCCACCAAGTCGGGGACGAAGGTGAGGAAGATTATGAAGTACCAGGAGAACTTGCTAGATTATTACAACAAGAGGAAAGAGCAATACAACCTCATGAAGAGCCGGTCGAGACAGTAAACTTGGGTACTTAGGAGAATAAAAAGGAAGTCAAGATAGGTGCCAACTTGGAAAATGGTGTTAAAGAACAGTTAGTTCAGATGTTATATGATTACGTTGAAATCTTTGTCTGGTCGTACGAAGACATGTCGGGGCTAGACACTGATATTGTGATTCATCGTCTGCCAACGAAAGAAGACTTCCCTCTATTGAAGAAAAAGGTTCATCGTATGCGTCCTGAGATGTCAGAAAAGATCAAGACTGGAGTCATGAAACAATTCAATACTGGATTCTTAACTGTTACTTCTTATCCACAATGGGTTGTGAACGTGGTACAGGTACCTAAAGAGAATGGTAAGGTGCGTATGTGTGTGAATTACAGAGATTTGAATAGGGCAAGCCCGAAGGATTACTTTCCACTTCCCCATATTGATGTTCTGGTTGAAAACACCACACAACATAAGATCTTCTCTTTCATGGATGGTTTCTCCGGTTATAATCAGATCAAAATGGCACCTGAAGACATGGAGAAGACTACTTTCATTACACAGTGGGGAACCTTTTGTTACAAAGTTATGCCATTTGGGTTAAAGAACGTTGGGGCAACCTATCAGCGTGCTATGGTAGCTTTGTTTAATGATATGATCCATCACGAGATAGAGGTCTATGCAGATGACATGATAGCCAGGTCTCAAACTGAAGAAGAGCACATGAACCATTTGAAAAAACTATTTGAAAGGCTGAAGAAGTACAAGCTAAGACTAAACCCGAACAAATGCACCTTTGGAGTAAGATCTGGCAAGCTCCTAGGTTTTGTTGGCAGTGGTAAAGGTATTGAGGTGGATCCTGCAAAGGTTAAAGCTATTCAAGAGATGCCACCTCCCCGTACCGAGAAAGAGGTTAAAGGTTTCTTGGGACATCTAAACTACATTGCCAGATTCATTTCCCACCTAACCACTGCTTGTGAACCAATCTTAAAATTACTAAAGAAAGATCAAGTAGTAAAGTGGAATAACGATTTCGAGACAACCTTTGACAGAATCAAAGAGTATCTTCAAGAACCTCCAATTTTGATGTTGTTGGTTGAAGGAAGACCTTTGATCATGTACTTAACAATATTATAGAATTCAATGGGGTGTGTGCTGGGGCAGCATGACGAGTCTGGTCGAAAAGAGCATGCAATATAATACCTTAGAAAATTTTTTAATGACTGTGAAACAAGATACTCATTGCTCGAGAAAACTTAATGTGCTTTGGCATGGGCTACTCGCCGACTAAGACAATATATGTTGACTCACACTACCTTATTGATATCTAAAATGGATCCTATCAAATACATATTCGAGAAGCCCGCTCTCTCTGGAAGAATAGCAAGATGGCAAAGGTCCTGACCGAATATGACATTCAGTACACTACCTAAAAAGCAATCAAAGGGAGTATACTAGTTGATCATTTGGCTCAGCAGGTTGTAGAAGACTACCAGTCAATGAATTTCTAGTTCCCGGGTGAGAACATTATGCTAGTAACTAACTATGAAGAACCTGGGCCGAATGAAGGACCTGAAAAAGGATCCCGATGGAATATGGTCTTTGACGGAGCTTCCAATGCACTCGATAATGGCATTGGTGATGTGATTATCTCCCCAGAAGGCGGCCATACACCCTTCACCGCCAGACTATACTTTAACTGTACCAACAATATGGTCGTATATGAGGCATGCATTATGGGTATCAAGGCTGCTATTGACATGAGGATCAAGTTCTTACAGGTATATGTAGATTCAACATTGGTGATCAGCCAAGTTAAAGGGGAATGGGACACGAAGCATCCTAATCCCATCCCTTACCGAGAGCATGTGATGACTTTGATCCCATATTTTGAAGAAATTAACTTTGAACATATCCCACGAGAAGAAAACCAGTTAGCAGGCGCGCTAGATACCATGTCATCCATGCTTAAGGTCAGATGAGATAACGAAGCCCCTCAAATCACTATCGAAAGATTAGATGAACCAGAACACTGTTATGAGGTTGATACTGAGGGAGTAGAGGAAAAGCCTTGGTTCCATGAGGTAAAAAGGTATCTTGAAGCCCAAGAATATCTTGGGCGGGCGTCCATAAATGACAAGAAGTTTCTAAGAAGGTTCTCTACCAAGTTCTTCCTGAGTAACAAAATTCTCTACAAGCGCAACCATAAATCCACTTTACTGCGGTGTGTGGATAAGAGAGAAGCAGAGAAAATCATGGAGGATATGCATGAAGGTACCTTTGGCACCCATTCTAGTTAGAATACAATGGCTTAAAATATCATGCGGGCAGGATACTATTGGTCCACTATGGAAGCATATTGTCATCATCACTCCCGAACTTGTCACAAATTCCAAATCTATGCTGACAAAGTACATGTGCCTCCGGTTTTGTTAAATGTCTTGACCACTCCTTGGCAATTTGCAATGTGGGGTATTGATATGATTGGATATATTAGACCTATCACTTCCAATGGACATCTCTTCATCCTTGTTGCCATTGATTACTTCACAAAGTGGGTAGAGGAAGCCTTATTTTCTTCTGTTACCAAGAACGTCGTGGCTCGGTTCATCAGACACAATCTTATCTGTCGGTATAGTATTTCAGAAATAATTATCACATATAATGGTACCAAACCCAATAATAATATAATCATCGAGCTCTGTATGCAATTTAAAATCCAGTATCATAACTCTTCTCCTTACCGGCCGAAGATGAATGGTGTTGTAAAGGCCGCCAATAAGAATGTAAATAAGATCGTACAGAAAATAACGGTAACATATAAAGACTGGCACGAGATGTTACCATTTTCTCTTCATGGCTACTGTACCTCAGTGCGCACGTCAACAGGGGAAACCCCTTTTTCTCTCGTATACAGTATAGAAGTTGTCTTTCCCGTCGAAGTCCAGATCCCTTCCCTGAGAATCATGAAGGATGTAGGTTTAAACAAAGACAAATGGATTCAGACTCAACTTGACCAGTTGAACATAACCAACGAAAAAAGGCTAGCGGTTGTTTGTCATGGTCAGATGTACCAGAAATGTATGATCAAGGCTTTTAACAAGAAGGTCAGACAACAGGTATATCAGGTTGCTAACCTAGTAATCAAGCGCATCATCCTGCCACAAGGTGATCCTAGGGGAAAGTGTACTCCAACACGCGAAGGACCATTTGTGATCAAGAGTATATTTTCTGGTGGAACCATGATATTAACCACTATGGATGGTGACGATCTTCCGCACCTTGTAAACGCGAACATAGCTAAAATATACTACGCATGAAAAGAGACTCGATAGGTTAACTGGCCTAGGAAAAAATAAGGGCATCCCAGCAAACCAAAAGGGTTCGGGCAAAAATCAGGGATATATATATATAAAAAATTGTACACCCGGCAAGTCGAAAACCTGAAAAGGAGGCTTGGACAAAAAGGGTATCCCGGTGGACTGAAAACCCGAAAGGACGGTCCAGGCAAAAATTAGGGATTAAAAGTGTATGACTATGTCCCGTTGGATCACCTTACAACCAGACTTCATTATCAAATTAATAAGTTCGAATGGTACGAATCAATCCGGTCAGCTTCTGCCGCGCAACAAAGTGATGAGACGCTCAAATATATAAAGACAATAGCATAATTGAAACCCAATGGGATTATTTCACATAGCTGTTTTTCTCTTTATATACCACTTTGTATATTTCTCATTTTTACAATGACATTCCTCTTATTAGGATGTCTGTTTCCTTGTACAAAGACGCCTATTATAGGCAGACTTTCTCAAATCAATACAAAATTCCTCTTTTAAAGTTCAAAACTATTTGTGTTTATTTTTTGTTTTGTTTTAAAAAATGTCCAGTGATTATTTTAAATGAACATATGCATTTGAATATGATTATTGTTTACAAATATATGCATAAAAACAGAAAGACATTTACTAAGGGCTTTAAGAGTTGGGTCAACCTCGAAAAGTCATTTGTAAATCCCCACAGAGAAATCACCCATAGGGGACTATCTTCACAAAATTCATTATCAACAAGGGTACGTTCCTCAGTAGGTACAGAAATAGGGGCATCTTCCCGCAGGTCACCGCCATTTCTTCGGCATATATCCTAATGATTTCAGATACTCCGGCATTTCTCAACAGATAAAAAGGATCAATCATTTCTCTAGCATCATTGAGACTTCCCCAACATGGTCTATAGACCTCTTGTATTCCCCAACAGATTTTCATAAAATCCCCAAGCAGTTTATGAAACTTCTTTCCCTAATAGATTTTATTTCTCTAGCTACATAAGATCATCCCCCAGCGGAGCTTAATTCTCAAAGTTGATAAAATCTTCCAACGAAACACTTTTCTCCAGCGGCAGTCAGGGATTTATTTTCCCCAGTTCAATGACACTACAAGGAGAAACTGATACACTCAGATTCATACATCATTTACAAACGTCATAGCATATACATATAACACAATCTCATTTATTTTGAGAACATCATTCCGTAATGCCTTTCATATATCATGACGTTACATACAACTAACTCTTTACATTTTTAGGAAAAGATATATCAACAGACAAACATCATCAATTACTGGTAGGACCAAGCAATCTTATCAGGAACAGGGACATTTTTTGGCTCAGATAAATCAACCAAAGATTTATTCTGATACTTCTTCCAAATAGAAATAAACATAAATATCTACTGGGCTCAGATTAAATCGACCAATGATTTATTCTAATACATCTTCCCGTAGATCTTTTTTTGGCTCAGTTTAAATCTACCAGTGATTTATTTTGATACTTCCTCCAGTAAAAGACAACAGAGACCTCTTCTGGCTCAAATTAAATCGACCAATGATTTATTCAGATACTTCTTCTAGTTGAAGACAATTGTAGACATCTTCTGGCTCAGATAAATAAACCAAAGATTTATTCTGATACTTCTTCCAGGTAAAAATAAACATAAATATCTACTGGCTCAATTGACCAGTGATTTATGTTGATACATCTTCTAGTAGATCTTTTTCTGGCTCAGTATAAATCGGCCAATGATTTATTCAGATACATCCTCTAGTAAAAGACAACAAATACCTCTTCTGGCTCAGATTAAATCGACCAATGATTTATTCTGATACTTCTTCTAGATAAAGACGGTCGTACATAGTCGATGGCTCATATTAAATCGACCAATGATTTATTCTGATACTTATTCCAGTTTGAAGTCAATATTTACTTTGGATGGCATCTTTAAGCCCATGTCCGAAGACTCTCAGTAAAATCTTCAAACGACATCTTCTAAGCCCATTCAATTATACTATCAGTTGACAATGTTACTCCGTGCACTGACGAACACAAATTTCTAGGCACTTTAGTGTTCAATCATCTTCCACCTTCAGATCACGAAAGGAAGACAAGCCAATCTAAAATCCTCAGGTTTAATACGATTGAACAGGGACAGCTACTGTACCCCAAAATTTTCCCTCTCATTGTTATTCAAAACATACTCCTATAGGTCCCCAAGTGCTCAAGGTTGACCAAGAATTGACCAGATAAATTCTCCTCCTAAGCAATGGACTTCAAAATAGGGTTTCAATTTTCATAGAGATGTTTGAGTTTCAAAGGCCTCAAGTGATTTCCATGGTTCCTAATATGTCCTCAATAATTCTCATTCCCATTTTCATGCCTTGCATTACAAGTTTTCTCAGTCAATTTCTCAGATCGCTGGAAATCAACTATTTTAGGTCAAAAGTCAACTATGGTCAATATACAGTCAAACTTCAAAATTTTTGGTCAATGTCAACATTTTAAAGTGATATTCATCATTTTATCAAGGGCTGATCATGATTCCTCAAGGAATACTCTCAAATCATCAAGAATCTAAAATTGCAAAATTAGGGTTTCCTAGGAAAAGTCAACTGAACTTTGACCAAGCATAACTTTCACATGCTTAATCCATTTTCCCCCAACCAAATCCCATTTTGAAAAGAATTCAATTACCTACAACTTTTCTGCCGTCCTTAAGTTCAAAAAATGCATCATTGGAAAGATATGAGCCAATACATTACAGGTCTTTTTGAAAGTCAACAAAAAGGCGTTTTTTGTCAAGGCAAGTTACATCAAGATGAATTCTCCAAATTCAAAAATTGTAAACATAGAGATTGTAGGGGACATCTTGAGATTTCTAAAATGTCCAAGATCATCTTTAAAAGATGAAAATTGAGCAAGTTATGACCAGGGCAAATTGGTGAAAATGCAAAAATTCAACTTTGAGCAAAAAATGCATTTTTAAGCTCATAGACCTATTTTTTGGGATTCAAATATGTTTATGACTTACTCAATGACTCCTAAACACATTTTTGCCTTGATTTGAAATTTCTATCTATTTTATTCATATTTATTTTGTTTTTATTCAAATAAATACAAAATAAATTGCATAAAATAATGAGTGATGGATTATGACACATGGGCTGATGGTTTGGATTAGTTTTCGGCCCAAGATTTCGTGCAAACATATCTAGGTTCATGAAAAGATCAAAGTGGAAAGAATAATGTAATTTTGAAAGTTTTTCAAATATTGATTCTCATGATTAAACCCATGCCTTAAAGGTTTGATTTCTTTCCATGATTGTGCTCTCCCCTCACTCCTCTATAAAAGAAACATTTTGCAAGCCTGCAAGACACGCATAAGTTGCATAAGACAGCCTTACAAATTTCACAAAACAAATCCAAAAATTATCAAAACTCATAGCATACGATCTAGTTGCTCCCAGGCCAAACCAATCCTCATACTGTCTTCCTGAAGGTTCCAGGGAGCCACCCATACTTCTAGCTTTCTCATAAACGCCCCAGAACGTCCCACGTAGAATCGTCGGTTGGTAAGTTTTGGTAAGAATCAAATTTTTCATTCTATACAGTTTCAATGGATACTAACCTCTGGAATTAATTCATATACATCATTTGAGCATGATCAACGTGTTACATGGGAGATTTTGTGCAGGAATTAGATTGCATCATTGTTAGGGCATACGGAGTTGTTTGCTTCGTATCTCCGGTTACTGTTACATTCAGGCCAAACGGTCACCACCACTGGATATGTAGAATGCGAATTAGGGGGGGTAGCCAAGATCTGGGGTCGTGATTTCG
This sequence comes from Vicia faba, assembly GCA_948472305.1. Lineage (NCBI taxonomy): Eukaryota > Viridiplantae > Streptophyta > Magnoliopsida > Fabales > Fabaceae > Vicia > Vicia faba. Next base: position 646,487,015 of record OX451736.1, on the reverse strand, counting down.
CTTGTGGTGGCAGATCGAGTTTTTTCTTGGCAGGAGAAGAAGAAGGTCAACCACAGCGTATGGTGGTTTGACCCTTCCTGAGCTTGCATGTCCAAATCACGCTTCCTGATTCATCCGTTTAAAATTATAGGGCCCCACCGGGGTGCACATTTTTTTATTTTAAATATTTTTGACGGATTTTACATCATATTATTATTGATTTAATTTGTTAACAGTTGAATGACCTGGCCTAGTGGTAAGCAGCGTGCCCGTAAGTCACTCCATCACCAAGACCTGGGTTCGAGCCTGGGTTGTGCATTTTGCTTTTCAAAATTTTCCCTTTTTGCAGGTTATTTGAAAACTTCTGGGCCTTCATGTTGATGGGCTCAGGAGTTTTGGATACGTACCCCCCCCCCATTTTTCTGATACCACACGCAGCTTTGGGCTTAGCATTCTTTTAATATCACCCCTGACTACTTGTTACATCAGGCCCATTTATAATTTTACTTTTTTTTAATTGTTTTCTTTTATTAATTTTCTTTAAACAATAAAAAAATCACAAAAATAGATTTTAGTTTTTTTAATTAAATTTAATTTTTATAAATTAATTAATTAGTTCATTTAATAATGTTTGATTAATTTAAAACCATTTAGAATTAGGTTTATTGATTTCAAGTCTTTTTCTAAATAAAAATCCAAAAAAATATTAGAACTAATTTCTTTTAATTAAATTAATTTTTTATTAATCATTTTTCTTTTAATTAATTAGACTTGGGGATTTTCTTATTTTTAAAACGACAAAAAAGTAATAAAAACATCTTTTTATATTACTTAGATCTTAGGGTTCTTTACATGTTTACTTCTTTCTCCTTTGCGCGTCTATTTATTTATTCATATTATTTTTTTCATAAATATTATGTAATTGCATACGGTTTGTAATAGTTAAAAACTAGGATTTTATTTACTCTCTTTATCCACAATTTTGGACTTGTAATTTCCCCCTCCCCGAAGCCATGTAACAGTTAGGGTTAATTTTCGCACATTAATTTCCCGCACTGATATTGAACTGTTAGATGTATGCCTAATAGGATTACATGACAAGAATTAAAAAAAAACGGTAGCTAACCCTAATTTTCAAGATAATATAACTGAAACAAACACACTCGCACACGGGCACCTCAAAGGTTTCCCCACTTGTTGCCTTCAGAATAGATGGTCACGATTCTCGAATGTAAAATATTTTAGTGGCTACCCTTTGGTTTAAATGATCATAACTCTCTCGATGACCCTTTCGACATTGCCTCGGTAAAATGATCTTAAAACCCTAAGGTAATTATTAAGATATCTTACTAGTTGCCTTTGTGACCGTACGATGACCCTCAATTGTCCCTCAAACATCTGAAGATAGGGCTACCTACTCACTAATAGTAGGATAACATTGTCTAAAGGAAAAGAACAAACCTTTTCGAGTAGGTAGATAGTTCTTATATGCTTGCTCAAGTAAAAAAATCTTCCACACATACACTTCTTTCTAAAAATATTTTCAAAGACACTTTGTATACATTCTCCACGACACGAGAAACATTATAAAGTTCTCCGCACTAAGGCGTCTTTTCAAAATACTTTTTTCAAACACACAAACACAAAGCATTTTCAAATGAGCTAGCATCCAAGAGCCCGTAGATAACTACAGATGGAGAGGGTGATAACATCTTCCCTTTCCATAATCTACCCCCTTTCTCATAAATAATCTTGAAAGTTCTTTTTCTATTCTTTTCACCCTCTCCTTTGTTGGATAAAATAAAATTCGGTGGCGACTCTTGCTTACCGTAACTTGTGAATACAGATGCAAAACCAGTATAACAGTCGGTTCTGCCACCGTATTACACTTATGTCTATCAAGATTTCAGCAACTTCAGGTGGACATGTGACTATGTCGACTTGGTTTATCAATTTTTTCAGCCCATAACATACGGTTGAATCATTCTTCAGAGTATCAAACAAATTAGTTTCAAATATTTTTTCTTTAACTTTCTTAAGAATTTGTTCAAAGGTTTCGGTAGTTGAGCCTCCATTTGAGCCTCTAACTGATTTTTTATTTTAGTCATCGTCATTTTCACATATTCAAGAGGTTTAATTTTCTTCAAAGCTTCCATTTCCTCTTGAGAAGGAAGAACATGCATGCTTTTAGGAGAAGTTTGAGGATCTGTACCAGCCCCCAAGGATTTCTGTTGAGCATTGTTGTCATCTTGTTGACCATAAAGGGTGGTGGCATCTTTTGAGCTAACATTGGAATTTTATTCTTCTTCCTCTTCTTCGTGGAAGTATTTTTTGACATTATCAGACATGTGCTCATATTCATCAAGCAGCTCTTCATCAGATTTTACCATTTTTGGGGAAGAATCAATTGGATTGTCACCATCTTGTCTTTTATTGGCAGGAATTCCCATGTCTGCAGAATGGGTTTCCTCATGATCACTCTCAGAATCATTTGTTTTTTTATTTCTGTTAGAGAGAAGGTTCTTCATCATGCTGGATGTAGTGTAACTTATTCACATAAGTAGAAGATCCTTTGTTAGAATATTTGATAAACAAGGGATGGATGGAAGGATAACTGCTACTGGGAGGAACTTCATATTGAATAGGAGATTAAGTAGGAGTGGGTCGAATATCCTGTAAGTAGAAGAATGTTGGTTAAGTCAAATAAGTAGAAATGGTTGTTAATGAAAATAATGTGGAATAGTCCATACCTTTGATCCTTCAACTCCAGGACTCGAATCGTCACTCTCAATTCATTCCAGGATTACATTGCCAGATGGTTTGGAAGTGCTTGTCTTTTTGGTTGTTGGAAGAAATATTTTGATTGAAATGGTATTGTGTGGTTGAGAAGATGCGTCAGATAGTTTTGGTTTCTTCTTCTTTGTCTTTTTTGGCTTTGAAGTAGTGGGAGACACATCTTCATCATCTTCGACAAGCTCTAAGATCTCTATAGTCTGCTTCCGTTTCTTGGGAGTAGTGGAAGGCTTTCGACTAGCCTGTAAGAAAGCAAAGAGACTAGTAGAGTAATACAATAAATAAGGAAAAACAATACCAGGTCATACCTTGGACGTTGTCTTTGGCTTCTTAGTCTCTGGAATAGCACTCTTTGATAAAGTAGTGGCTTGTTTAGTCATCATAGTTGATCATGTCATCGAAGCAAGTTTTTATTTCTTCTATTGTTTCTTTTCGGCGGCTAAAAGAACATAACAAGATGGTACATGTTAGTATCAATTACGAAAGTAAAGGATGATTGAAGTAATGGAGATATCCTTTGGTTCCACACCTTTGCGTTCTGGGGAACGCATGATTACATGTTATAGATCATAGTGAAGGAAGCCTTTGAAACTGTCCAATGTATGCTTAGTCGAAACCACTTGTTCAACAGGTTTTTTAGACTTTTGTTTTAAAAAAGTTATGATAATTCCCACAAATGAACTAGTTTGGATAAGGAGGGTAAAACGCTAGGCCAAAATCAACACTGAGTAATTTTGGTGGTTCAAGCTTGAAATCTAGGTCATGCATGTCCTCAGGTTTGACACATGATGGAATTTTTAAATGGGGAAGCATCTTTGTGAATTTATCTTTTAAAGATTTCGCTGCATCATGTAAGGTTCAACTAAGATCGTTTGGGTTATAAACAACTTCAAAGTACTTTTGGAACGTCTGGATCTCCTTGGTATGAGTCTTCATACCTTTCTTGGACTGGCCATGTACAAAGGCAAAAGCTTTGGTGAGATTCTGAGAGAAGAGGGTTGCATCAAACATGTCTGAAGGATAATGTTTCTTCCACCAAGCATCAAAGGCTTTAGTCTAGTAGAAAGATGGGCGAAAAGGAATGGGTGTGAATTCAGCAATTTTAGAGTAGAGAGCCATGTGTTTGTCTAGATTAGAGGTGGAGAAAGGCATTCCATTAATGCAAAGAGCACTTTTCCTTTCAAAGGTTAGTTCAGGAATAATTTGGAAAAGTCTAAATTTTCAAGAGACAAAGTTGGATTTGTAATCAAGCAAGACAATATGGCTTTTGATGGGCATAAGTCTTGTTATAATCATCTTGGGGAGTAAGAAGGAATTCTAGATTGTTGGAGTCTCTGCTTCTTGAGTTGGCAAAGTAGCAGAAAGGGATTTTTATAACCATTCAGGACCATGAGTTCTTTGGGAAAAAAGAGCCATCGAAGAAGTGAAGTTATGACGTTTGGAAAACATCATAACATAGTTCGTGAATGTTGTACCCCAAAATTTGCTCTCTCATTTATCAAATATTTTCTCACAAGATCTCCTTTGGTTCAAGACTGCACAAGGTTTGATCAGCTCAAGACACCTCCTTAAGCACTGATGACTGAAATTAGGGTTTGAGATTGCACAAGGATAATTGAACTTTAAATGGATCATTATGGACCCCCAAGATTACTCATGTCAAGTTTCAAGCCTTGAATCACATTTTTGCCCAATCAATTGACCAGTTGACCTAAAAGTCAGCTGTATTGGGGAAAAAGTCAACCTTGGCCAATTTATAGTCAAACTTCATAATTTTTTATCCATAGCAACATTATAAACTCATATGTATCATTTGATCAAGTTTGGACCATGATTCCTCAAGAAATTTGATCAAATCATCAAAAAGGCAAAATGGTCAAAATTAGGATTTTGACTGAGAAAGGGCAATTTCTGATTTTTAGCCTAACAATTGGTTAATTGGTTTGAGGCATGATCTTAAGAGTTCAATTGCATCATTTTGACCTAATGGCATGACTCAAAAAATTTCTCAAGATCAATTGGATTGATGGTTAATTTTCAGTCAACTGATCAAAAGTCAACTGTACACTGAAAAGTCAAACTTTGACTTTTTGGTCAAAATCAAGTGTCAAAAATCACAATTCATAAAAACATGTCAAAATATGAAATTTGTTCATCAAGAAATCAAAAAGTCAAGATTTCATTTCAAAAGTCAAAGTTTTCAAACTTAGGAATTTTTCTAAGTGTTGAAAACTTCATGTTTTTTCACAACTTTGAGCCAATTTTTCACCATGATGCAAGATGATTCAAAAGAAACTTTCAACATGAAAGTTGTAGATATCCATGAGATCTACAACATTTCTTCACACAACTTCTCCTAGAAATGCTTGGATCTCAAGTTACTAATCCATGAAGTCATGATCATGAAACTAAACACTTAGTAAAATTTTGAACATTTTTGGTCAGGATTTTAACCTAACTTCTGACCCAAGTTTCACATAGTTCCATTTGGATTTTGCAAAAGTGATACAAAGTGGGGTTGTAGAGAACATTACAAGCTTTCCAAAATGTCCAAGAAATCCTTGAGATCATTTGTGAGCTAGGAGAATCGGAGGTCAGAAGTTGGGGTTTTAAGTTGTTTTACAAGGAAAATTTTGTGATGAACAAAATTCAAATTTCAAACCTATATATTTATAGTTTGACATAAGTTAACGGATGTATCACCACCCCAGTGGTTAAAACGCGCGCCCGTCACCCTTAGGTCCTGGGTTCAAGCCCCAGCGTGACCTTTTGCATTTTTTCCATTTTTTTTACACTTTTCTGTTTTTGCAGCGCTTGGGCCAGCAGTTTGGGCCTGACCTTTTTCTTCTTACAATACTCCCTATTTCAATTTTTACCTCCCTGACTTTATTATTTTTATTTTATTTTTATTTCATCTTATTATTATTATTATTATTATTATTATTATTATTATTATTATTATTATTATTATTATTATTATTATTATTATTATTATTATTATTATTATTATTATTATTACTTTCCTTAATAAAAAAAATATAAAAAAAAATATTTCTATTTTATTTCTATTTATTTAGTTTTATTTTTCTTCATAAAATTAAAAGGACAAAAACATTTTCTCTAATAAATTAATTTTCCTTTTTTTGAAATACTTAGATAATAAATTTTAATTATTATTATATTATTTTGTAAATTAAAATCAATTTAGAATTTAGGATTTTTTATTTAATAATTTTTATTTATTAATTTAATTAAATTGACCAAAACCCTAAAGAACTTGTTTTCCTTAAATTAATTATTTTACTAACTTAACCTTAATTTTCTTTTTTAGTTAATTTTTTTATTTTAGTTAATTAGGTTAAAAAAACCTTTTCATAAAAAAAACAAACAAAGAATCACATACCTTTTATATTTATATTCTTGCATTTCAACTTATTCAATTTTGTATATTTATTCAATTTCAATATGGTTGTAATAATTATTTAGATTTAATTTCTTGCAATTCCCCATTTGTAATTTGTACACCCCCTCCCCTAAAAGATGTAATAGCTTAGTATTTTTATTTTCTGCGATTTAAATGCTTTATATACAAATGCTAGTAATTAGGGTTTTGTATGGAAAGACTAAAACCAATAAATAGCAAATCCTAATCAAGACAAATCAAGCATGTAAATCAATACACTTGCACACAAACATAATTCAATTACTTGTACTGATTTTAAAAGACTATTCCAGATCCAAAAACTTTAGCAGTAAAGATTAAGTAACAAGACAGATTGGAGAAACTCACAAGGTAGCCCCTAAAAGCAGTTTGAATTTTGATGGCTGCAAATTCTTGAATCTCTCTTTGGCACAGATATATTGATCGAGGAACACCATTCCTAGTTTCAACAGGTTCAGATTCTTCTGAGCCATCTTGATCTTTTTGATAACCAGATTGTGAAACTTCATTAAGCATAACAACTTGAGAATGCTTGGTTTTTCCCTCCTCCTCAGCTTCATTTGATGTTGTTGCTGGAGTTGTAATTGAAGGTAACTTCTTGGTTTTTAGCTTTCCAAATATCCATTACCTTCTTTTCTCTTTCTGAAATCAAGTTTCTTCTTTCTCATTAGAATAAACAGAATCTTACAACAAAAAAAAAGAATTTAGTTTTTAAAAAGTAAAATTACCTTCTCTTGTGTGGAATGTGTGTCCCATATGAAAAGGCTCTTCACCAGATTAAACCAGCTCTTGTTCTTCTTGGCCATTTAACAATATCAAAAGACTCAACTTCAATATCTGTGATCTGAAACAATGAACCATAACATAAGCTTTCAATAATTTATTTAAGTAATGTGAACGCACAACTCAAAATTAGACTTTGCCAAAAAAGATTCAACAATTTTCTGAACTTGTCATAAAAATTTATTCTTAGTTTAAATAACTAGTCAAAGCAAATGCCAAAAATAATTACATGACTCTCAAGTTGAATAAAAATAATAATAATATGCAGATTCAGATTGAGATTCAAGCTAATCACTTACTCATTTGCTTAGAAGTTAGTAACAAAAAGACAAGATGCACCGTTTTGCAAGAGGATGGTGCATGGGAACAAAGGGAACTACAGTCATTAAATTCAGATTGAATAGCCTTGAAACCAGCAAACATTCTTAATAATACTTCCAGTTACCAAAATCATGAATGTAGATAGATTTCATCACTAGAAAAAAGTGCACACTTACATACTCTGATCTCTTCATTCATCAAAGAAAAATAGATATGGATATACAGCCAGAAAGAATACAATTGTTTTTATATATTTGTTTATTAGGAATGGATCCTCTATATTTCTCCTTTCTATAGTTTTGGGGTGTATAGGGGAAATTTCAAGCTCGTCTAATATCACATTATCATGCTTTATTCAATAATCCCAATACCATAGTAATGGAGAAAATTGATAGAATGAGAAATGCAGAAGATCCATTCCTTTATTTACTGGGGATATACAGTACACACTACAAAAGTCCGTTATGAAGCCTTGACTTCAAAATAGAACGTAATACTTTTCTAATTTACCATGTGATCTCTAGGATTCAGACGCCTTTGCAATTCCAACTCATCAAACTCAAAGATAGGCAGCAACTCCACTGCATTGATACCAAGCTCTAGAAGATGTGGGATCTTATATGCAAGCAAAAAAATGAGTTTAAATAAAGACATACAATAAATAGTAAGCACCAATCATATAGTAATTAATAAACAGCACAAATATAGTTCCTAAAGTTGGAGGTGGCATGCAACCACTAAACATCGATACACCTTATTAAGTTGAATACCCAATGATAGCAAAGATGTTACCTTCTCGATCACACCAAGATAGCTTCCACGAATGTTGTTATCCAATGCACTAGATTCATCCATTGTAAATGCACGGACATTCATCTCATATATAACAAGATCTTTCTGCATTTGCAGCAAGAGCATAATAAATCCATAAATTGGACTTACTTCATCTAGAAACGTACAATACGCAATCATATTCTCATCAACTAAAAAGGAAAAGAAACACTAGAGATCAACATCAAGGTAGAATACAAAATCTACATATAGTTTTAAGCATAAAGCAATTTAGATGAAGCCTTGGTTTAGAGAAAAGATTTTATGAATATCATTTTCGAACAACTATCATTTATGCAGGCTGAATACCTCGGCAATATTTGGAAGCTAATAATTCTCTCCCCAGTCAAAAGGCAAGTTGTCAAACTCATATGTGCCCAGAAACTTAGAGGTGAAAACAATATATTAACTAAACATTGCTCCCAGGAAGATCCTGCACAATGAGAGGTGAAAACAATATATTAACTAAATGTCTAAATGTGCATTTTGAATAGCTATTCAGTGTTTGAATTAGAGAGAACCTGAGAATTCATTTTATTGATTGATGACCAAACGAATTCTTGTTACATGTGATGAGCCTCGGATCTATATTTATAGACCGGGCTAACACTAATAAACAAATACAGTCAGCATGCAACAGTTGTCACTGCTGTAACTAACTGAATTAACTAGGGGAGAAATGATCATATACAAGCGAGCCGTACACTCACATTTGGGAGGAGAGGAGTTTAGGGAGCTTTGTAACAGAAATAGGCACTAACTCTGATTCCAAGATATGCCAATCTAAGTTATCAACAAATAAAAAATTATGATAACAAACCATACCTTTCAATATTTCCTCTGGAAAACCATGTGGCATCGCTTTCGTGTATTTATTGTTTTAATTAGAAGCATAATCACAGTGAATTTATTTTTTAATTACATAATCAAAGTGTATGAGTAAACCTACTTATAATAAGTCAAGAAACCACAATTGATATATTAACTATCAATTGATATATTAATAAGTTTTGCAGTATACACAAGCACTTCTATCATTAATAATTAATAGCATATGAGAAACAAACCTACTTCATTTGAATCAACACATGTCTCAAAACTGTCTTGCAGATTTTAACTTGGGCCCTCACGTGCCTCCACATGATTACCATTTTTTGACCCTTCTACTTCTGGTTCAACCTGCAACACATACTCTGCACCAGCTGATTTGGCTTCTGAACCAGAATCATGTGATTAGGTTTCACAGTCAGCTTTGTTTACAGTTAGCTTATATCTGATAATATCTTCTTTGGGTTTCCTTTAAGTCATTATCATCAGTCTTATATTGACACTGCACAGAAGCACTGTTGAGGCACCTAAAGAGTTGTTAATATGATAATATGCATAGAAGCCTTCAAGACAACCACCTTGAGCAGACATAAATTTAATTAAAGGTTGTAGCAGAAGCTCTTGAAAGTAGTTATGAAGGATTTCAAGCCATTTCTAAGGAACAACATAACAATGGACGAATTCATCCCAATTTTTCCCCTGCAAATCATCACAAGGAATCATAAATATCATAAACTATGTCTATGCATAAGCATAAAATTAGCATAACCTCATAGAAACCACTAAGAATATAACATACTGAAGTGAACATAAACTTTGAAATTAAGACAACAGCATTAACCGCAACATGTTGAACAAATTGATTTTCAACAGCTAACAAATTCACCTGCCACATAAAAATACAAATCATATTCAAAAGAAATTCAGCATCACAATGCACATCAAAACAGAAGGGAAAAGAGGAAAGAAACCAGTTGAAACATTTTGTCGAACACGTGATGCGCGAGTTGCAAAACGGTAGTAACAGCGACAATTATCCGTCAATTCACACACCGCAAATGATCACTAATCAACAATGCCAACAGTACAAAAACTCAGCACATGAAGTGAAAGAATTGAAGCAAAAAGAATCAAGAGATACGGTTGAGGAGTTTTATCGAACACCTTGCGGGCAAGACCAAAAGCTGTATTTTTCGGCATTTTTAATATGCTAGCATTCCTCCATTTAGCTTCATAATGTTGTATGCTAGTGTTAACTTAATTTAGAATCAATACCGGGGGGAAAAAAACAAAGAAACCAATTGAAATTGTTATCAACATGAACCGTGAAGCTTACCGTAAAAATGCACCAAACCATAAACATTCTGAAACAAAGAAGTTCTGAACCAAAATCATAACGCGACTGAATCAATGCAGTGAGATTACAAATCATGTTTGGGTTTGCGAAAAAGCTGCGGATTGGATAAGCAGATGATGAAGGAGCGTGAATCGGTGGTGAGTTGAAAAAAGAAAGATGGAACGGTTGAATGAAGTTGTTTTGGCGGAAGCTTGTTTATGGTGAGGAGGGGAAATGATGGCGAGTTGTAGGGGAAAAGCGGTGTTGGATGACTACCGGAGGGAGTTATATCGGAGAGATGACAGAACAAAGGGAGTAATGGAGTGAGACAGGGGGAGTTTGGGATGAGACGAATGGAGAAGAAGATGAACAGCGATATGGGTTTAATTTTGTGTTTCTGGAAATCTGATTTAGGGGTTAGGGGTTTAGAAATAAATTAACAAACCAAAGGCAGCGCTTTCAAGAAGCGCTGCTAAAGGTACCCCCCTTTAGCAGCGCTTTAGGCTTACCCCACCTTTAGCAGCGCTTTTAGATTTACACAAAGGCAGCGCTTTCAAGAAGCGCTGCTAAAGGTACCCCCCTTTAGCAACGCTTTAGGTTTACCCCCCTTTAGCAGCGCTTTTAGACTTACACCTTTAGCAGCGCTTTTTGAAAGCGCTGTCTAAAGCATACCCTTTAGCAGCGCTTTTATTAATTTTTTAATTTTTATTTTTTTTAAAACCCTATAGCAGCGCTTAGGGAGAAAAAGCGCTGCCTTTGATAAGGCCTATAGCAGCGCTTTTAATAAGCGCTGTCTAAAGTATTTTTTATTTTTTTTTGTTACCTATAGCAGCGCTTTTGCATAAGCGTTGTCTATGTAGCGGTGCCAAAACTCGTTTTTGGCGTAGTGTAGGCACTATGCCAAACAAGGGATTAGACTGCGCTTTTTTAGGCCTTTAACAGCACTTAAAAGCGCTGCTAAAACCTCCGCTGCTAAAGGTATAGACAGCGCTTTTTTTTCAATCACTTTAGACAGCGCTTGGTAAAAGCTCTGTCTATTACCCCCCTTTAGCAGCGCTTTTCCTCATTTTTTTTTAATTTTTTTTCAATCACTTTAGACAGCGCTTTTCATGAAAAGCGCTGTCTATTACCCCCCATTTAGCAGCGCTTTTCCTCATTTTTTTTAAAAAAATTTTTTTCAATCACTTTAGACAGCACTTTCATGAAAAGCGCTGTCTATTACCCCCCCTTTAGCAGCGCTTTTCCTTATTTTTTTTTATATTTTTTTTTTCAATCACTTTAGACAGCGCTTTCATGAAAAGTGATGTCTATTACCCCCCCCCCCCCCCCCCTTTAGCAGCGCTTTTCCTTATTTTTTTTTTAAATTTAAGTTCAATTGTTATTCAACATTATTCATCATCATTCAAGTTTGAATTGTGAAGCTAAATTTCAAATACATTCATCATCAAAGTCCACAATATTCATCATCATTCTATCAATGATACTTCAAGATCAAAGAAAGGAGTATGCAATTTGGAGAAGAAAGTTTGCTTGAATACTTGGAGTTTTTTACCATTAATTACAAAGTGTACAAAATGCAAGGACGCTCCAAATTCAAAGGCACCAATACATCAACGCAAGAAAAGTCATCCTTTACAAATTTCAAGGAAAATTATACAAAGATTTGGTTCTAGACCTAATTCTAAAAAAGTATCTTCAAGTTTGCTTCAAGACCAAGCCTTTGGTCTCGATAACTTCATCCTTCATTCCCAGGCTTCTTCATCTTCAAATTATCATCTTCAAGGCCAAGTATCAAAAACATCGTGATCTTTTAGTATGCAACTTTTATGCCACATCCAAATCCATTCATACCCTCCTTCAAGTTCTTTGCTTTTAGAAAGCTGTGTATCTACCCATTGCTCTAGCCAGTACCTCCATCTTCCGTTCACTTTACTTCTTTCTGACTCTGCTGACCTCTGAGGGATTTGTGTAAATTAGTTCAACTTGAGAAACTGGTTGGAAAAATTAATGAAACGGTTTATGACATGAAAGAGTTAGGAGCTTACTCTATGATTAAATGTGTATTCTTTTATTCTTTCTCTCTTAATAATGCCTTCTTTCTTGATCATGCAACAGGCATCTACCTCTTCCTTCAATAAAGTGCTGTCATCCCACTTTCTTTCGCTGTTTGAGTCCATCTAAAAATTTGAAAACTCATGTTTCAAATCATACAAATTTATGTTTGGAATGTGAGTTGAGGTAATGAAATAATGTAACATGCCATGCTTTGCTCACCCTAATGATCTTGTCTTTAGAATAAAGAGTCTCTTCATCTTCAACAGAATCCCATCTTCCTTCAACCATTTGGAGTCTCCTTGCACATATCTTTGATTGAATACTTACAATGGACTGCAAGCTCTTGAGAGTACTCATAGCTTGGCGTCTCACTGCTCGCCCACGAATAATTGCTTGAAGTTTTACTATTCCTTTCAATGCCCTCAAAGCCTTCTTTTCTTGTAATGAACATGACAATACTATCACCTGTCCTTGATTTCTTCTACATATTAATTGCCATTACATCTTACTCTTACAGTTTTCTCTATTTGTTTAACTAGAGTTGAATTTGAGAAATCACTAGATCCTTAAGGGGTTTTTGATTTCTGAGTATTGGTATGGAGGACGCATTAGCCACATTTGATGGTTACTTGCAACATTGATATATAACCTTCTTCTAATAAGATTCATAATTCAATTACTTGTACTGATTTTAAAAGACTATTCCAGATCCAAAAACTTTAGCAGTAAAGATTAAGTAACAAGACAGATTGGAGAAACTCACAAGGTAGCCCCTAAAAGCAGTTTGAATTTTGATGGCTGCAAATTCTTGAATCGCTCTCTGGCACAGATATATTGATCGAGGAACACCATTCCTAGTTTCAACAGGTTCAGATTCTTCTGAGCCATCTTGATCTTTTTGATAACCAGATTGTGAAACTTCATTAAGCATAACAACTTGAGAATGCTTGGTTTTTCCCTCCTCCTCAGCTTCATTTGATGTTGTTGCTGGAGCTGTAATTGAAGGTAACTTCTTGGTTTTTAGCTTTCCAAATATCCATTTCCTTCTTTTCTCTTTCTGAAATCAAGTTTCTTCTTTCTCATTAGAATAAACAGAATCTTACAACAAAAAAAAAAGAATTTAGTTTTTAAAAAGTAAAATTACCTTCTCTTGTGTGGAATGTGTGTCCCATATGAAAAGGCTCTTCACCAGATTAAACCAGCTCTTGTTCTTCTTGGCCATTTAACAATATCAAAAGACTCAACTTCAATATCTGTGATCTGAAACAATGAACCATAACATAAGCTTTCAATAATTTATTTAAGTAATGTGAACGCACAACTCAAAATTAGACTTTGCCAAAAAAGATTCAACAATTTTATGAACTTGTCATAAAAATTTATTCTTAGTTTGAATAACTAGTCAAAGCAAATGCCAAAAATAATTACATGACTCTCAAGTTGAATAAAAATAATAATAATATGCAGATTCAGATTGAGATTCAAGCTAATCACTTACTCATTTGCTTAGAAGTTAGTAACAAAAAGACAAGATGCACCGTTTTGCAAGAGGTTGGTGCATGGGAACAAAGGGAACTACAGTCATTAAATTCAGATTGAATAGCCTTGAAACCAGCAAACATTCTTAATAATACTTCCAGTTACCAAAATCATGAATGTAGATAGATTTCATCACTAGAAAAAAGTGCACACTTACATACTCTGATCTCTTCATTCATCAAAGAAAAATAGATATGGATATATAGCCAGAAAGAATACAATTGTTTTTATATATTTGTTTATTAGGAATGGATCCTCTATATTTCTCCTTTCTATAGTTTTGGGGTGTATAGGGGAAATTTCAAGCTCGTCTAATATCACATTATCATGCTTTATTCAATAATCCCAATACCATAGTAATGGAGAAAATTTATAGAATGAGAAATGCAGAAGATCCATTCCTTTATTTACTGGGGATATACAGTACACACTACAAAAGTCTGTTATGAAGCCTTGACTTCAAAATAGAACGTAATACTTTTCTAATTTACCATGTGATCTCTAGGATTCGGACGCCTTTGCAATTCCAACTCATCAAACTCAAAGGTAGGCAGCAACTCCACTGCATTGATACCAAGCTCTAGAAGATGTGGGATCTTATATGCAAGCAACAAAATGAGTTTAAATAAAGACATACAATAAATAGTAAGAACCAATCATATAGTAATTAATAAACAACACAAATATAGTTCCTAAAGTTGGAGGTGGCATGCAACCACTAAACATCGATACACCTTATTAAGTTGAATACCCAATGATAGCAAAGATGTTACCTTCTCGATCAGACCAAGATAGCTTCCACGAATGTTGTTATCCAATCCACTAGATTCATCCATTGTAAATGCACGGACATTCATCTCATATATAACAAGATCTTTCTGCATTTACAGCAAGAGCATAATAAATCCATAAATTGGACTTACTTCATCTAGAAACATACAATACGCAGTCATATTCTCATCAACTAAAAAGGAAAAGAAACACTAGAGATCAACATCAAGGTAGAATACAAAATCTACATATAGTTTTAAGCATAAAGCAATTTAGATGAAGCCTTGGTTTAGATAAAAGATTTTATGAATATCATTTTCGAACAACTATCATTTATGCAGGCTGAATACCTCGGCAATATTTGGAAGCTTATAATTTTCTCCCCAGTCAAAACGCAAGCTGTCAAACTCATATGTGCCCAGAAACTTAGAGGTGAAAACAATATATTAACTAAACATTGCTCCCAGGAAGATCCTGCACAATGAGAGGTGAAAACAATATATTAACTAAATGTCTAAATGTGCATTTTGAATAGCTGTTCAGTGTTTGAATTAGAGAGAACCTGAGAATTAATTTTATTGATTGATGACCAAACGAATTCTTGTTACATGTGATGAGCCTCAGATCTATATTTATAGACCGGGCTAACACTAATAAACAAATACAGTCAGCATGCAACAGTTGTCACTGCTGTAACTAACTGAATTAACTAGGGGAGAAATGATCCTATACAAGCGAGCCGTACACTCACATTTGGGAGGAGAGGAGTTTAGGGAGCTTTGTAACTGAAATATGCACTAACTCTGATTCCAAGATATGCCAATCTAAGTTATCAACAAATAAAAAATTATGATAACAAACCATACCTTTCAATATTTCCTCTGGAAAACCATGTGGCATCGCTTTCGTGTATTTATTGTTTTAATTAGAAGCATAATCACAGTGAATTTATTTTTTAATTACATAATCAAAGTGTATGAGTAAACCTACTTATAATAAGTCAAGAAACCACAATTGATATATTAACTATCAATTGATATATTAATAAGTTTTGCAGTATACACAAGCACTTCTATCATTAATAATTAATAGCATATGAGAAACAAACCTACTTCATTTGAATCAATACATGTCTCAAAACTGTCTTGCAGATTTTAACTTGGGCCCTCACGTGCCTCCACATGATTACCATTTTTTGACCCTTCTACTTCTGGTTCAACCTGTAACACATACTCTGCACCAGCTGATTTGGCTTCTGAACCAGAATCATGTGATTAGGTTTCACAGTCAGCTTTGTTTACAGTTAGCTTATATATGATAATATCTTCTTTGAGTTTCCTTTAAGTCATTATCATCAATCTTATATTGACACTGCACAGAAGCACTGTTGAGGCACCTAAAGAGTTGTTAATATGATAATCTGCATAGAAGCCTTCAAGACAACCACCTTGAGCAGACATAAATTTAATTAAAGGTTGTAGCATAAGCTCTTGAAAGTAGTTATGAAGGATTTCAAGCCATTTCTAAGGAACAACATAACAAATGGACGAATTCATCCCAATTTTTCCCCTGCAAATCATCACAAGGAATCATAAATATCATAAACTATGTCTATGCATAAGCATAAAATTAGCATAACCTCATAGAAACCACTACGAATATAACATACTGAAGTGAACATAAACTTTGAAATTAAGACAACAGCATTGACCGCAACGTGTTGAACAAATTGATTTTCAACAGCTAACAAATTCACCTGCCACATAAAAATACAAATCATATTCAAAAGAAATTCAGCATCACAATGCACATCAAAACAGAAGGGAAAAGAGGAAAGAAACCAGTTGAAACATTTTGTCGAACACGTGATGCGCGAGTTGCAAAATGGTAGTAACAGCGACAATTATCCGTCAATTCACACACCGCAAATGATCACTAATCAACAATGCCAACAATACAAAAACTCAGCACATGAAGTGAAAGAATTGAAGCAAAAAGAATCAAGAGATACGGTTGAGGAGTTTTATCGAACACCTTGCAGGCAAGACCAAAAGCTGTATTTTTCGGCATTTTTAATATGCTAGCATTCCTCCATTTAGCTTCATAATATTGTATGCTAGTGTTAACTTAATTTAGAATCAATACCGGGGGGAAAAAAACAGAGAAACCAATTGAAATTGTTATCAACATGAACCGTGAAGCTTACCGTAAAAATGCACCAAACCATAAACATTCTGAAACAAAGAAGTTCTGAACCAAAATCATAACGCGACTGAATCAATGCAGTGAGATTACAAATCACGTTTGGGTTTGCGAAAAAGCTGCGGATTGGATAAGCAGATGATGAAGGAGTGTGAATCGGTGGTGAGTTGAAAAAAGAAAGATGGAACGTTTGAATGAAGTTGTTTTGGCGGAAGCTTGTTTATGGTGAGGAGGGGAAATGATGGCAAGTTGCAGGGGAAAAGCGGTGTTGGATGACTACCGGAGGGAGTTATATCGGAGAGATGACGGAACAAAGGGAGTAATGGAGTGAGACAGGGGGAGTTTGGGAGGAGACGAATGGAGAAGAAGATGAACAGCGATATGGGTTTAATTTTGTGTTTCTGGAAATCTGATTTAGGGGTTTAGAAATAAATTAACAAACCAAAGGCAGCACTTTCAAGAAGCGCTGCTAAAGGTACCCCCCTTTAGCAGCGCTTTAGGCTTACCCCACCTTTAGCAGCGCTTTAGGCTTACCCCACCTTTAGCAGCGCTTTTAGATTTACACAAAGGCAGCGCTTTCAAGAAGCGCTGCTAAAGGTACCCCCCTTTAGCAGCGCTTTAGGTTTACCCCCCTTTAGCAGCGCTTTTAGACTTACACCTTTAGCAGCGCTTTTTGAAAGCGCTGTCTAAAGCATACCCTTTAGCAGCGCTTTTATTAATTTTTTAATTTTTATTTTTTTTAAAAGCCTATAGCAGCGCTTAGGGAGAAAAAGCGTTGCCTTTGATAAGGCCTATAGCAGCGCTTTTAATAAGCGCTGTCTAAAGTTTTTTTTTTGGATACCTACAGCAGCGCTTTTGCATAAGCGTTGTCTATGTAGCGGTGCCAAAACTCGTTTTTGGCGTAGTGAGGGTAAATCCACTTGGTTGCCTTACAAAAATGGCCATATTATGCATGTGAGGTAACTTAGCAAATACAAGCTAGAAATACAATATCATAGTCCCTTGATAATGCTATCCATGTTGCCTTTCAAAAAGGTCTTAGTCCCTAAAGAAAAATGCTAAGATCCCTTACAACATTGCTAATCATGGTTATACGATGACCCACACCCATACCTTTTATATCCAAAGATAGGGTTACTTACCAAATTAATGGTAAGATAACAATGTCAAAGGAAAGAGGAGATGAACATGAAATACTTTTGAGTAGGTAGAATGTTCCTAGTTACTTGCTCAATTTCAAAACCAAAACATCCTTGCTAGTTTCAAAATAAACACCTACACTTTCAAAACACCTTTCAAACTTGAAAACATTTTCAAAAGATCAACACCTTTGTATACATTCTTACGAACGAGAATCATTACAAAGTTTGCTTAAACAACGACCTCTTTTCAAAAATACTTTCAAAAACCACACAAAGCACAATTTCAAACAAAAGCAAGTGATCTAGCATGTAACTAAGATCCCATGGAAAACCATGGATAAAAAGGGTTCTAATACCTTTCCTTTTATAATCTACCCCCCGAACTCAAGAAAACACCTCAAAGGTCTTTCCTGTGCTTTTTCACCTTTCCTTTTAGATAAAAGAAAAGTCGGTGGCGACTCTTTCTAAACCGCAACATTTGCGATCAAACGCAAAACACCCAAGTCAGTTCTCCCACCGTATCACAGTGAAACATGCTTTCAAACTTTTTCCATCATCATCTGGATTTAATCGAACCAGTCTAGTCCCTTTGATATTTCTATTCTGGATTTTAGGATCTGTTTTATCTATTGTCCCAGAAGTAGAGAGCGAGGGTTCGAATGTGGAATTAATCCATAACTTGAGATGCCAATATAGGCCAGCTAGCAATAAGTTTGTACCTGTTTCATACTTCTTTATATTTGCAGTAGCCTCCTAAAGGCACTCATATAGTCCAGCCAATATCAGTTCATTGAGGTAGATGTTTTGTCCATAATGAATTTGATTTTCCAGAGTTAGGAATCTCTTGGCTACTTGTAGAGATTTACAACAGAATATGCATCAAGACGACCACAAAGGAAGGAAGGCTATATGCTCCACATCTGACACTTCATCTCCTTAAACATGGTAGCAGTCAATATCGTTAGTGAGGTGGCGTTCCCACCTTCAAAGACAATGGTGTTCTCGATTTGGTCATATGGATCAAAAGTATCCCCAGCGGGTCGAAGGCCAGCGATGGCAATAACATCGAATAGTGTGTGGGTGACCATTCCACATGGAAGGTGAAAGGTGTTGTAAGTGCCATCCCAGAAGTATAGGGGGGCCATCAGCATATGTTGGCAATAACTTGGCCCAACTTTCGACAGTTGAATCAAGTTGAAAATACCATGTCTTTCCAGACTTAGGATTTTTTATTTTCGACCTTAGCTAACCACTTAAGATATTGTTTTCTATCTTTTGTTGGACATGGACTAAAAGGCCTTAGGGCATCAGTCATGTAACCTAAGTGAAAGGGTTATTCTACATCTATAGATCCTAAGGAGCTTTTTCTTGATCATTTTTTACAGTTCCTGCCTTAGGGTTCTTATCTGTGTTCTCATCTACATTTTGAGAAGAATCAATCTTTCTTGCTATGGGTTTTGTTACACAAAAATTGGGAAAAAAATCCTTAAATTTCTCCAAATCACCAGCATTGACCATAAGACCCATATATCCTAAAGTTTCATTAGCAAGTGTAAAAGGAATAATTACCTAGGATTCATAAATTATGTGTTGTTCGACAAGAAGAGTAGGTGTTGGTGCAAACTCTTGATTCCCAAATAAAATTGGCTTTGCTACATGAGCTATAGGAATTGAAGCAACATCCTTTGTGTTCTTCACATCCTTAGCAGATTTGGTCTTCTTCTTAGGGGGCTATTATAGCTCCAATTTCTCCCTCTTCAAATTAACCCTAATTGGCTTATTTTTATAACATACTCATGCATACATATTGTTGTACCCCAAAATTTTCCCTCTCATTTAATTCAAACATACTCCTAGAGGTCCTCAAATGCTCAAGGTTGACCAAGAACTGACCAGAAGAATTCTCCTCCTAAGCAATGGATTTCCAACTAGGGTTTCACTTTTCATAAAGAAGTTTAGGTTTCAAAGGCCTCAGGTGATTTCCATGGTTCCTAATATATCCTCAAGAATGTCCATGCCAAGTTTCATGCCTTGCATTAAAATTTTGCCCAGTCAATTGCTCAGATAACTGAAAAGTCTCATTTTGAAGAGAATCCAATCCTCTACAACTTTTTTATATTCTCAAGTCCATAAAATGCATCATTGGAAAGATATAAGCCAATACATTGCAGGTCTTTTTGAAAGTTAACAAAAAGACATTTTTTGTCAAGGCAAATTACATCAAGATAAATTCCCCAAATGCAAAAATGATCAAAAGAGAGATTGTAGGAGACATCTTGATCTTTCAAAAAAGTACCAGATCATCTTCAAAGGATGAAAATTGAGCAAGTTATGACCAGTGCAAATTGGGAAAATTGATGAAAATGCAAGAAGTCAACTTTGAGCAAAAATGCATCTTTAGGTTAATAGACCTATTTTTTTAGGTTCAAGCATGTTTATGACCTACTCAAGGACCTATAAACCTATTCACGCACTATTCTTATTTTTATTTTTATTTATTTGAATTTTATTATTTAAATACCAATTAAATCAAAACAAAATGCAAGGTAGGATGTAAGGCGTGTGGGCTTTATTTTTTGATCAAATTGGAAGCCCAAGAAGCCTAACAAAGTTGTCCAAAAGCGTGCAAAGCCAAAAGAGGAAGAGAATCTATTCTTTTGGAAATATTGGAAGCATATCATTTTGGTTTGATAACCATTACCCATGCATGATTTGTTTCCATCTTGGCTACCCTAGCATGATTCACTATATATTCTTAACAAGTCTCAAGCCTCAGGACATGCGCAGCCAGCCTCAACAAGAACCCTAAAAAATTTCAAAAATTTCAAGTATATTGCAAATACAGATAGCGATTTCTAGCCACTTTTAGGTTTTTCAAGCATCCAGACATATCCCTGAGGCTTCTAGGAACCCAGTCCAGCCCTCACACAAGCGTTTCAACATTCGGATCAGGCATATCGTCATTGCACCGAATGGTATAATGTTATGATCTCAAACTCTTATCTCGCGTAAAATAAATGGATTATATGCATATATTTGTATTATTACTGATGTTCATGTGTGTTTAGAACCATTACATGAGAAATCTAACGCATGGATGAAGGTTTGCCATTGTTAGGGCAAAGCTTCAGGCAAGCTTCGTATCTCAAGATACAGGCCTTTTCAGGGAAAACCAGCCATGACATCGTGTTTGCAAGGGCCTAATTAATCCAGTAGAATTATTTTCATGTTTGTTTTCATGAGATCTCGCAGGTTTTGATGTTTTGGCCAAGCGGAAGGGATGACCGGAGCCACCACCTATGGTAGCTTGACCGGTGTTGACGAATGCATGGCTAAAAGGGACGATACGATTGGCTTATTCAAATTGCAGGGGACCCACTTGGCACACGTGTGTTGTACAGTCAGCATTAGGACTAGATTTGCATTATATATTTATTATTGTACTTAGGTTAACTGAAGTACAATTGTCCCAACGGTAGAGGCATTGCATGATTAAGCGTTACTATGGGAAAGGGCAGGGGTTCGATCCATGCCTCTTGCCTATTATTTTTCTAATTTCTGCTTGCAGATCTAGTATTCCAGGGATAAGCACGTGCACCATGCATTGGCATATTGTCACCACCAGATTATTACAACATCGGATCTAACACTTCAGATCTGGGAGTTCATGATAGGTCTCACGGGAGCCAGCACTACTAGATCATGCGAAGGACCCTAGATTTCCTCTTATCGGGCCTAAACGAAATTCTAAACATATACCCCCCAGTTTGCTTTGTCCATCAGGCCCATTTCTTTTTTTAATTTTTATTCTTTCTTTGTTTTATTTATTTATTTGTTTATTATCACTTCTAAAAACAAAAACAAAAAACTAATTTTTATTTTTATAATAAAATATAAAAAAATAGATTTAGATTTTTTCTAATTTAATTTAATTTTTGAAAATTAATTAATTTAATTATTTTAACTTATTTCAATTAATTTAAAATCACTTAGAACTTGGTTTAATCACTTCAAATATTTTTCTCAAGTAAAACACCAAAAATGTTAGAATTAGTTTTCTTTTATTGATTAGAATTAATTTTAATTAATAATCATTTATTTTTATTAATTAAGATTAGATTTAGTTTTTATTTTCTAATTTAATTTAAGTATTCTCTTAAAAACAAATAAAAAACAACAAAATATTCTAAGTGTTTAGGAGTTTTACGGTTTTTACTTCGCTTTCCATTTTCGCGCGCTTATTTTAAATTTCGCATTTTTATTCTTTCATATTGATGTAACTGCAAAAGGATGTAATAGCCGTTAAATTTAGGACTTTACTTTTATTTCCCCATTTTGATTTGTAATTCCCCCTCCTCGAAGCCATGTAATAGCGTAGCTTTAAATTCCGCACTTTATTTCTGCACTGATATTAATTGTTAGATGTATGCTAATAGGCTTTTATGGAAAGATAAAAGCAAACTCTAGTAAACTTAACCTCCAAAGATAAATAACTGAAACACAACACACTCGCACACGCGTACCTCTAGAGTATCTTCATTTGTTGCCTTCGGAATAAACAGTCTCGACTCTCGAACGTAAGAGATTTTAGTGGTGACCCTTTGGTTTTAAGATCATAAGTACCTCGATGACCCTTGCGATGTTGCCTCGGTATATGATCTTAAAACCTTAGGGTAATAACTAAAGTATCTTACTAGTTGCTTTCGTGACTGTACGATGACCCTCGCTTGTCCCTCAAAAATATCCAACGATAGATCTACCTACTGACTAATAGTAGGATAGCATTGTTTAAAGGAAAAGAGGAAAAGAACAAACCTTTCGAGTAGGTAGGTAGCTCCTAGTTCCTTGATCAAACAAAACATTTTTTTATACACACACAAGCTTCTTCTAAACATTTTTAAAGGCATGAAAAAATTTTGTATATGTTCTCTCCGAAACGATAAAAATTACAAAGTTCGTCGTACTAAGGCGTCTTTTCAAAATATCTTCAAAATACACTTACACCATAAGCATTTTAAAAAATGAGCTAGCAACTAAGAGCCTGTAGATAACTACAAATGGAAATGGTGTTAATACCTTCCCTTTCCATAACCTACCCCCCTTACTCAAATTTCTCGAAAGGTCTTTCCTGTTCTTTTCACCCTTTCCTTTGTTGGATAAAAGAAAAGTCAGTGGCGATTATTGCTAACCGCAACATTGTGATAAAACACAAAACCAGTAAAGTCAGTTCTCCCATCGTATTACAGAACTGGCGACTCTGCGAGGGATTTATTAAAAGTGGGGTTACCTTAGAGCTAGATCATATTTAAATTTATTTAGATGTTTGGTTTATGTGCTTTATCTTTCGGGTTTATGTTTGGGTTATTGTTAAAGATCCTACACCCGAATCGCGGAACACTTTTAGGTAAGTAACAATAAATCGTGGAGGTTGTACGGCGTAGACCTATATGGATGATATGATAGCTACGTTAGCGTGATACTCTGGTTTATACTAATGTTCCTTGAGTCAGTCAAGGATAACATTCAACTTCCACATAGTGTCATTAAGCTCTAACTGACCTTTAGAACCTTAAATTGACTCATATTAGCCATTAGAAAGTAGTGGGATGTCTGACTTTGGTGCAGACTAAAGTTGGTTGATACTCGATGCTAGACTCATTGGGATTGGACTTTCGGGATATTTCGGCTGCAATTCAGATGCTTGAGCTGAGACAATGCCTGAGAGAAAGATCAATGATATTGAGATCCCTAGAACTCGGTTACTATTTCTAGGACAGGTTGAGCCAACTAAACTTCAAAAGGGTACTTACCTATAGACCTCATGCAAGCCTTTAAACCTTAGGTCTTTGTATGACTTGTTTATGTTTTCTATTTTGTTTTAAGCATAAACATGACATCATGAACATCATAACATATCATTTGCACTGACCATTTCAAGGACCTGGGGATTTATATCTTCTCTATTTTGTAGGTTAGGGATTCCGCTCGTAGAAATACCATCATGATCAACTTCGTAGGAATACCTTCCAAGCTTAGGAAATTGGTCTTAAAGGTTCCTGAAAGTTCCCAATTTAAAAGAAGCATGGTCACTTGCTCAGTTTTGTTACTACCAGTTTTGACGAGGGTATGATGAACGTCCTTTTCCAGTTCTTTGATCCTAAACACCTTTTCTTCATATTCCCCGATTATTAGTTGGTGCCCACATTGGAAGAATTCTGTAAACTGCTTGGAGTGCCTATATTGGAGCAGATACCCTTCATAGGCTTAGAACAGGATCTAAAGTCTAAAGATGTTTCCACAACCTTGAACTTGAAGCCATTTGACATTGAATCTATGTGGGAAAGGAGAAGTTGGGTCAAAGGTCTTCATGCAAAGTTTCTGATAGAGAAAGCTCAGGTATTCCTAGACGCATGAGTTTCCATGCTTTTGAAGATATCTTAGCCCTCCTGATCTATGGGTTGGTATTTTTCCCTAATCCGGACCAACTTATAGGTGTAAACTCCATCAATATTTTCCTTACTCACAATCCAGTGCCTACACTGCTCGGGGATATCCTACATTCTCTTTATACCCGTACTATGAAGAAGCGAGGAACTCTTATGTGTTGTATACCTTTACTTTATAGGTGGTTTATTTCGCGCCTTCCTCGATCAGTAATGAAGAATATGCTAGGCTTAAGATGGTCTCAAAGGTTGATGTCTCTTTTGAAGATGTGAAAAACACAAAAAGGGGGGGTTGAATTGAAAACTTGGATCAAAAACAGCTTAATGACACAGTATTTTTATCCTGGTTCATTTGATCTCAAACTACTCCAGTCCACCCGTCAAGGTGATTTCGCCTCTCTCCAACGAGGTCTTAATCCACTAATCTCAAAAGATTACAACAACTACTTTAACAACTGTTAAAGTATTCTTGAGTACAACCACAACCCGGTTAATCTCAAGGAACTCTTTTACAATATGATTGAACAAAATGTGTTGTTGTTTTCTAACAAATAAATTTATCACAACTGTGATAAATTACACAGGTTTAGCTTAGAATAAGGATTGAATTTGCTTGAACTTGAATATGTGTGGTTTGGAAATCTTAGCAAATTGTTGTGTGCGTACGTACGTTCTTCTTTCTGCAAGAAGACTTGTTTATATAGGCAATGTAATAACGTTGTCCATAAAGCAAGTTTAATGTTAATAACACACTTTCCTTTTGGAGAAGATCTTGTCTGAAGAAAGCCGTTAGAATTAATTATGTCTTGAATGTTCAGTAACGCTTCAGAGTCTTCTTTCCTTAACTGCTGATGACGCCTCAGAACATTGATGACTTGGTTTGATATGTTCTTGTTCAGAATCATAGTTTACTTGATTAAGCGCAGATTATGGTCATCAATCTTTAGTGTATGTTCTGATTGCTTCAGCGTGTAGCACATATGGCTGATCTTCTGATGCTGATTTTGATCAGAACTTCTGCATACATAAAACATATTTTTAAGGTGCATATTTGTTCTTTGTATTTATTTATTTTTATATTTGTTATCATCAAAACTCTAATCAAGGGTTGTAGAATCAAACTATGTTTTAACAATCTTCCCCTTTTTGATGATGACAAAAACCAGATTTTTCAATTAAAATTAAAGAATAAAAAGTATAGAATTAAGAAGAAAAACTCCCCCTGAGTTGATTACTTCCCTTAAATTCCTTGAGTCTTTGACCATCAGAGTTTAACTGTGTCTTTCATCAGAGTTTTGTACCTGTTCAAGCTTTTCAGAAGAAATAAGTTAAGTAGTTCAGAATGTTTGAGACTTTTGTCTCAGTAAATCGTTATTGAAAATATCTTACTTTCTCCCCCTTTTTGTCAGTTATCAAAAAGGCTATATAATCAGAGCTAAAAAGTTGATTTATATTAAAAATAAGAAGCAATGATAAGAAGTTCAGAACAGAAACAATGTAAAACAAATATTACAGATAATAGATTTAAAACAGAAGACAATCTAATAGGGAGGAGGAAGGCGTGTGAACAAAGCTTTCAGCAAGCCTTTGATCTGGGTGTTGGTTTCCTCTTGTTTGCTCAAAATTCTCTTGATTTCTTTGTTTGTATCATCCTGTTTATCCAACCTTTCCTGGATAACAGCATTTGCTCTCTTCAATTCTTCCAGAGTTTGCCTGTCATAAGAAGAAGCTGGAGAATCTTCAGTATCTGGACGCTTCTCAGAGCATTATGCACCTTGATCACATTGAACCATTTCCTCTGCTGAGATCATCTCTTTTGGAGCAGCAGTCAGAGTGAGACCTTCTAATTCTGGTTGAACTTCATCTGAGAGACGATGTTCTAACCAGGGAGCATTATCCAGAGGGAGAATCTCTTCCTTGAGCAGATGGCTCAGAACTTGGTCTTCAAAAATCTTTAGCATATCACTGAAATTCCGTTGAACCTGTTCATAGCTCTGTTCTTTTAGCTTCAATGTTTCAGAACTTAGCTAATTTCTGAAACTTGTCCATAGATAATCAGAGGCAGCAGGATTGATTATCTCCAGACTAGCATGCTTCAAGGAGGTTATCCAGTTCTGCATTCTTGTTTCAAACATCAACAAACTAGTACCAACATCTGGTGTGGGTTCAGTTGGTTTTGGTTTAGGAATGGAAGTTTTGTGAGATATAGCAGCTAATCGTTCCAATGTAGTTAGATCAATGACCAACCTTGCGTTGTCAGCTGGGTTTCTCTTGGGTGAAGGAGTGGGAGAATCGGGTATTATGATTAGACTGGTTGGGGAATTTGGTGGTGTTGATTCCAGAGAGGAAGGAATTTGTGGAATGTCCAGAATGGTGAGGGGAAAATGGATGGCAAGTGGTTCAGTGATTCCTAGAATAGGGATTGTATCTGAATCTAAATTAGGTTCTTCAGATTAGTTGGATTGAACATTGTGAGGTTTTGGTTCATAGGTCTCAGATGGTTTGTTCTCAGAAGTTTGAACTTCTGGTTGTGATTGTTCAGGTTGAGGAGATGGTGGATGAGGAATATCTTGTTGTGGAGAGAGAGGTAGTGGAATATCTGGTTGTGGAACATCTGTTGTAGTTTCGGAGTTTGGATTATCAAGGATTAGAGGATTTGGATTTTCTGGTGTGGGAGCTGAAATATCTTGGTCAAAAGAGTCAATGTCTGACAGAACTTTTACAAGTTCTGGTTGAGTTGATTCAGGATTTGGATTGATAGGAAGGGAGTGAGTTTCTCCTAGACTTAGAGTTTCTGAGGGATCAAACCCTATGTCATAATCATCAAAAGTTTGTGGGGTAGGAAGTTCTAATTGGGTGTTTATAGGTTCAGATGTTGATATAGTTATTGATTCTAAAACAGTAACAGAAGAAGGGTTACCTCTCTTTTTAGCAGCTTTTGGAGTCTGCTGGGATGATCCTTCTGCTGTTGCCTTCCTTTTCTTGTTCTTCTTCAAAACAACTTCTGGAGCCGCTTGTTGCAAGTCCTGGATATTTAACCCTGGTGCAGTGCCATCTGCCTTACACGCATCCAAATATCTGACAATTATCTCAGGCTTGGAGTCAATCTCAGAGAACATAGGAAAATCATCCAGAGGAATTATTCTGGAAGTGATGGTTGCAAAAGAAGTAACGGTGGGTTCCTTCTTGATGTTCTCAATAATTTTCATCTTTTTCAGATTCTTTGCATTCAGAGGCTTCCCAACAGTAGCTTCTAGAGAGCTAATATCCTATGCTTCAGTCAGATGTTCTATCAGCCTATTCTCAGTCAGAATATTTGATATGAGTCTTCCTAGGGGTATCCAGTCCCTTTTGGTACGCTCATCTTCTCTTGTCTCCTTTACACTGGTCCTCAGATGATTAAATAGCAAGTGAGCTGGATTTACCTTAGTCTTCTTGGAGATAAAGTAGATCAGAAATTGCTGATCAATGTTTATGTAATCAGGAGAGCTGGTTGGCTTCCTGTGGTTGATGCATCCCAGAATTATCTTAGCCCATATTCTGTGATGATCCTTCAGATCCCTAATCTTGCTGGAGGGAAGACCCAGAGTGAAAATTTCTCTTGCAATAGAAGCAACATCAGAACATCTTTCAGCCATGTCTATGCACCTGACACCTCCACCATTGTAACTTATCAGTCTTGAAATTAGGTCTTCAGTAATGACTATCTTCTTCCCCATGACAGACGATGTAACTTGATGGTTTTAGGATGAAGCATGAATCCAGAATTCTTTTACAAGAATTGGAAATGTTGGCCCTAGAAGACGGTCGAAATATCTGTTCCATCCTTGAGCATTTACCTCTTCAGAGAGATTGAAACCATTTTCTTTAAGACTTTCAAAATCAACAATCAGTTCTGAAAGAACTTCCAGGTTGTCAATGGCCGTGAGTAGAGTTCTGAATGGTTCTTCGTACTGTTCCATAGATTCATTTCCTTGAGTACTGGTGTTTTGGACGCTTGAAGAAGCCATGTTCACACAAGAAATTTGAGAAAGATGAAAGGGTTTTTGAAAGTACGAACTGAGAACAATTAGAGGTATTGAAAGTGTAAAAGTGAAAGAGTGTAAAGAGTGAAACTTGAGTTTAAATATATTTTGAAAACATAAATTGTAAGAGAGAGAAACAATTAGTAATGATTATAAGCATTAATGACAGCTGATTTTAGGGGATTCAGAAATATATTGGAATGATTACCCATAACATGTGTCTCAATACACCCAATCAGCGCTTTTGACCTTTCAGAAAAGTGAACGCGTGTTCAACCTCAGAAGGTAGCTGATGAATGGATGACAATTGTTTGCTTACGTGAACAACACACTTATATCCTTGAAACGAAACGCTCAGATCTTTATGGATAGATTCTGATACAATCTGAACTTCAAAAATTCTGAAGGCAAATTGATCAGTAGTTCACAGAAAATAAATAAAATTATGAAGGTTAAGATATGTAAATAAAACAATTTATTCTGGGCAAAGCTTCATGTTGAGATGTCTCAGAATGAAGTTAAACCTATCTTCAGAAAGAGGTTTTGTAAAGACATCAGCCCATTGATGGTCTGTGTCAATGAATTTTAAATTAAGAATCCCTTTCTGAATATAGTCCCTAATAAAATGATGTTTTATTTCTATATGCTTAGCCCTAGAATGCAAAATATGATTTTTACTGAGACAAATAGCATAAGTATTGTCACAGAGGATAGGGATGTTACTCTCAAATATATTGAAGTCCTCAAGTTGACTTTTCATCCAGAGCATTTGCATACTACATCCTGCTGCTGATATGTATTCAGCTTCTGCTGTTGATAGTGCTATTGTGGATTGCCTTTTGCTGGACCATGAAATCCGATTTTCTCCCAGAAACTGGAAGCTTCCAGAAGTGCTTTTACGTTCCACTCTGTCTCCAGCAAAGTCAGCATCACAGTATCCTACTAAGCTGTAATCACTTGATTTTCTATAAAACAAACCCAGATTAGCAGTACCTTTCAGATACTTGAAAATTCGATTAACTGTTGTTAAGTGAGATTCTCTAGGATCTGATTGGAATCTAGCACAAATGCAAACACTAAATAGAATGCCAGGCCTTGAGGTTGTCAGATAGAGAAGAGAACCAATCATATCTCTGTAGACCTTCTGTTCTACCTTTTTACTTACCTCTTTCTTTTCCAGAATGCACGTGGGATGCATTGGAATCCTTGAGGGCTTACATTCTGAGAGATCAAATTTCTTCAGAAGTTCTCTGACATATTTGCTCTGATGAATGTAAGTTCCTTCTAGAGTTTGATTTATCTGAATTCCCAGAAAGAATTTTAGTTCCCCCATTAGGCTCATCTAAAACTCTGCCTACATACATTTAGCAAACTCTCTTCCCATAGAGGGTTTAGTGGATCCAAATATGATGTCATCAACATAAATCTGACAAACTAACATGTCATTCTTAACTGTCTTACAGAATAAGGTTGTGTCCACTTTCCCTCTGGTGAATTCCTTTTCTAACAGTAAGTTACTTAGTCTTTCATACCAAGCTCTGGGAGCTTGTTTCAGACCATAAAGTGACTTCTTTAGTTTGAAAACATATTCTGGATTTTTAGAACTCTCAAAACTAGGGGGTTGGTGCACATATCCCTCTTCATCTATATATCCATTTAAGAATGCACTTTTGACATCCATCTGATACAGAGTGATGCCTTTATTAATAGCAAATGATATTAAAAGTCTGATAGATTCTAACCTGGCGACTGGAGCAAAGGTTTATGTATAGTCTATCCCCTCTTGTTTATTATAACCTTGTGCTACCAGTCGTGCTTTATTTCTGATGACTTCACCTTGTTCGTTCAGTTTGTTTCTGAACACCCATTTTGTACCAATGACGTTGAACCCTTTTGGTTTGGGAACCAGATCCCATACGTCATTTCTGGTGAATTGATTTAGTTCCTCTTGCATTTCCAGAATCCAGTCATTGTCCAGAAGTGCTTCATCAATTTTTGTTGGTTCAATCAGAGAAACCAGTCCCATGAGAGATTCTTCAGAGTTTCTGAATGTTGATCTTGTTCTGATTGGATCTTCCTTCTTTCCCAATATTGTATCTTTTGGGTGATCAATGCTGCTTCTGGATAGTCTTTTCTGGAGTTGATCAACAGTGGGTGCTGGATTTCTTGTAGTGACTCTTTCTGCTATTGAGGGAGTGTCTCTGTTGAGATCTTCTGATGAGCTGTCTTCAGTACCTGTGAGTTCAACTTCCATACCTGCAAGGAATTCATTCTGCTTTGACTTTTGAGAGTCAAGCTTATCATCAAACCTAACACTGATTGACTCTTCAACAATATGTGGTTCTGTATTGTACACTCTGTACCCTCTTGAGTGTTCAGAGTATCCTAACATAATACACTTTTGTGCTTTAGAGTCAAACTTGTTCAAATAATTTTTTGTATTTAGAATAAAACATGTGCATCCAAATGGGTGAAAATAAGAAATGTTGGGCTTTCTGTTCTTCCACAATTCATATGGAGTCTTTTCCAGAATAGGTCTTATAGATATTCTATTCTGAATGCAACACATTGTGTTTATTGCCTCTGCCCAGAAGATCTTAGCAACGTTAGTCTCGTTGATCATGGTTCTGGCCATTTCTTGCAATGTTCTGTTCTTTCGTTCTACAACTCCATTTTGCTGGGGAGTTCTAGGACAAGAGAAATCATGCAGAATGCCTTTTTCATTAAAGAATAATTCAAAATCTTTATTTTCAAATTCTCCACCATGATCACTTCTGACTTTGACGATTCTAAGATCCTTTTTCATTCTGAACTTGGTTGCATAAGGTAACAAACACAGAGTGTGACTCGTCCTTGTGTCTTAAGAACTTTACCCATGTCCATCTGCTATAGTCATCTACGATTACTAACCCATACTTCTTGCCACAGACTGAAGTAGTTTTTACTGGTCTAAATAAGTCAATGTGCAGAAGTTCTAACGGCTTAGAGGTGGAAACAACATTTTTGGATTTGAAAGCAGGTTTTGCAAACTTGCCTTTCTGACATGCTTCACACAGAGCATCTGAATTGAACTTCAAGTTAGGAAGTCCTCTGACCAGATTGAGTTTGTTAATCTGAGATATTCTTCTCATACTAACATGTCCCAATCTTCTGTGCCAGATCCATTGCTCGTTATTAACAGACAGTAGACATTTTACATTCTTACTTTTTAGTTCAGAAGGTTTTATTTTATAAATGTTGTTTTTCCTCTTTCCATTAAATAGGATAGTCTCATCTTTCTGACTAACAGCTTTGCATGAATTTTGATTGAAGATTATATCATAACCGTTATCACTTAATTGACTTATGGATAACAGGTTATGCATTAATCCATCAACTAATAAAACATTACTTATAGAGAGGAGATTTCCATTACCTACTATTCCAGAGCAAATGATCTTTCCTCTCTGATTGCCTCCAAAGCCTACATAGCCTCCAGGCTTAAGTTCCAGGCTTTGGAACATATGCCTTCTTCCCTTCATGTGTCGTGAGCAGCCAGAGTCCAGGTACCATGATTGGTGTCTTTGCTTTGCTGCTAAAGATATCTTTCACATGTATGATTTTATCCTTAGGTACCCACATTTTCTTGTGTCCTGATTTGTTAGTTTTACCAAAATTATGATTGAATTTTGGTTTGACAGAATAATCACTACTCGTGTATTTTATGTCATGTGTGTGCCCATATATAAAATGTGAATCAAGTGGAGTGCGTTTTATAACTAAGGCCATGGCATTTTTTGGTGTAGGTACCTTACCTTGATATCCAATCCCTTTTCTGCCATTTCTGCTAACTCCATAGATTATTGAAGCCATTTTGCTTCTGTATATGTTTTTAGCTAGAAAATTCTGAAAGTTGTGATCATACTCTTTGATGATCTCATCAACATTGCTGGGAGTTTCAGAGATTGTTTCCTTCTGAGAGTTTTGCAACTGGTTTTCTAATTTTGAAATTTTTTCTTTTAACTCAGAATTCTCCAATCTGAGACTCTCAGTCTTATCAGAGTCAGAAGCAAGATTCCTTTTCAGGTTTCTGAATTTGACTCTAATCTGCTGATACCTTTCCAGAATTTCATTTAGGCTTTCAGCAAGTTCAGCCTTAGTAAAGTCAGGGAATACCTCTTCTGTGTCTGATTCTGAGTCTGAACTAGAAGCTTCACTATCTTCTGATACGTTTTCCATGAGAGCTATGTTTTCTCTTTCAACATCTGATTCTGAGTCAGCTTCAGATATGTTAGAATCATCCCATGTAGCCATGAGGCTTTTCTTCTTTTCCTTGATAAACTTCTTTTTGGGCTTCTCCTTCTGAAGCTTTGGGAAGTCACTCTTGTAGTGCCCTTACTCGTTACATTCATAGCAGATGATGTCTTTGTTGTTTGGCTTTTTGTATCCTGAAGAACCTTCATATCTTGTGTCTAGAGGAGGATTCTGACCTTCTGTATCTGGAGGAGGATTCATTCTGATTTTCTGATCTTCTGGGATTTCTGAACTTCCTTTGTCTCTGCTTCCACAGTTGGTTCACCCTTCTGGAGAGGAGAGACAGTTCATCTTCTTCTAATGAGGATCCATCAAAGGTTTCCTCCACAGCCTGCAAAACTTTAGAGTCAGATTTTCTGTTAGATTTTAAAGCTAATGGCTTACCTTCTTTTGAGGTTCATCTTCTGCTAGCTCTATCTCGTGACTTCTGAGGGAGCTAACAAGTTCCTCCAGAGAGATTTTGTTGAGATCTTTGGCTAGCTTAAGTGCTGTGACCATTGGCCTCCATTGTTTTGGCAAGCTTTTGATGATCTTCTTAACGTGATCAGTAGTAGAATACCCTTTGTCAAGAACTTTTAGTCCAGCAACAAGAATTTGAAATCTTGAAAACATAGTTTCTATAGATTCACTATCTTCTATCTTGAATGCCTCATACTTCTGAATGAGCGCAAGAGCCTTGGTTTCTTTGACTTGAATGTTGCCTTCATGCGTCATTCTCAGAGAGTCAAACATATTCTTGGCAGTTTCTCTGTTTGGTATTTTCTCATACTCTGAATATGAGATGGCGCTGAGGAGAATTGTTCTGGCTTTGTGGTGGTTTCTGAATTCATGCTTTTGCTGATCAGACATCATTTTCCTGTCTATCCTCTGACCACGTCCATCCACATGATGCGTGTATCCATCAGTTACCATATCCCACAGATCAGCATTGGGGCCAGAAAGAAACTCTCAATTATGTCTTTCCAGTAGTCAAAGTTTTCTCCATCAAAGAATGGAGGTTTACCACTGAATCTGTCCATGTCTTCATTGTTGTTATTGCTGATGATTTGGCTTGGTCCCACCATAGTGTTTTTCTGATGCTTGGATCTTGTATTGACACGGTTAAGTGTTTAAGCTCAGAACCAGGCGCTCTGATGCCAATTGAAGATGTGAAAAACACAAGAAGTGGGGGTTGAATTGCAGACTTGGATCAAAAACAGCTTAATGACACAGTGTTTTTATCCTGGTTCGTTTGATCTCAAACTACTCCAATCCACCCGTCAAGGTGATTTCGCCTCTCTCCAACGAGGTCTTAATCCACTAATCTCAAAAGATTACAACAACTACTTTAACAACTGTTAAAGTCTTCTTGAGTACAACCACAACCCGGTTAATCTCAAGGAACTCTTTTACAATATGATTGAACAAAATGTGTTGTTGTTTTCTAACAAAACAGTTTATCACAACTGTGATAAATTACACAGGTTTAGCTTAGAATAAGGATTGAATTTGCTTGAACTTGAATATGCATGGTTTGGAAATCTTAGCAAATTGTTGTGTGCGTACGTACATGCTTCTTTCTGCAAGCAGACTTGTTTATATAGGCAATGTAATAACGTTGTCCATAAATCAAGTTTAATGTTAATAACACACTTTCCTTTTGGAGAAGATCTTGTCTGAAGAAAGCCGTTAGAATTAATTATGTCTTGAATGTTCAGTAACGCTTCAGAGTCTTCTTTCCTTAACTGCTGATGACGCTTCAGAACATTGATGACTTGGTTTGACATGTTCTTGTTCAGAATCAGAGTTTACTTGATTAAGCACAGATTCTGGTCATCAATCTTCAGCGTATGTTCTGATTGCTTCAGCGTGTAGCACATATGGCTAATATTCTGATGCTGATTTTGATCAGAACTTCTGCATACATAAAACATATTTTTAAGGTGCATATTTGTTCTTTGTATTTATTTATTCTTTGTATTTGTTATCATCAAAACTCTAATCAAGGGTTGTAGAATTAAACTATGTTCTAACATCTTTCTCACTCTAATATATATTGGTGTTCTCGCTCTCAAGAAGACATCTCTATTATTGACCGCTGTGGAGAATTTCCTTATGTGCCACTCCTTGGCATTAGTGGAGGCATCACTTATAACCCTTCTTTAGCCATACATCAGTTTGGTTATGCACGAAGAGATGGTCCTAATGATATGCTCATCCAGGGTATTGTGTTCGACTACGACAATGATCTGCAAGGTTATCGTCAGAGGTTCATACGTGCTTGGGGCATGGTTAAGAAGACTGATGGTAAAACTTTAGGGTACGAATATTCCATCCCTTTGGAACCTTATCTCAAATGGGTGTGAGCTCGTGCTCAGAGTCTTATAATGCCATATACCTCCATCTTACCAGTGATCTTAGAGCCTATTGCTCAAGGGGACGAGTCTTTCATTATTTTTCATCCTGACATGCAAATAAACGTTGAAGAACTGCAAAGGTCTTGGATCCAAATCAAGGAAGAAGGAGACACCTTTGAGGCTCAATTTTATGCCAGTGAGAAGAAAGTGTTGGAACTGACGAAGCAGCTTCACGAGGAGCAGAGTCTTAATGCCTATATCAACACAAAAAGGAAGCGTCCATGGGAAACCTAGAAATTTCAGAAGTTTTAATTTTTATTTCTTTGTAAAATTTTGTTTCATTTGAACTTACTAATAAAAAGTCTTTTTTCTGTTTTGATTAAATGAGTTAAAATCCCATGAGGTCCTTGAAAACATCGCATAAACATGGCATGCATATCATTACATAAGCAGGTATTTCAAGATAAGTTTCTTATCTTTTTGCTGTTTATTTCAGCAAAAAGAAATGGCTCGTGAACAAAATGTTAAGGATCTTCAAGCACAGAACACTCAATTCCAACAGATGTTCCTGGCTCTGTCTAAAGGACATGAAGATCTGAAAACTCTCATTGTTAAAGAGAAGACGAAGAAGGCAAAGAAATCGGTGGGCATCTTGAACATGGGGAGAAGGTTTAGAGGCCAAGCGAGCTATTGAATTCGCAACCCCATCAAATGAAGTAGATAATCATGAAGGGGATAACAAGAAGATGAAAGAATAAGATCATAACTTGGGGACTGATGAAGAGGAAGCAGACTATTCGGAGTAATAATATCCTTCTGCTAATGACATGTATAAACAACTGGAGGATCGTCTCAATGCTATGGAGATTCAGAGGGTACCTGGTTTGGACTTTGAAGAGCTAGGGTTGGTCTCAGGAGTGATCATCCCACAAAAATTCAAAGTTCCCACTTTTGCAAAATATGATGGTGTTTCATATCCCAAGCTTCATTTGAGGTCTTACGTCAAGAAGATCCAACCCCATACAACTGATAGGAAGTTATGGTTTCACTTATTTCAGGAGAGTTTGTCGAGGACGCAGTTAGAGTGGTTCTATCAATTAGAAGGAACCAACATCCGTAATTAGGAAGACTTGGCTGCTGCTCTTTACAAGAAAAATCAATACAATGTGACCTCTCTCCAACCCGTACGCAACTTCAAAGCATGTTTATCGGTTCCAGTGAGGGTTTCAAAGATTATGCCTAAAAGTGGAGGGATCTTGCAGGTAGAGTCCAGCCTCCCTTGTCTGATAGGGAGTTGGTAGATATGTTCTTGGGTACTCTAGCAGGCCCATTTTTCAACCATTGATTGAAAGCTCTTCAGTCGGATTCATCGAGCTGATATTGACAGGAGAACGAGTGGAAGCTGGTATCAAGAGTGGTAAAATCCAAGGGGCAACATCTTCAAGTACTCTGAAGAAGCCGTTCAGTGGAAAGAGGGAGGTCAGTGCTGCCTATGTTCAAAGAAATCATGGTAAAGTTAAACGACATCCAATGGTAGGAGCTGTAATGATCTCCAACCCGGCATCAGCTCAACGATAAAATAATCAGCACAGGCAAGATGCGCCTAGAAGACAATTCACCAGAATCAACATGCCTTTGTCTCAAGCATTGCAGCACTTGATGAAGGCTGACTTGATCACTCTGAAGGGTCCTCCCTAAAACCCAAATACTTCCTCTCCCTGTTATAATCCAAATGCACAATGTGCTTATCACTCCAACAGTCTGAGGCATGATACGAATCACTGTTGGGCTTTGAAGAATAAAGTTCAAGACCTTATTGATGTAAAGGAGATTGAATTTGACCCTCCTGAGACTCCCAATGTAATAATTGCACCAATGCCCAAGCATGACAAGGGTATCAATGTTGTTGATAATGTTCTGTTTGTTTCTTATGTGGGTGAATTGACTACTCCTCTTCCAGTTGTTAAGAAGAATCTCTTACGAGCCAGTTTATTTCTGGGTTATGCTGAAGGTCGTTACCATTATGCGTCTCTAACCAATGGTTATTCGTTGTTTAAGGTAGGTGTTCAATGTCTAATAGACAACCGGGAGATCCTCTTTGAGAAGTTTCCATCTGCAAAAAGCTTGTGTGAAGATGTATCAATTATTACCATTTCTAACAATCCTGCAAGGATCTCCTCTAAAGCCTATGAGGATTACCACCACTCCTAAAGTTTCTCATGTGATCATCACCTCTCCAGGACCAATACCATATTCCTCTGACAAGTCTATTCCTTGGAATTATGGAACGGACGTCTACTACCATGGTGTCAAGCAAGACCTTTTTTCTATCAAGAATGAAGTTGCTAAAGATACTGATCCTAACATTGACAACATTGTTGGGACCAGTAAGGTTACCAGAAGCGGAAGGATTTTCTCTCCTGAAATCTCTCCAAAGACTATAGCTAATCCTGTTGTTATTCCCGCTGCTGAGTCAACTGAGGCTCTGGGCAAAGAAGTATTAAGTGAGCCTTCCCGGACGGAGGCACCTAAAGAAGCTATTCCTGAGGCCTCCAGGCAAGAAATGGAGGAAACTTTGAAGACCATACGAAAAAGTGATTATAATGTTATGGAACAATTGGGGCAGACTTCCTCGAATATTTCAATGCTAGATTTGTTGTTGTGCTCTGATGCTCATGCTAAATCCTTGGTGAAGTTTATGAAGTCTGCTCATGTGCCATAAGAGACTTCTGCCAACCAATTTAAGAACTGTGTTGCCAATCTGACTGCTAATAATGGACTTGGATTCTCCGATGTTGATTTAACCCCTGAGGGGAGAAAACATAATAAGGCCTTACATGTTTCCATTGAATGCAGGGGAACTACTCCATCTCACGTGCTGGTTGACACCGGTTCATCTCTGAATGTCCTTCCCAAGGGTGCCTTAGAAAGATTAGATTGTGAAGGACTTGCATTGAAACCCAGTAACATTGTGGTAAGGGCTTTTGATGGTTCAAAAAGAATGGTACATGGGGAGGTGGACATCCCAATTAAATTGGTTCCCAAATATTTGACTCCACTTTCTATGTGATGGACATTCGCCCGTCTTACTCCTGCTTACTGGAACACCCTTGGATTCATAGGGTCGACGTTGTCACTTCCATTTTGCATCAGATGCTGAAATATCCTGTTAACGGAAATATTATTACAGTCTGCGGTGAAGAAGAATATATGGTAAGCCACCTGAATTATTTTAGGTATGTCGAGATGGACTGCGAATTCATTGAAACATCCTTTCAGAATTTTGAAGAGGTTCCTCAAACGATCGCTGTCACCAAAGTTGCTACTGTTGTTCCGAAGATTACTAGGCCCCCACTGAAGATGGCTTCTCTGAAGGACGCCAAGGTTGTGATTGAAGAAGGTGGGTGTACTATTTGGGGCTAACTCCCTGACATCCCCTATAAGTCTGACAAATTTGGTTTGGGTTTCACTTCAGGAGCTTAGAAGGTTGTTCGTTGTGCTCGTGCCAGAGGAGCACCACTATGCATCAGCAACCATGGAGTCAATGATGTGGAGGATGTTGATAGTGACTGCGACCTGGACAATTGGATCTTCCCTACCATCAACGGTGGACCCAATAATTGGACGGTTAGAGACTTTGTGCCTATCTCTTTTATCCAGGAGTAATTGTTTTTTCTGTTTTCAGGATATGTAATCTTTGAACAAATTAAACTCTAAACCTTGTGTCTTACCCGAGGCACAACGGTCTATTTGTGAGGGTTATCATACTTCATTTTCATATGTCATTAATAAATAATTGGATGTTTTGCATTCAAATTTTACGCTCTGTGTCTTTTCTTTTTACTTTATTTTGTCAAAATAACTATGCGCTCTTACACACACCCACATATCAAATTGCAGATCCATATCCACCCTGGATCCCATTGATAACAGTTCTGCTATTGCCAATTATGACTTTGAAAATCCGATCTACCAAGCTAAGGACGAAGATGAGGAAGATTGTGAAGTACCGAGAGACCTTGCTAGACTATTACAGTAATAGGAAAGAGCAATATAGCCTCATGAAGAGCTGGTCGAGGCGGTAAACTTGGGTACTGAGGAGAATAAAAAGGAAGTCAAGATAGGTGCCAACATGGAGAATGGTGTCAAACAACGGTTAATCCAGACATTATGTGACTACGTTGAGATCTTTGCCTTGTCATACAAAGACATGTTGGGGCTTGATACTGATATTATGGTTCATCGCCTGCCGATAAAAGAAGACTGCCCTCCAGTGAAGCAGAAAGTTCGTCGTATGCGCTGGGAAATGTCAGAAAAGATCAAGGCTGAAGTCATGAAACAGTTCAATGTCGAATTCTTAGTTTTTACTTCTTATCCACAATGGGTTGCGAAGTGGTACCGGTACCTAAGAAGGACGGTAAAGTACGTATATGTATGGATTACAGAGATTTGAATAGGGCGAGCCCCAAGGATGATTTTCCGCTTCCCTATATTGATGTTCTGGTTGACAACACCGTACAACATAAGATATTCTCCTTCATGAATGGTTTCTCCGGTTATAATCAGATCAAAATGGCGCCTGAAGACATGGAGAAAAAAACTTTCATCACACAGTGGGGCACTTTCTTCTACAAAGTTATGCCTTTTGGGTTTAAGAATGTCGGGGAAACCTATCAGCGTGCTATGGTAGCTTTATTCCATGATATTATCCATCACGAGATATAGGTCTACATTGACGACATGATAGCCAGGTCTCAGACTGAAGCAGATCACCTTGATCACTTGCAAAAACTATTCAAAAGGCTGAAGAAGTACAAGTTAAGACTAAACCCGAACAAATGCATCTTTGGAGTAAGATCTGGTAAGCTCCTAGGTTTCATCGTCAGTGGCAAAGGCATTGAAGTAGATCCTGCAAAAGTTAAAACTATTCAAGAGATGCCAACTCCCTGCACCAAGAAGGAAGTTAGAGGTTTCTTGGGACGTCTAAACTATATTTCCAGATTCATTTCCCACCTAACCCCTACTTGTAAACCAATCTTCAAATTACTGAAGAAAGATTAAGTAGTGAAGTGGAACGATGATTTCCAAATTGCCTTTGACAGAATCAAAGAATATCTTCAAGAACCTCCAATTTTGATACCATCAGTTGAAGGAAGACCTTTGATCATGTACTTAACAGTATTAGAGAATTCAATAGGGTGTGTGCTGGGGCAACGTGACAAGTCTGGTCTAAAAGAGCATGCAATATACTACCTTAGCAAAAAGTTTACCGACTGTGAAACAAGATACTCACAGCTCGAGAAAACTTGCTACAGCTTTGGCATGAGCTGCTCACCGACTAAGATAGTATATGTTGACCCACACTACTTTATTGATATCTAAAATGGATCCTATCAAACACATATTCGAGAAGCCCGCTCTCTCCGGAAGAATAGCAAGATGACAAATGGTTTTGAACGAATATGAAATTCAATACACTACTCAAAAGGCAATCAAAGGAAGTGTACTAGCTGATCATTTGGCTCATCAGGCTGTAGACGACTACTAATCAATGAATTTTGAGTTCCCAGACGAGAATATTATGCTAGTAACTGACTGTGAAGAATCTGGACCGGGTGAAGGTCCTGAAAAAGGATCCCGATGGACTATGGTCTTCGATGCAACTTCCAAAGAGCTCGGCAATGGCATTGGTGCTATGATTATCTCTCCTGAAGGCTTCCATACACCCTTCACTACCAGACTATGTTTTAACTGTACCAACAATATGGCCGAATATGAAGCATGCATTATGGGTATCAAGGATGCTACTGATATGAGGATCAAATTCTTACAAGTATACGGCTACTCAGCCTTGGTGACCATTCAGATTAAGAGATAATGGGACACGGAGCATCCTAATCTCATCCCCTACCGAGAGCATGTGATGACATTGATCCCATATTTTGAAGAGATTAACTTTGAACATGTTCCACGAGAAGAAAATCAGTTATTGGATGCACTAGGTACCATGTCATCCATGTTTAAGGTCAGATGGGATAACGAAGCCCCTCAAATCACTATCGAAAGATTAGACGAACCGGAACACTGTTATGAGATTGATGTTGAGGGAGTAAAAGAAAAGCCTTGGTTCCACGAGGTGAAAAGGTATCTCGAAGCCAAAGAATATCCTGAGGGAGCATCTATAAATGACAAGAAGTTTCTAACAAGATTCTCTGCCAAGTTCTTCCTGAGTAACGAAATCTTATATAAGCGCAACCATGATTCCACCTTACTTCGGTGTGTGGACAAGAGAGAAGTAGAGAAGATTATGGAGGATATGCACGAAGGTATCTTTGGCACCCATTCTAGTAGGCACACAATGGCTAAAAGATACTGAGGGCAGGTTACTATTGGTCCACCATGGAAATAGATTATCATCATCACTCCCGGACTTGTCACAAATGCCAAATCTATGCTGACAAAGTACATGTGCCTCAGGTTCCCTTAAATGTCTCGACTGCTCCATGGTCGTTCGCAATGTGGGGCATTGATATGATTGGAGAGATTAGACCTACCGCTTCCAATAGACACCGCTTCATTCTCGTCGCTATTGATTACTTCACGAAGTGGGTATAGGCAACCTTATTTACTTATGTTACCAAGAACGTTGTGGCTCGGTTCATCAGACATAATCTTATTTGTCGGTATGGTATCCCAGAAAGAATTATCACGGATAATGGTATCAACCTCAATAATACTATGAACATCGTG
This sequence comes from Vicia faba, assembly GCA_948472305.1. Classification (NCBI taxonomy): domain Eukaryota; kingdom Viridiplantae; phylum Streptophyta; class Magnoliopsida; order Fabales; family Fabaceae; genus Vicia; species Vicia faba. The sequence goes on along the minus strand of OX451736.1, from coordinate 646,445,146 downwards.
CTCTGTACGCAATTTAAGGTCCAACATCATAACTTTTCTCCTTATCGGCCGAAAATGAATGGCGCTGTGGAGGCCGCCAATATGAATATAAAGAAGATTATACAGAAGATGATGGTAATATATAAAGACTGGAACGAGATGTTACAATTTTATCGTCATGGTTACCGTGCCTCGGTTCGTACGTCAAAAAGAGCAACCCCGTTTTCTCTCGTCTACAATATGGAATCTGTTTTACTCGTTGAAGTCTAGATCCCTTCCCTGAGAATCATGAAGGATGCAGGTTTAAACAAAGACGAATGGATTTAGACCCGACTTGACCAATTGAACCTGATTGATGAGAAAAGGCTCGCGACTGTTTGTCTTGGTCAGATGCACCAGAAACGTATGATCAAAGCTTTTAACAAGAAGGTCAAACGCCAGGTATATCAGGTTGGTGACCTAATAATTAAGCGCATGATCCTGCCACAAGGTGATCCCAGGGGAAAGTGGACTCCTACATATGAAGGACCATTTGTGATTGTGATCGGTGGAAATAGAACTGACTGTTTTTTGAGCTGGTTCGCGAAATGTTGCGGTAAGCAAGAGTCGCCACCGTCTTTTATGTTCTCCAACATGGAAAGGACAAAAGCACAGCAAAATTCCTTATTCGATAATGTTCTTGGTTCGGGAGGTAGATTTATAGAAAGGGAAGGTGTTAGCACCCTTTCTATCTGTGGTTATCCACGGGCTCTTAGGTACATGCTCTTATGTTTTCAAAATTGTTTGCTTTTCAAGTGTGTGTGGGTTTTGAAAAAGTTTCGTTTGAAAAATTTCTAGGTAACTCTTGTATATGTCCTCAAGAGTGTGTGAAAAATTTGTTTGAAAACTTTTTGAAAGTGTAAGTGTGAAAAGATGTTTTTGTTTGTTTGAAAGAGCAAGTACCCATGAGAATCTACCTACTCTAAGGAATTAGGTTGTGTAAGAGTCCTTTAGACAGTGCCATCCCACTATTGAGAAGTAGGTAGCACAGTCGTTGGAGTTATTCGGGTCAATTCGATTATTAGGGACATGTGTGGTCACCAAAGCAATAGTAGGACACCTTAGCGGTAACCCTAATGTCCTAGATCCTTTTTATCCGAGGCAACCGTTTCGAGGCAACTGGATCTTTAGACAGGAGGGCGACCTCTAAGACACCCTATACTTGACGACCACGTCGAGGCAACCAGTGAGGCGTACCCTAGGAGTGGCATGTGCATGTGTGTTGTTTCAGTTTATATTTATCTTTGAACATGTCATTTGTGAGCTACGGATTGGTTTTATTTGTCATACAAGTCTTTCATGCATATTAACAGTTAAGAGTGCGGAAAATAAAGTGCGGAAAAGTAAATCTAGCTATTACAAGGCGCGGGTCTATACATCACCAAAAACATAACCTGTTTGGAAAATAAATGCGAGAAAATTAAATAAAGCGATAAAATCCTAATTAACTATTACATCCTTGGAAACAGTTACATAAATAATCAAAATAAGAATAATGTGCGAAAAGAAATTAAGCGGGACGTCCTTAGGGTTTTGACCTTTTTTGAGAAAAGAATTGAAATTTTAGTCCTTTTTTGCAATTAAAATTAAACCTAATAGCTAATTAATTAATTAATTAAAAGAAAAAAAAATGTTTTTTATGTTTTTTAGGTTTCAATGAAAATAAAAATAAAAAGAAATTAAAAGTCGAGAGAACCCTAATTCTAAGTTTATTTTATTTATTATGAAAAAAGATTAAAATAGCCCTAATTAAACAACTAAATTAATTAATTATAATTTATTTACAAAATAAATTAATAAATAATAATAATGATAATTAATAAAAATATTTACATTTTTTATTCTCTGAATTTATTATGAAAATATTAATTTGTTAATTAATAATAATAATACTATCAATTAATAAAAAGAAATTATAAAAGAAAAGAAAATAAAAAGAGTAACAAAACTAGGGGGGTGTTGGGCCCAATATGAGGTGTTGATTAGCAATCTGAGGCCCAAGAAGCCACCAAGCCACGTTGACTTTGGTAATTGTCTGCACGTTGGTTGACTGGAGAATATGGTGTGCTTCCCTTTCTGATCATTGGATTGATGCACAGGGACACATGGCACGCTGATTTGTGAGGTTTCATGATGGAATCCTTCTGAAAGCCTGCATTGGATTATACAAGAAAAAATAGGAACAATTATATGGGGGACCTGGGAATCGAACCCAGGTCCCAATGGTTGCATGCCATATCATCATCCACTGAGCCAAACGCTTGTAATTGTTATCATAATGGGCAATAAAGATAATATTAAAATAAACAACGCATATGATGTAACCAATAAAGCGCGCCTTTTATTCAAACCAGCCAACCATGTGTAAGAACGTATTGTCTTCTTCGCCTGGCCTGTAAAAAAGGAGTTAGATAGAGGGGGTTTTTAACCCCCACAAAATGTAACAAGGAAAAATAGCGATTAGGTGCCTGATGCATATAAATATGGCGCGATGGTTGGGTTGAGTTCGTATGGCCTTGACGAATTCAACCATATGCGTGAGAAGGTTCAATTTTTCCTGTGCTGGAAATCCCCAAATTGAAAGCTTTGAAAACCTAGAATTCGTCCATGGTAATTTTCGTTTCAGGGCACCCTAACGCAATTCACCTATACCATTAGCTTCAGAAAGGTTATAGCAATGCAAAGCAATGATTATAACATGTTAATGATGCATAAAAAGTGAGTTTCGATTTTGAAAAATAATAAGCAAACCGTGAGTTATTCTTGCGTGTTCTTGGAGTGTTAAGGCTTGTTTTTTATTGCTACACGCTTCTGGGAATGCTAGCAATGTACTAGAATCCTTAAATTGCTTTGAAAGGGCCTGGAAGGTGGAATTCAGTTTTGACTTTGTTCTTGATTTTTTGAATATGGTTATGGTTCTTGTGCATCAATTCTCACGTGTCTGCAATTAGGTTTAGCTTCAGTATATGTATTGGAATGGAATTAGGGTTCAATCTTGGTCAAGGATCCATGGCATTATGATTTCAATATTTGATTGAAAATCAAATAATTTTCAATCTTTTTGATTGCCAAAACTTTCCAAACATGGATATTTTTGTCTCTTTGATTGATGCACGAATTTGCCAGCTTGCCCTGAGTTTATTTGCTTCACAAAAGATTTGAAAAAACATATCTTGGTATTTTCCTACAATTAAATGAATTAAATGAATTAATAATCAATTAAAAATCCAATTAATTAATAAAAATAAGAAAATAACTCAATTTAATCTCAATGGGTCGTGCATAAGCCTTGGGCAAAGTTTCAAGAAGGAATTTGAGGCCCATTAGCAAAAATGATGTGTTTTGAGCAAAGTTGACTTTTGCAAATTCACAAAAATTTCCCAACTTCTCCAATTCATATCTTGCTCAATTTTGATCATATGAACATGTTCTTTGACATTTTGGAAAGGTCTTGGAGTCCTCTAACCAATGCCTTTGGTCCCATGTCATTTTGATTTACCAATCTCAAGTTATGGTCTTTGAGTTAAAATGCCTTTTTGTTGACTTTTAAAATTGACCTATAATGTAGAAAATGATAACTTTTTGTGAGAGCATTTATTAGACTTGGAATGTGAATATGAGTTGTAGGAAATGTCATCCCCTTCAAAATGAGAATTGGATGGGATTTTTCTGATGAACCATGAAAAAGTTATGCCTTGGTCAAGTTACAGTTGACTTTTCAGCTGTCCCAAAATAGAAACTTTTTGCATCTTGATAATTTTTGAGCCATGCTTGTGGAATCATGATCAAGAATTGATCAAATGATGTTTGTGGCTTCAAAATAAGATGTTGACCAAAAATTTTGACTTTTGAATGCCAAATGACCATTTTGCCCCTGCAGTTGACTGTGAAGCAAATGAAGCTTTTGACTGTGCAATTTGATGTTGTGAGCCTTGCAACTTGGTATGTAGATGCTTGGCAATGTACATAGGCCTATGGGACTTGATTGGACCATTGCAAACCTCCAATTTCTTGAGAGAACCAAAACCCTAGTTTTTGACTAGCTTAGGAGGCATTCGGACTGTGCAACCCTTGAGTAGTCTTGAACCAATTGAAGATGATTCTTGACAAACTTTGAAGAATATGGGAGGGAAAATTTTGGAGTACAACAGTTGCCCATGTTCAATCTTCTTAGACCTGAGGATGTAGATTGGCTTGCGTGCCTTTCGTGATCCGAAGGTGGAAGATGATTGAACACTAGAGTGCCCAGAAATTTGCACTCACATAGTGTGGTATCAACAATGTGATGTCGGGAATGGGCTTACAGATGCCATTTGGAGATATGATGGATAGGAGGATGGGCTTATAGATGCCATCTGAACATGTGATATAACCTTGTCGGGAATGGGCTTATAGATGCCATTTGGAAATGTAATGGATAGTTGTGGAGATGGGCTTAAAGATGCCATCCGGAGGTGTCGATCGCGTAAGAGATTCCTTAGCGAGAACTTGTGTACCTGAGAAAGAAAGATAATTTCCTGGCCTGTTACATGGGTTGATCTTCAATCTCTTCATGCAGATATGCCCTGGCTAGATACAGGTATCGAATCTACAATCAATTACTCACAGATATGCCCTGGCTGGATACAGATATTGAATCCGGAACTGGTCGTCTACAGATATGCCCTGGCTGGATACAGGTATCGAATCTCTAAACTCTAAAAAAGGTTGGCGAGTTGTCTCTACTAACAGGTTATCTCAGAAAATCTTTAGGGATCGATTTAACTGAACCAAGGGAGGTGTTGTCTTCTCTGACGAGTTGTCTCTTTTGGACGAGTTGTCTTCAACGACGGGTGTCTATAGCGACGAGTGTCTATAACGATGAGTGTCTATAACGACGAGTGTCTATAACGACGAGTGTCTATAATGACGAGTGTCTATAACGACGAGTGTCTATAACGACGAGTGTCTATAACGACGAATGTCTATAACGACGAGTGTCTATAATGACGGGTGTCTATAATGACGAGTGTCTATAACGACGAGTGTCTATAATGACGAGTGTCTATAACAACGAGTGTCTATATTGACAGGTGTCTATAACGACGGGTGTCTATAACATCGGGTGTCTATAACGACGAGTGTCTATAACGACGGGTGTCTATGACGACGGGTGTCTATAACGACGGGTGTCTATAACGACGGGTGTCTATGATGACGGGTGTCTATAACGATGGGTGTCTATAACGACGGGTGTCTATATTGACGGGTGTCTATAACGACGGGTGTCTATAACGACGGGTGTCTATGACGACGGGTGTCTATGACGATGGGTGTCTATAACGACGGGTGTCTATAACGACGGGTGTCTATGACGACGGGTGTCTATAACGACGGGTGTCTATGACGACGGGTGTCTATGACGACGGGTGTCTATAACGACGGGTGTCTATATTGACGGGTGTCTATAACGACGGGTGTCTATATTGACGGGTGTCTATAACGACGGGTGTCTATAACGACGGGTGTCTATAACGACGAGTGTCTATAACGATGGGTGTCTATGACGACGGGTGTCTATAACGACGGGTGTCTATAACGACGGGTGTCTATGACGACGGGTGTCTATAACGACGGGTGTCTATAACGACGGGTGTCTATAACGACGAGTGTCTATAACGACGGGTTTGCATTAGAAAAATATTTGGAACTGGATTTATCTTCTTTGACTGGATTTGTCTTCTTTGACTTTATTGGTCTCTTTTGACTGTATTTGTCAACTTTGACTGTAGCTGATCATTTAATTGTATCCTTCCTGAAAGGTAAAGGTCAGTCATATGCAATGCATGATATGGATCAAGCAATGATGTTCTCGACATAAATGAGATTGTATGATATGATGCGTATATGTATGTATCATGATGTATAACAATGTGATGTTTATGAATGTATCTTCGTCTGGGAAAATAAATTCTTGACGAATGCCGGGAAGTTTGTTGAATCCTGGGCTGATGCTGAAGAGTAGAGTTCTTCGTTTCCGCTGGGGATGATGATTACAAGAATAAACCGGTAGGAGAAGATGAGTCTGTTGGGGAATAAACCTGATGCAGATGACTCTGCGGGGAATTACTCTGTGGGAAGAGATACTTCGCTGAGATTTTGATAATAACTCCGCTGAGGATTCCGTTGATAAGTTTTATTGAGGGATTTTGATTGAAATCCGCTGGGGGATAGGAAGAACTTCGCCAAGGACGATCTTTCCGTGGTAATTAGCTAAGGATAACCCAGTTATAGGCTCTGGTAGGGAATAACCTTTGAACATGGTCGGGGAGAGATATGTACTCTGCAGGGGACCAGCTTCTAGACTCTACTGGGGACGAGCTTCCAGACTCTACTGGGGATAAACTTCCAGAATCTACTGGGGAGGATGATTCAACTCTCCTGGGGAAACTTTGGACTGTACTGGGGAATGGTTCCACTGGGGTGTCTGGTATTCCGCCGGGGAACAATCTTATATTTCCGTCGAGGAATATTAAGACTGTCGGGGATGCTTGCTGAGGAATATCTTTATACTCTGCTGGGGAATGTTGAGATCTTCTGGGGATACCCGATTTCCTTAAGGCTGACAGTAGACTAACTCTGCTTGGGGAGAGTATCGCTGTCTTGCTGGAGATACCATGCCTTCTCGGAGCTGATGGGAGACCAACTCTTCTTGGGGAGAGTACAGCTGAATCTTGTCTTACTCTACGGGGAGTGAAGGTATCCTAGTTACATTCTTCAGCCGAATCTACCTTGGACCTGGGTGGACAGAGCAACTGCACAGTTCGGACAATTCTTATTGCCCCAGTTTCTGTGGGAGAAGGTACCTGTGGAGGTGCTTGATGACTGCCGATTTGACAAATCTTCTTCTGGTAAGTAAGTGACGAGATGACGGGACATAGTCGTACGCTGTGATCCCTAACTTTTGCTTGGACCACCCTTTCGGGTTTTCAGTCCACCGGGATACCCATTTTTGCCCAAGCCGCCTTTTCAGGTTTTCGACTTGCCGGGTGTATAGATTTTCATTTTCATCCCTTATTTTTGCCCGAACCCTTTTGGTTCGCCGGGAGGCCCTTATTTTTGCCTAGGTGTGTCAACCTAGCGGGTCTTTATTCATGCGTAGTATTTTTTCCGACTATGTCCGTGCTCTCAGGATGCAGGGAGTTGTCACTGTCAGTAGTGCTGCCATGTTACCAGAAGATCTTCGTTTGATCGTCTAATTCCCCAGGTGATCCAGATGGGGATTTGCCCCAAGCTGGTTGGCCTTTTGAGAGATTCTCCAAATCTTGACTTAACTGCCCCAGATGATGGACAATGATCATGCCATGCCCCTTGATTGGAGGTGCTTTTGTTCATTAGACATTTGTCATGCGAACTTCTATGCTGTTCAAACAAATAGTCATATGCAAGCAATGTTATATTAAAAATGCAAAGCTTATGTCTGTCTTGAAGTTTTTGAAAATGCATTTTTTTCATAAAAACAAGTGAATTTTTTTTTGTAAACTGTGATGTCAACTCGTTACTTTACCGCAAGCCTTAATGAGTCAGGATACCTTTCGTAACAGTATGCTTTCGAACTAACCCATGCTTCAGCTAGGACTTTTAAGGGTTATAACGTGGCCTGGTTCACGGTTTAAGAAACAAAGGATAAAGGCTCAAATTTTATTTGTACCCACCCGCTCTTCGTGATGTTCTTCAAACCTAAACTCAGTTGATCGTGCGTTAGACCTTGTTTGAGCCTTTGTCCTGATATTCCAGTGATGGTTCGGATATTGATATTTTATTTTGAATAGACAGTCATTTCCTTTTTGTCGAGGGTTTGTAAGACCTCTTTCTTTTCGATTTTTATTATCCCTGTTTTTTGCCTGAACTGTTTCTTTATGATTACAGTCAGCGGGATGCCCTAGTTTTGTAAGTCTCCTTCATAGGTTTTGACTTATTGGGCTTTAGTTTTTTTTTTGGTAATGACTGCCTGTCTTTGTGATTATTCAGAACAATCACTGTCTTTTGTTTTGGAAAGACTTCCTTTGGTGCCATTCGTTGTGCACTTGGATCAACTGAGAGAACTACCCTGCCCCAGGTTATGATTAAGGGTTTTAATTTTCGAAAAGAAAAACTCCTACTTCTTTGGCTCAAAGGGGTTGACGAGGGATTATCTTCCTTATTACTCCAGTGTTTAGGAATTGAAACAATGCATGTACCTCATCAGCGGGGTCTATTCAAAAGCATATTGTAGAGATCGTGGTATCGTTTTCGTCATCCTCCCTCAAGAGGCCTAGAATTATCAATCGAGAGTTGAACATCAAGAAAAATAAAAGCAATATCGTGAACACAATTACTTCAAAACCGACATGTGTAATGCATTAATGAAATAACAACGTTTAACATGAATAAAATGTTTGAACAATTAAATAAAAATACAACTTGAACATTCGAATGAACAAAAGTTTTTTTTTCAATCCTAGCCATGTTTTGGCAAGGGAGCAGTGATCACATTGGGGGTCTCGGGCGCTTCGAACTCGACCTCCTTTGCATCGATCAGGTCCTGAACCTTGTTCCTCAAAGTCCAACAATCATCTGTAGCATGCCCCGGGCTGTCAGAATGATAAGCGCGGAAGGCGTTGGGGTTATACCTTGAAGGTGTCATGTTGGGATTCTTAGGAGGGTCCCTTAGAGTTACCAACTTGGTCTCCAGCAACTGTGGCAATACCTGGGACAAGGTCATGCCGAGGGGAGTGAATTGCCTTTTAGGTCTCTCTTCCCTTTGTTGGTTGCGATGTTGAGGACCACTGGCCGGTTTTGAAATAACTACCGCGTTGACATCTTGGCGGTGTTCCGGTTTATTTTGTCTTCTTGAACCATAGACAACACTAGATTCTTTCTTGGATGGTTTCTTCTCAGTGTTCGAGGAGTCACCATTCTGTATCTTCCCAGACTTGATACCAGCTTCGATTCTCTCCCCAGTCAAGACCAGATCTGTAAACCCAGCAGAAGAATTCCCAATCAGATGGTTGAAGAATGGACCAGACAGGGTCCCCAAGAACATGTCCACGAGCTCACGGTCAGTCAGCGGTGGCTGCACCCTGCCAGCCAGGTCTCTCCACTTTTGCGCGTACTCCTTAAAACCTTCTCCCGATCCTAGCGACATACCCTGGAGTTGGGTACGTGTAGGAGCGAGGTCGGCATTGTACTGATACTGCTTATAAAATGCAGTAGCCAAGTCCTCCCAGTTACGAATACTGGTTCCATCCAGCTGATAGAACCATTTGAGTTGAGTCCCTGAAAGACTATCCTGGAAGAAATGGATCCATAAGTTTTTGTCAGCTGTGTAAGGTTGGATCTTCCTTACATATGATCTGAGATGCATCTTAGGACAGGAAGCCCCGTCGTACTTTGCAAAAGCAGGTGCCTTGAATTTATGTGGGATCACCATCCTAGAGGATAGACCTAGATCTTCGAAGTCCAGGCCGGGCACTTTCTGTATCTCCATAGCACTTAGGCGGTCCTCTAGCTGTTTGTACTTATCCTCGGCAGGAGGGTACTATTCATCATTGAAATCCGTCTCGTTGTCAGAGACCACGGGACTATGAACCCTTCTCTCTGGGGGACTGTCCTTGCCTACAGATGAGGGAGTCAGCTCAGCCTCATTTTGTGATCCATTCCCAGATTTGCGTCTAGGGTTGAACAGCACAATCCTCTTCTTCTTCTTCTTCAAGAGCAGAGTCTTCAAATCCTGTTGACCCTGGGCTAGGCTCATAACCATCTCTTGGAACTGGGCATTCTAGGCCTGGAGGGACTTGATAGCTTGTTCATTGGATGATTTAGGATTCATGATGATTGCTGAAATAAACAGCGAAGAAGATAAGTGACCTGTCAAAAAGGGTACATGTAATGCAATGACATGTATGTATGCATGCGATGTTTTCAAGGATCTCGCGGGGTAGACAAGAAAATTTTTAGAATTGGAATCTGGTATCTTGATTGAAGGAACTTCGTGTTGTTGAGAGTCCTTCTTCAAGAGTCAAAGCTCACCATATCGAGTGGGTCATAGCCCCTGACAACCTTGGCTAGAGGAAAATAAATCCCCTTTGCCCCTTGCTGGACAGTTGGTTCATCAGACCTGCATCACAAGCCCTTGAGATCCTTGAAATGGGTTAGTCTTTATGCAGGATGCATGCAATGGTATGATGTTATGCTATGCATGGAGTGATGTAAGTAGGCCCTGTAAAGAGTCCCAATTAAGGACTGTAAAAAAAACCTGCAAGGAACCCGTGTTGTTAGATAACAAGTATGCAAGTAGTTCAAGTATGAAGGCACACAAGTCACACAAAAGATCCCTTAGAGTTTAGGCCAGCATGAAGTTTGGGGTACTACCCTCTTGAAGTTGGTGGGCTCAAAAACCTGTCCTATCAAAAGTAACCGGGTTCTAAGGAGCTCAATATCATTGGGTTGTTTTCTATGTTCATTGTTTTGATTTAGCCACTGAACTGGCGATCAAAATATTCCAAGAAAACAACCCTCAATGAGTGTAGTATCGAGTATCTACCAACTTCGGACTGCACCAAAGTCGGTCATCTCACTACCCCTAAAGAGGCCAGGATGGTCAAGTAAGGTTCCTAAGGTCAGTTAATGCTTAACGACACCACGCGGCGGCCCCGTACTCTCCTTGACTTGACTCAAGGGTTACAGGTACTCACCAAAGTGCCACATCAACGTAGAAAACTGCTTCAACCGTGTCGGTATACCCCGCACAGTTCCCTCACAGTTTTGTTGCTACTTTCTAAAAGGGTATCCCCCCAGATCCGGGTTAGGATCTATGAAACTCCAAGGCAGGCCCACAATATTAAAGCAAACAAATCAAGCAATTTAAAACATAAGAGTGGTCTAATCCTAAGGTACACCTCACTTATTAAATTCCCCAGCAGAGTCGCCAGTTCTGTGATCGGTGGAAATAGAACTGACTGTTTTTTGAGCTGGTTCGCGAAATGTCACGGTAAGCAAGAGTCGCCACCGTCTTTTATGTTCTCCAACATGGAAAGGACAAAAGCACAGCAAAATTCCTTATTTGAGAATGTTCTCGGTTCGGGAGGTAGATTTATAGAAAGGGAAGGTGTTAGCACCCTTTCTATCTGTGGTTATCCACGGGCTCTTAGGTACTTGCTCTTATGTTTTCAAAATTGTTTGCTTTTCAAGTGTGTGTGGGTTTTGAAAAAGTTTCGTTTGAAAAATTTTTAGGTAACTCTTGTATCTGTCCTCAAGAGTGTGTGCAAAATTTGTTTGAAAACTTTTGGAAAGTGTAAGTGTGAAAAGATGTTTTTGTTTGTTTGAAAGAGCAAGTACCCACGAGAATCTACCTACTCTAAGGAATTAGGCTGTGTAAGAGTCCTTTAGACAGTGCCATCCCACTATTGAGAAGTAGGTAGCACCGTCGTTGGAGTTATTCGGGTCAATTCGATTATTAGGGACATGTGTGGTCACCAAAGCAATAGTAGGACACCTTAGCGGTAACCCTAATGTCCTAGATCCTTTTTATCCGAGGCAACCGTTTCGAGGCAACTGGATCTTTAGACAGGAGGGCGACCTCTAAGACACCCTATACTTGACGACCACGTCGAGGCAACCAGTGAGGCGTACCCTAGGAGTGGCATGTGCATGTGTGTTGTTTCAGTTGATATTTATCTTTGAACATGTCATTTGTGAGCTACAGATTGGTTTTATTTGTCATACAAGTCTTTCATGCATATTAACAGTTAAGAGTGCGGAAAATAAAGTGCGGAAAAGTAAATCTAGCTATTACAAGGCGCGGGTCTATACATCTCCAAAAACATAACCCGTTTGGAAAATAAATGCGAGAAAAGTAAATAAAGCGATAAAATCCTAATTAACTATTACATCCTCGAAAACAGTTACATAAATAATCAAAATAAGAATAATGTGCGAAAAGAAATTAAGCGGGACGTCCTTAGGATTTTGACCCTTTTTGAGAAAAGAATTGAAATTTTAGTCCTTTTTTGCAATTAAAATTAAACCTAATAGCTAATTAATTAATTAATTAAAAGAAAAAAAATGTTTTTTTTATGTTTTTTAGGTTTCAATGAAAATAAAAATAAAAAGAAATTAAAAGTCGAGAGAACCCTAATTCTAAGTTTATTTTATTTATTATGAAAAAATATTAAAATAGCCCTAATTAAACAACTAAATTAATTAATTATAATTTATTTACAAAATAAATTAATAAATAATAATAATGATAATTAATAAAAATATTTACATTTTTTATTCTCTGAATTTATTATGAAAATATTAATTTGTTAATTAATAATAATAATACTAATAATTAATAAAAAGAAATTATAAAAGTAAAGAAAATAAAAAGAGTAACAAAACCATGGGGTGTTGGGCCCAATATGAGGTGTTGATTAGCAATATGAGGCCCAAGAAGCCACCAAGCCACGTTGACTTTGGTAATTGTCTGCACGATGGTTGACTGGAGAATATGGTGTGCTTCCCTTTCTGATCATTGGATTGATGCACAGGGACACATGGCACGCTGATTTGTGAGGTTGCATGATGGAATCCTTCTGAAAGCCTGCATTGGATTATACAAGAAAAAATAGGAACAATTATATGGGGGACCTGGGAATCGAACCCAGGTCCCAATGGTTGCATGCCATATCATCATCCACTGAGCCAAACACTTGTAATTGTTATCATAATGGGCAATAAAGATAATATTAAAACAAACAACGCATATGCTGTAACCAATAAAGCGCGCCTTTTATTCAAACCAGCCAACCATGTGTAAGAACGTATTGTCTTCTTCGCCTGGCCTGTAAAAAAGGAGTTAGATAGCGGGGGTTTTTAACCCCCACCAAATGCAACAAGGAAAAATAGCGATTAGGTCCCTGATGCATATAAATATGGCGCGATGGTTGGGTTGAGTTCGTCTGGCCTTGACGAATTCAACCATATGCGTGAGAAGGTTCAATTTTTCCTGTGCTGGAAATCCCCAAATTGAAAGCTTTGAAAACCTAGAATTCGTCCATGGTAATTTTCGTTTCAGGGCACCCTAACGCAATTCACCTATACCATTAGCTTCAGAAAGGTTATAGCAATGCAAAGCAATGATTATAACATGTTAATGATGCATAAAAAGTGAGTTTCGATTCTGAAAAAGAATAAGCAAACCGTGAGTTGTTCTTGCGTGTTCTTGGAGTGTTAAGGCTTGTTTTTTATTGCTACACGCTTCTGGGAATGCTAGCAATGTACTAGAATCCTTAAATTGCTTTGAAAGGGCCTGGAAGGTGGAATTCAGTTTTGACTTTGTTCTTGATTTTTTGAATATGGTTATGGTTCTTGTGCAGCAATTCTCACATGTCTGCAATTAGGTTTAGCTTCAGTATATGTATTGGAATGGAATTAGGGTTCAATCTTGGTCAAGGATCCATGGCATTATGATTTCAATATTTGATTGAAAATCAAATAATTTTCAATCTTTTTGATTGCCAAAACTTGCCAAACATGGAGATTTTTGTCTCTTTGATTGATGCACGAATTTGCCAGCTTGCCCTGAGTTTATTTGCTTCACAAAAGATTTGAAAAAACATATCTTGGTATTTTCCTACAATTAAATGAATTAAATGAATTAATAATCAATTAAAAATCCAATTAATTAATAAAAATAAGAAAATAACTCAATTTAATCTCAATGGGTCGTGCATAAGCCTTGGGCAAAGTTTCAAGAAGGAATTTGAGGCCCATTAGCAAAAATGATGTGTTTTGAGCAAAGTTGACTTTTGCAAATTCACAAAAATTTCCCAACTTCTCCAATTCATATCTTGCTCAATTTTGATCATATGAACATGTTCTTTGACATTTTGGAAAGGTCTTGGAGTCCTCTAACCAATGCCTTTGGTCCCATGTCATTTTGATTTACCAATCTCAAGTTATGGTCTTTGAGTTAAAATGCCTTTTTGTTGACTTTTAAAATTGACCTATAATGTAGAAAATGATAACTTTTTGTGAGAGCATTTATTAGACTTGGAATGTGAATATGAGTTGTAGGAAATGTCATCCCCTTCAAAATGAGAATTGGATGGGATTTTTCTGATGAACCATGAAAAAGTTATGCCTTGGTCAAGTTACAGTTGACTTTTCAGCTGTCCCAAAATAGAAACTTTTTGCATCTTGATAATTTTTGAGCCATGCTTGTGGAATCATGATCAAGAATTGATCAAATGATGTTTGTGGCTTCAAAATAAGATGTTGACCAAAAATTTTGACTTTTGAATGCCAAATGACCATTTTGCCCCTGCAGTTGACTGTGAAGCAAATGAAGCTTTTGACTGTGCAATTTGATGTTGTGAGCCTTGCAACTTGGTATGTAGATGCTTGGCAATGTACATAGGCCTATGGGACTTGATTGGACCATTGCAAACCTCCAATTTCTTGAGAGAACCAAAACCCTAGTTTTTGACTAGCTTAGGAGGCATTCGGACTGTGCAACCCTTGAGTAGTCTTGAACCAATTGAAGATGATTCTTGACAAACTTTGAAGAATATGGGAGGGAAAATTTTGGAGTACAACAGTTGCCCATGTTCAATCTTCTTAGACCTGAGGATGTAGATTGGCTTGCGTGCCTTTCGTGATCCGAAGGTGGAAGATGATTGAACACTAGAGTGCCCAGAAATTTGCACTCACATAGTGTGGTATCAACAATGTGATGTCGGGAATGGGCTTACAGATGCCATTTGGAGATATGATGGATAGGAGGATGGGCTTATAGATGCCATCTGAACATGTGATATAACCTTGTCGGGAATGGGCTTATAGATGCCATTTGGAAATGTAATGGATAGTTGTGGAGATGGGCTTAAAGATGCCATCCGGAGGTGTCGATCGCGTAAGAGATTCCTTAGCGAGAACTTGTGTACCTGAGAAAGAAAGATAATTTCCTGGCCTGTTACATGGGTTGATCTTCAATCTCTTCATGCAGATATGCCCTGGCTAGATACAGGTATCGAATCTACAATCAATTACTCACAGATATGCCCTGGCTGGATACAGATATTGAATCCGGAACTGGTCGTCTACAGATATGCCCTGGCTGGATACAGGTATCGAATCTCTAAACTCTAAAAAAGGTTGGCGAGTTGTCTCTACTGACAGGTTATCTCAGAAAATCTTTAGGGATCGATTTAACTGAACCAAGGGAGGTGTTGTCTTCTCTGACGAGTTGTCTCTTTTGGACGAGTTGTCTTCAACGACGGGTGTCTATAGCGACGAGTGTCTATAACGATGAGTGTCTATAACGACGAGTGTCTATAACGACGAGTGTCTATAATGACGAGTGTCTATAACGACGAGTGTCTATAACGACGAGTGTCTATAACGACGAATGTCTATAACGACGAGTGTCTATAATGACGGGTGTCTATAATGACGAGTGTCTATAACGACGAGTGTCTATAATGACGAGTGTCTATAACAACGAGTGTCTATATTGACAGGTGTCTATAACGACGGGTGTCTATAACATCGGGTGTCTATAACGACGAGTGTCTATAACGACGGGTGTCTATGACGACGGGTGTCTATAATGACGGGTGTCTATAACGACGGGTGTCTATGATGACGGGTGTCTATAACGATGGGTGTCTATAACGACGGGTGTCTATATTGACGGGTGTCTATAACGACGGGTGTCTATAACGACGGGTGTCTATGACGACGGGTGTCTATGACGATGGGTGTCTATAACGACGGGTGTCTATAACGACGGGTGTCTATGACGACGGGTGTCTATAACGACGGGTGTCTATGACGACGGGTGTCTATGACGACGGGTGTCTATAACGACGGGTGTCTATATTGACGGGTGTCTATAACGACGGGTGTCTATATTGACGGGTGTCTATAACGACGGGTGTCTATAACGACGGGTGTCTATAACGACGAGTGTCTATAACGATGGGTGTCTATGACGACGGGTGTCTATAACGACGGGTGTCTATAACGACGGGTGTCTATGACGACGGGTGTCTATAACGACGGGTGTCTATAACGACGGGTGTCTATAACGACGAGTGTCTATAACGACGGGTTTGCATTAGAAAAATATTTGGAACTGGATTTATCTTCTTTGACTGGATTTGTCTTCTTTGACTTTATTGGTCTCTTTTGACTGTATTTGTCAACTTTGACTGTAGCTGATCATTTAATTGTATCCTTCCTGAAAGGTAAAGGTCAGTCATATGCAATGCATGATATGGATCAAGCAATGATGTTCTCGACATAAATGAGATTGTATGATATGATGCGTATATGTATGTATCATGATGTATAACAATGTGATGTTTATGAATGTATCTTCGTCTGGGAAAATAAATTCTTGACGAATGCCGGGAAGTTTGTTGAATCCTGGGCTGATGCTGAAGAGTAGAGTTCTTCGTTTCCGCTGGGGATGATGATTACAAGAATAAACCGGTAGGAGAAGATGAGTCTGTTGGGGAATAAACCTGATGCAGATGACTCTGCGGGGAATTACTCTGTGGGAAGAGATACTTCGCTGAGATTTTGATAATAACTCCGCTGAGGATTCCGTTGATAAGTTTTATTGAGGGATTTTGATTGAAATCCGCTGGGGGATAGGAAGAACTTCGCCAAGGACGATCTTTCCGTGGTAATTAGCTAAGGATAACCCAGTTATAGGCTCTGGTAGGGAATAACCTTTGAACATGGTCGGGGAGAGATATGTACTCTGCAGGGGACCAGCTTCTAGACTCTACTGGGGACGAGCTTCCAGACTCTACTGGGGATAAACTTCCAGAATCTACTGGGGAGGATGATTCAACTCTCCTGGGGAAACTTTGGACTGTACTGGGGAATGGTTCCACTGGGGTGTCTGGTATTCCGCCGGGGAACAATCTTATATTTCCGTCGAGGAATATTAAGACTGTCGGGGATGCTTGCTGAGGAATATCTTTATACTCTGCTGGGGAATGTTGAGATCTTCTGGGGATACCCGATTTCCTTAAGGCTGACAGTAGACTAACTCTGCTTGGGGAGAGTATCGCTGTCTTGCTGGAGATACCATGCCTTCTCGGAGCTGATGGGAGACCAACTCTTCTTGGGGAGAGTACAGCTGAATCTTGTCTTACTCTACGGGGAGTGAAGGTATCCTAGTTACATTCTTCAGCCGAATCTACCTTGGACCTGGGTGGACAGAGCAACTGCACAGTTCGGACAATTCTTATTGCCCCAGTTTCTGTGGGAGAAGGTACCTGTGGAGGTGCTTGATGACTGCCGATTTGACAAATCTTCTTCTGGTAAGTAAGTGACGAGATGACGGGACATAGTCGTACGCTGTGATCCCTAACTTTTGCTTGGACCACCCTTTCGGGTTTTCAGTCCACCGGGATACCCATTTTTGCCCAAGCCGCCTTTTCAGGTTTTCGACTTGCCGGGTGTATAGATTTTCATTTTCATCCCTTATTTTTGCCCGAACCCTTTTGGTTCGCCGGGAGGCCCTTATTTTTGCCTAGGTGTGTCAACCTAGCGGGTCTTTATTCATGCGTAGTATTTTTTCCGACTATGTCCGTGCTCTCAGGATGCAGGGAGTTGTCACTGTCAGTAGTGCTGCCATGTTACCAGAAGATCTTCGTTTGATCGTCTAATTCCCCAGGTGATCCAGATGGGGATTTGCCCCAAGCTGGTTGGCCTTTTGAGAGATTCTCCAAATCTTGACTTAACTGCCCCAGATGATGGACAATGATCATGCCATGCCCCTTGATTGGAGGTGCTTTTGTTCATTAGACATTTGTCATGCGAACTTCTATGCTGTTCAAACAAATAGTCATATGCAAGCAATGTTATATTAAAAATGCAAAGCTTATGTCTGTCTTGAAGTTTTTGAAAATGCATTTTTTTCATAAAAACAAGTGAATTTTTTTTTGTAAACTGTGATGTCAACTCGTTACTTTACCGCAAGCCTTAATGAGTCAGGATACCTTTCGTAACAGTATGCTTTCGAACTAACCCATGCTTCAGCTAGGACTTTTAAGGGTTATAACGTGGCCTGGTTCACGGTTTAAGAAACAAAGGATAAAGGCTCAAATTTTATTTGTACCCACCCGCTCTTCGTGATGTTCTTCAAACCTAAACTCAGTTGATCGTGCGTTAGACCTTGTTTGAGCCTTTGTCCTGATATTCCAGTGATGGTTCGGATATTGATATTTTATTTTGAATAGACAGTCATTTCCTTTTTGTCGAGGGTTTGTAAGACCTCTTTCTTTTCGATTTTTATTATCCCTGTTTTTTGCCTGAACTGTTTCTTTATGATTACAGTCAGCGGGATGCCCTAGTTTTGTAAGTCTCCTTCATAGGTTTTGACTTATTGGGCTTTAGTTTTTTTTTTGGTAATGACTGCCTGTCTTTGTGATTATTCAGAACAATCACTGTCTTTTGTTTTGGAAAGACTTCCTTTGGTGCCATTCGTTGTGCACTTGGATCAACTGAGAGAACTACCCTGCCCCAGGTTATGATTAAGGGTTTTAATTTTCGAAAAGAAAAACTCCTACTTCTTTGGCTCAAAGGGGTTGACGAGGGATTATCTTCCTTATTACTCCAGTGTTTAGGAATTGAAACAATGCATGTACCTCATCAGCGGGGTCTATTCAAAAGCATATTGTAGAGATCGTGGTATCGTTTTCGTCATCCTCCCTCAAGAGGCCTAGAATTATCAATCGAGAGTTGAACATCAAGAAAAATAAAAGCAATATCGTGAACACAATTACTTCAAAACCGACATGTGTAATGCATTAATGAAATAACAACGTTTAACATGAATAAAATGTTTGAACAATTAAATAAAAATACAACTTGAACATTCGAATGAACAAAAGTTTTTTTTTCAATCCTAGCCATGTTTTGGCAAGGGAGCAGTGATCACATTGGGGGTCTCGGGCGCTTCGAACTCGACCTCCTTTGCATCGATCAGGTCCTGAACCTTGTTCCTCAAAGTCCAACAATCATCTGTAGCATGCCCCGGGCTGTCAGAATGATAAGCGCGGAAGGCGTTGGGGTTATACCTTGAAGGTGTCATGTTGGGATTCTTAGGAGGGTCCCTTAGAGTTACCAACTTGGTCTCCAGCAACTGTGGCAATACCTGGGACAAGGTCATGCCGAGGGGAGTGAATTGCCTTTTAGGTCTCTCTTCCCTTTGTTGGTTGCGATGTTGAGGACCACTGGCCGGTTTTGAAATAACTACCGCGTTGACATCTTGGCGGTGTTCCGGTTTATTTTGTCTTCTTGAACCATAGACAACACTAGATTCTTTCTTGGATGGTTTCTTCTCAGTGTTCGAGGAGTCACCATTCTGTATCTTCCCAGACTTGATACCAGCTTCGATTCTCTCCCCAGTCAAGACCAGATCTGTAAACCCAGCAGAAGAATTCCCAATCAGATGGTTGAAGAATGGACCAGACAGGGTCCCCAAGAACATGTCCACGAGCTCACGGTCAGTCAGCGGTGGCTGCACCCTGCCAGCCAGGTCTCTCCACTTTTGCGCGTACTCCTTAAAACCTTCTCCCGATCCTAGCGACATACCCTGGAGTTGGGTACGTGTAGGAGCGAGGTCGGCATTGTACTGATACTGCTTATAAAATGCAGTAGCCAAGTCCTCCCAGTTACGAATACTGGTTCCATCCAGCTGATAGAACCATTTGAGTTGAGTCCCTGAAAGACTATCCTGGAAGAAATGGATCCATAAGTTTTTGTCAGCTGTGTAAGGTTGGATCTTCCTTACATATGATCTGAGATGCATCTTAGGACAGGAAGCCCCGTCGTACTTTGCAAAAGCAGGTGCCTTGAATTTATGTGGGATCACCATCCTAGAGGATAGACCTAGATCTTCGAAGTCCAGGCCGGGCACTTTCTGTATCTCCATAGCACTTAGGCGGTCCTCTAGCTGTTTGTACTTATCCTCGGCAGGAGGGTACTATTCATCATTGAAATCCGTCTCGTTGTCAGAGACCACGGGACTATGAACCCTTCTCTCTGGGGGACTGTCCTTGCCTACAGATGAGGGAGTCAGCTCAGCCTCATTTTGTGATCCATTCCCAGATTTGCGTCTAGGGTTGAACAACACAATCCTCTTCTTCTTCTTCTTCAAGAGCAGAGTCTTCAAATCCTGTTGACCCTGGGCTAGGCTCATAACCATCTCTTGGAACTGGGCATTCTAGGCCTGGAGGGACTTGATAGCTTGTTCATTGGATGATTTAGGATTCATGATGATTGCTGAAATAAACAGCGAAGAAGATAAGTGACCTGTCAAAAAGGGTACATGTAATGCAATGACATGTATGTATGCATGCGATGTTTTCAAGGATCTCGCGGGGTAGACAAGAAAATTTTTAGAATTGGAATCTGGTATCTTGATTGAAGGAACTTCGTGTTGTTGAGAGTCCTTCTTCAAGAGTCAAAGCTCACCATATCGAGTGGGTCATAGCCCCTGACAACCTTGGCTAGAGGAAAATAAATCCCCTTTGCCCCTTGCTGGACAGTTGGTTCATCAGACCTGCATCACAAGCCCTTGAGATCCTTGAAATGGGTTAGTCTTTATGCAGGATGCATGCAATGGTATGATGTTATGCTATGCATGGAGTGATGTAAGTAGGCCCTGTAAAGAGTCCCAATTAAGGACTGTAAAAAAAACCTGCAAGGAACCCGTGTTGTTAGATAACAAGTATGCAAGTAGTTCAAGTATGAAGGCACACAAGTCACACAAAAGATCCCTTAGAGTTTAGGCCAGCATGAAGTTTGGGGTACTACCCTCTTGAAGTTGGTGGGCTCAAAAACCTGTCCTATCAAAAGTAACCGGGTTCTAAGGAGCTCAATATCATTGGGTTGTTTTCTATGTTCATTGTTTTGATTTAGCCACTGAACTGGCGATCAAAATATTCCAAGAAAACAACCCTCAATGAGTGTAGTATCGAGTATCTACCAACTTCGGACTGCACCAAAGTCGGTCATCTCACTACCCCTAAAGAGGCCAGGATGGTCAAGTAAGGTTCCTAAGGTCAGTTAATGCTTAACGACACCACGCGGCGGCCCCGTACTCTCCTTGACTTGACTCAAGGGTTACAGGTACTCACCAAAGTGCCACATCAACGTAGCAAACTGCTTCAACCGTGTCGGTATACCCCGCACAGTTCCCTCACAGTTTTGTTGCTACTTTCTAAAAGGGTATCCCCCCAGATCCGGGTTAGGATCTATGAAACTCCAAGGCAGGCCCACAATATTAAAGCAAACAAATCAAGCAATTTAAAACATAAGAGTGGTCTAATCCTAAGGTACACCTCACTTATTAAATTCCCCAGCAGAGTCGCCAGTTCTGTGATCGGTGGAAATAGAACTGACTGTTTTTTGAGCTGGTTCGCGAAATGTCACGGTAAGCAAGAGTCGCCACCGTCTTTTATGTTCTCCAACATGGAAAGGACAAAAGCACAGCAAAATTCCTTATTTGAGAATGTTCTCGGTTCGGGAGGTAGATTTATAGAAAGGGAAGGTGTTAGCACCCTTTCTATCTGTGGTTATCCACGGGCTCTTAGGTACTTGCTCTTATGTTTTCAAAATTGTTTGCTTTTCAAGTGTGTGTGGGTTTTGAAAAAGTTTCGTTTGAAAAATTTTTAGGTAACTCTTGTATCTGTCCTCAAGAGTGTGTGCAAAATTTGTTTGAAAACTTTTGGAAAGTGTAAGTGTGAAAAGATGTTTTTGTTTGTTTGAAAGAGCAAGTACCCACGAGAATCTACCTACTCTAAGGAATTAGGCTGTGTAAGAGTCCTTTAGACAGTGCCATCCCACTATTGAGAAGTAGGTAGCACCGTCGTTGGAGTTATTCGGGTCAATTCGATTATTAGGGACATGTGTGGTCACCAAAGCAATAGTAGGACACCTTAGCGGTAACCCTAATGTCCTAGATCCTTTTTATCCGAGGCAACCGTTTCGAGGCAACTGGATCTTTAGACAGGAGGGCGACCTCTAAGACACCCTATACTTGACGACCACGTCGAGGCAACCAGTGAGGCGTACCCTAGGAGTGGCATGTGCATGTGTGTTGTTTCAGTTGATATTTATCTTTGAACATGTCATTTGTGAGCTACAGATTGGTTTTATTTGTCATACAAGTCTTTCATGCATATTAACAGTTAAGAGTGCGGAAAATAAAGTGCGGAAAAGTAAATCTAGCTATTACAAGGCGCGGGTCTATACATCTCCAAAAACATAACCCGTTTGGAAAATAAATGCGAGAAAAGTAAATAAAGCGATAAAATCCTAATTAACTATTACATCCTCGAAAACAGTTACATAAATAATCAAAATAAGAATAATGTGCGAAAAGAAATTAAGCGGGACGTCCTTAGGATTTTGACCCTTTTTGAGAAAAGAATTGAAATTTTAGTCCTTTTTTGCAATTAAAATTAAACCTAATAGCTAA
The DNA here is from genome assembly GCA_948472305.1 of Vicia faba. Lineage (NCBI taxonomy): Eukaryota > Viridiplantae > Streptophyta > Magnoliopsida > Fabales > Fabaceae > Vicia > Vicia faba. The sequence continues at coordinate 646,422,615 of OX451736.1, read as the reverse complement.
TTAATTAATTAATTAAAAGAAAAAAAATGTTTTTTTTATGTTTTTTAGGTTTCAATGAAAATAAAAATAAAAAGAAATTAAAAGTCGAGAGAACCCTAATTCTAAGTTTATTTTATTTATTATGAAAAAATATTAAAATAGCCCTAATTAAACAACTAAATTAATTAATTATAATTTATTTACAAAATAAATTAATAAATAATAATAATGATAATTAATAAAAATATTTACATTTTTTATTCTCTGAATTTATTATGAAAATATTAATTTGTTAATTAATAATAATAATACTAATAATTAATAAAAAGAAATTATAAAAGTAAAGAAAATAAAAAGAGTAACAAAACCATGGGGTGTTGGGCCCAATATGAGGTGTTGATTAGCAATATGAGGCCCAAGAAGCCACCAAGCCACGTTGACTTTGGTAATTGTCTGCACGATGGTTGACTGGAGAATATGGTGTGCTTCCCTTTCTGATCATTGGATTGATGCACAGGGACACATGGCACGCTGATTTGTGAGGTTGCATGATGGAATCCTTCTGAAAGCCTGCATTGGATTATACAAGAAAAAATAGGAACAATTATATGGGGGACCTGGGAATCGAACCCAGGTCCCAATGGTTGCATGCCATATCATCATCCACTGAGCCAAACACTTGTAATTGTTATCATAATGGGCAATAAAGATAATATTAAAACAAACAACGCATATGCTGTAACCAATAAAGCGCGCCTTTTATTCAAACCAGCCAACCATGTGTAAGAACGTATTGTCTTCTTCGCCTGGCCTGTAAAAAAGGAGTTAGATAGCGGGGGTTTTTAACCCCCACCAAATGCAACAAGGAAAAATAGCGATTAGGTCCCTGATGCATATAAATATGGCGCGATGGTTGGGTTGAGTTCGTCTGGCCTTGACGAATTCAACCATATGCGTGAGAAGGTTCAATTTTTCCTGTGCTGGAAATCCCCAAATTGAAAGCTTTGAAAACCTAGAATTCGTCCATGGTAATTTTCGTTTCAGGGCACCCTAACGCAATTCACCTATACCATTAGCTTCAGAAAGGTTATAGCAATGCAAAGCAATGATTATAACATGTTAATGATGCATAAAAAGTGAGTTTCGATTCTGAAAAAGAATAAGCAAACCGTGAGTTGTTCTTGCGTGTTCTTGGAGTGTTAAGGCTTGTTTTTTATTGCTACACGCTTCTGGGAATGCTAGCAATGTACTAGAATCCTTAAATTGCTTTGAAAGGGCCTGGAAGGTGGAATTCAGTTTTGACTTTGTTCTTGATTTTTTGAATATGGTTATGGTTCTTGTGCAGCAATTCTCACATGTCTGCAATTAGGTTTAGCTTCAGTATATGTATTGGAATGGAATTAGGGTTCAATCTTGGTCAAGGATCCATGGCATTATGATTTCAATATTTGATTGAAAATCAAATAATTTTCAATCTTTTTGATTGCCAAAACTTGCCAAACATGGAGATTTTTGTCTCTTTGATTGATGCACGAATTTGCCAGCTTGCCCTGAGTTTATTTGCTTCACAAAAGATTTGAAAAAACATATCTTGGTATTTTCCTACAATTAAATGAATTAAATGAATTAATAATCAATTAAAAATCCAATTAATTAATAAAAATAAGAAAATAACTCAATTTAATCTCAATGGGTCGTGCATAAGCCTTGGGCAAAGTTTCAAGAAGGAATTTGAGGCCCATTAGCAAAAATGATGTGTTTTGAGCAAAGTTGACTTTTGCAAATTCACAAAAATTTCCCAACTTCTCCAATGCATATCTTGCTCAATTTTGATCATATGAACACGTTCTTGGAAATTTTGGAAAGTTCTTGGAGTCCTCTAACCAAATCCTTTAATCCCATGTCATTTTGATTTACCAATCTCAAGTTATGGTCTTTGACTTAAAATTCCTTTTTGTTGACTTTTGAAATTGACCTATAATGTAGAAATTGATAACTTTTTGTGAGAGCATTTCTTGGACTTGGAATGTGAAGATGAGTTGTAGGAAATGTCATCCCCTTCAAAATAAGCATTGGATGAGATTTTTCTGATGAACCATGAAAAAGTTATGCCTTGGTCAAGTTACAGTTGACTTTTCAACTGTCCCAAAATAGAAACTTTTTGCATCTTGATAATTTTTTAGCCATGCTTGTGGAATCATGATCAAGAATTGATCAAATGATGATTGTAGCTTCAAAATAAGATGTTGACCAAAATTTTTGACTTTTGACTGCCAAATGACCATTTTGCCCCTGCAGTTGACTGAAGCAAATGAAGCTTTTGACTGTGCAATTTGATGTTGTGAGTCTTGCAACTTGGTATGTAGATGCTTGGCAATGTACATAGGCCTATGGGACTTGATTGGACCATTGAAAACCTCCAATTTCTTGAGAGAACCAAAACCCTAGTTTTTGACTGGCTTAGGAGGCATTCGGACTGTGCAACCCTTGAGTAGTCTTGAACCAATTGAAGATGATTCTTGACAAACTTTGAAGAATATGGGAGGGCAAATTTTGGGGTACAACAGTGATCAAGAGTATATTTTTCGGTGGAGCTATGATATTAACCACCATGGATGGTGACGACCTTCTGCACCTTGTAAACGTGGACATAGTTAAAATATACTACGCATGAAAAGAGACCTGCTAGGTTGACTGGCCTAGGAAAAAATAAGGGCATCCCGGCGAACCAAAAGGGTTCGGGAAAAAATCAGGGATATATATATATATATATATATATATATATATATATATATATATATATATATATATATATATATATATATATATATATATATATATATATATATATATATATATATATATATATATATATATATATATATATATATATATATATATGGAAAAACATGTACACCCGGCAAGTCGAAAACCTGAAAAGGTGGCTTGGGAAAAAAAGGGTATCCCGGTGGATTGAGAACCCGAAAGGGAGGTCCAGGAAAATATTAGCGATTTAAAAGCGTATGATTATGTCCCGTTGGATCACCTTACAACCATACATCATTAGCAAGTTCAAATAGTACAGATCAATCCAGTCGACTTCTTCCAAACAACAAAGTGATGAGACGCTCAAAGATATAAAGGAAATAGCAGAATTGAAACCCAATGGGATTATCCCACATAACTGTTTTTCTTTGTATATTTTTCATTTCTACGATGACATTTCTCTTATTAGGATGTTTGTTTCCTTGTACCAAGACGCCTGTTATAGGCATACTTTCTCAAAATTAATACAAAATTCCTCTTCTAAATTTCAAAACTATTTGTTTTATTTTTCTGTTTTGTTTGCAAAAACGTCCAAAGATTATTTTAAATGAACATATGCATTTGAATATGATTACCGTTTACAAATGTATGCATAAAAACGGGAAATACAATTACTAAAGGCTCTAAGAGTTGGGACAATGTCGAAAGTCATCCGTGAATCCCCACAGAACAACCACCCCTAGAGAACTATCTTCATAAAATTCTTCATCAACAAGAATACATTCTTCAATAAAAAGGTTGAATCGTCCCCCTAGCATCTTGGAGAATTCGACAACATGGTCTATAAATTTCTTGGGTTCCCCAACAGGATTTCATAAAATCCCCAAGCAGTTTACGAAGCTTCATTTCCCAGTAGAGTTTATTTCTCTAGCTATGGAAGCTCATCCCCCAGCGGAGTTTATTTCTTCGAATTGGTAAATTCTTCCCAACAAAACCCTTTTCTCCAGCAGGATGAACCAAAATAACTATCTCCAAAAGAGTAGCCACTCACATCAAAGGAATATTCGTTCTTCCATCCCCAGTCATAGTGCATGTAATCTATGACAGGTTATCGACCCCTTAAAGGCTTCTATCCTCAAGAAGAAATCAAAATCTCCGGTGGAATATCCTCAGACAGAAAGTAGGAATTCCCAACAAATTTAACTTCAACAAATAGTGAGGAATTACGTTTTCCGTCTCCGACAACAGTCAAGGATTTATTTTCCCCCAAGACTAACAACACTATAAAAAGAAACTGATATGCTCGCATATTACATTCATACATCATTTACATGCGTCATAGCATATGCATACAAAGAACATACAACACAATCTCATTTATTTTGAGAACACCATCCCGCAATTCATGTCATACATCATGATGTTACATACAGCCAACTCTTTACCTTTTTAGGAAAAGATAAATCAACAAGACTAACATCATCAACTATTAGTAGGACCAGATAGTCTTATCAAAGACAATGTCTTCTGGCTCGGAATAAATCAACCAAAGGTTCATTCTGATACTTCTTACACTAGAAATTCTTCTGGCTCAACTTAGATCTGGTGTAGATCTATTTTGATACTTCTCCCAGTTGAAGACATTTTCTGGCTCAGATTAAATCAACCAAAGATTTATTGTGATACTTCTTCCAGATAAAAATAAGCATAAATAGTCGTTGGCTAAGATTAAATCGACCAATGATTTATTCTGATACTTCTTCCAGTAGACCTTTTTCTGGCTCAGATTAAACCAACAGTAGGTTTATTTTGATACTTATTTCAGTTAAAGACAACAAAGACCTCTTCTGGCTTAGATTAAATCAACCAAAGATTTATTTTGATACTTCTTTCAGTTGAAGACGATCGTAGATAGTCGCTGGCTCGGAATAAATCACCCAAAGGTTCATTCTGATACTTCTTCCAGATAAAAACAAGCATAAATATTCACTGGATCAGATTAAATCGACCAATGATTTATTCTGATACTTCTTCAAGTAGAGCTTTTTTTGGCTCAGATTAAATCGACCAAAGATTCATTTTGATACTTCTTCCAATAGACCCTTTTCTGGCTCAGATTAAATCGACCAATGATTTATTCTGATACTTCTTCCAGTTAAAGACACAGAGACCTCTTTTGGCTCAGATTAAATCAACCAAAGATTTATTATGATACTTCTTCCAATTGAAGATGGTCGTAGATAGTCACTGGCTCAGATTAAATCGACCAATGATTTATTCTGATACTTCTTCTAGTAGACCTTTTTCTGGCTCAGATTAAATCGACCAAAGATTTATTCTGAAACATATTCCAGATAAAAATAAGCATAAATAGTTGTTGGCTCATATTAAATCGACCAATGATTTATTCTGATACTCTGATACTTTTTCCAGTAGACCTTTTTATGGCTCAGATTAAACCAACTGTAGGTTTATTCTGATACTTCTTCCAGTTAAAGACGACAAAGACCTCTTATGGCTCAGATTAAATCAACCAAAGATTTATTCTGATACTTCTTCCAGTTGTAGACGGTCGTAGTTAGTCGCTGGCTCGGAATAAATCAACCAAAGGTTCATTCTGATACTTCTTCCAGATAAAAATAGGCATAAATAATCACTAGCTCGGATTAAATCGACCAATGATTTATACTGATACTTCTTCCACTAGACCTTTTTCTGGATCAGATTAAATCGACCAAAGATTTATTCTGATACTTCTTCCAGTAGACCCTTTTCTGGCTCAAGTTAAATTGACCAAGATTTATTCGGATACTTCTTCTAGTTAAAGACATAGACCTATTCTGGCTCAGATTAAATCAACCAAATATTTATTCTGACACTTCTTCCAGTTGATGATGGTCGTAGATAGCTGTTGGCTCAAATTAAATCGACCAATGATTTATTCTGATACTTATTCTAGTAGACCTTTTTCTGGCTCAGATTAAATCGACCAAAGATTTATTCTGATACTTCTTCCAGTTAAAGACAGTCGTAGGTAGTCGCTGGCTCAGATTAAATCGACTAATGGTTTATTCTGATACTTTTCCAGTAGACCTTTTTTTGGCTCAGATTAAATCGGCCAATGAGTTATTCTGATACTTCTTCTAGATAAAATGAGCATAAATATCTTCTGGCTCAGATTAAATCGACAGATGGTTTATTCTGATACTGCTTCCAGTGGACATTTTTCTGGCTCAGATTAAATCGACCAAAGATTTATCCTGATACTTTTTCCAGTTAAGGATGAAAGAAATGTTTTCTGGCTCAGATTAAACCAACCGTAGGTTTATTCTGATACTTTTTCCAGTTTAAAGTCAACAATTACTTTGGATGGAATCTATAAGCCCATCTCCGATGACTCTCGGTCATCTCTCCAAATGGCATATTTTAAGCCCATTCATCATACCATCAACCGACAACGTTACTCCGTCCACCGACAAGCGTAAATTTCTGGGCACTCTAGTGTTCAATCATCTTCTAACTTCAGATCACGAAAGGCAGACAAGCCAATCTAAACCCTCAGGTTTAAGACAATTGAACAGGGGAAGCTGTTCTACCCCAAAATTTCCCCTCTCATTTTATTCAAAACATACTCCTAGAGGTCCTCAAATGCTCAAGGTTGACCAAGAATTGACCAGACAAATTCTCCTCCTAAGCAATGGATTTCCATCTGGGGTTTCACTTTTCACAAAGACGTTTAGGTTTCGAAGGCCTCAGGTGATTTCCATGGTTCCTAATATATCCTCAAGAATGTCCATGCCAAGTTTCATGCCTTGCATCATAAGTTTGCTCAGTCAATTGCTCAGATAATTGAAAATAAACTATATTAGTTCAAAAGTCAATTGTGGTCAATGTACAGTCAAACTTCAAGATTTTTGGTGAACATAAACATTTTGAAGTGATATTCATCATTTGATCAAATTTTGATAATGATTCCATAAATAATGCTCTCAAATCATCAAGAATCAAAAATTTCTAAATTAGGGTTTCCTAGAGAAAGTCAACTGAACTTTGACCAGGCATAACTTTCACATGCTTTATCCATTTTGACCCAAACGAAAGCTCATTTTGAAGAGAATCCAATCCTATACAACTTTTTTTTTATTCTCAAGTCCCTAAAATGCATCATTGGAAAGATATAAGCCAATACATTACAGGTCTTTTTGAAAGTCAACAAAAAGTGATTTTTTGTCAAGGCAAATTACATCGAGATAAATTCCCCAAATGCAAAAATGATAAAAAGAGATATTGTAGGAGACAACTTGATATTTACAAAAAGTACTAGATCATCTTCAAAAGATGAAAATTCAGTAAGTTATGACCAATGCAATTTGGGCAAATTGATGAAAATGTAAGAATTCAACTTTGAGCAAAAATACATCTTTAAGTTAATGGACCTATTTTTTGGGGTTCAAGCATGTTTATGACCTACTCAAAGACCTCTAAACATATTCATGAACTATTGTGATTTTTATTTTTATTTATTTGAATTTTATTCATTTAAATACCAATTAAATCAAAACAAAATGCAAGGTAGGATGTAAGGCGCGCGGGCTTTGTTTTTTTGATCAAATTGGAAGCCTAAGAAGCCTAACAAAGTTGTCCAAAAGGGCGAGAAGCCAAAAGAGGAAGATAATCTCTTCTTTTGGAAATATTGGAAGCATATCATTTTGTTTTGATAACCATTACCATGCATGATTTGTTTCCATCTTGGCTACCCTAGCATGATTCACTATATATTTTTAACAAGTCTCAAGCCTCAGGACATGCGCAGCCAGCCTCAAGAAGAACCCTAAAAACTTTCAAAAATTTAAAGGATATTGCAAATACATGTCGCGAGTTCCAGCCACTTTCAGGCTTTTTCAAGCATCCATACATATCCCTGAGGCCTCCAGGAACCCAGTCCAGCCCTCACACAAGCGTTTCAATGTCCGGATCAGGCATATCGTCGTTGCATCGTATGGTATAATGTTATGATCTCAAACTCTTATCTCGCGTAAAATAAATGGATTATGTGCATATATGTGTGTTATTACTGATGTTCATGTATGTTTAGAACCATTAGATGAGAGATCTAACGTAGGGATGAAGGTTTGCCATTGTTAGGGAAAAACTTTAAGCAAGCTTTGTATCTCAAGATACAGGCTTTTTCAGGGCAAACCAGCCATGCCATCGTGTTCACAAGGACCTAATTAGTCCTGTAGAGTTCTTTTCATGTTTGTTTTCATGAGATTTCGCAGGTTTTGATGTTTTGGCCAACCGGAAGGGATGACCGGAGCCACCAGCCACGGTGGCTTGACCGACATTGACGAATGCATGGCTAAAAGGGACGATACGATTGATTTATTCAAATTGCAGAGGCCTACTTGGCAAGCGTGTGTTTTACAGTTAGCATTAGGACTGGATTTGTATTATATATTTATTATTGTACTTAGGTTAACGAAAGTATAGCCGTCCTAACGGTAAAGGCATTGCATGATTAAGCGTTACTATGGGCAAGGGCAGGGGTTCAATCCCTGCCTCTTGCCTATTATTTTTATAATTTCTGCTTACAGATCCAGTGTTCCACGGATAAGCAAGTGCACCATGCATTGACATATTGTCACCACCAGATCATCACAACGTCGAATCTAACACTCCAGATCTGGGAGTTCATGATAGGCCTCACAGGAGCCAGCACTACTGAATCATGCGCAGGACCCTGAGATTCTTCTTATTGGGCCTAAACGAAATTCCAGACATATACCCCCCAGTTTTCTTTGTCCATCAGGCCCATTTCTTTTCTTAATTTTTATTCTTTATTTGTTTTATTTATGTATTTGTTTATTATCACTTTTAAAAACAAAAAAAAAAACTAATTTGTATTTTTATAATAAAATCACAAAAAATAGATTTAAGTTTTTTCCAATTAAATTTAATTATTGAAAATTAATTAATTTAATTATTTTGACTTATTTCAATTAATTTAAAATCAATTAGAACTAGGTTTAATCACTTCAAATCTTTTTCTCAAGTAAAATACCAAAAATATTAGAATTAGTTTTCTTTTATTGATTAAAATTAATTTTAATTAATAAAGATTTCTTTTTATTAATTAAGATTAGATTTAATTTTTCTTTTCTAATTTAATTTAAGTATTCTCTTAAAACAAATAAAAAATAACAAAATATTCTAAGTGTTTAGGAGTTTTAGGGTTTTTACTTCGCTTTCCATCTTCGCACGCTTATAATAGATTTCACGTTTTTTTCTTTCATATTGATGTAACTGCAAAAGGATGTAATAGAAGTTAAATTTAGGACTTTACTTTTATTTCCCCGTTTTGATTTATAATTCCTCCTCCCCGAAGTCATGTAATAGTGTAGTTTTAAATTCCGCACTTTATTTCTACACTGATATTAACTGTTAGATGTATGCTAATAGGCTTGTATGGCAAGATAAAAGCAAACGATAACAAACTTAACCTCCAATGATAAATAAGTGAAACACAAAACACTCGCACACGTACACCTCTAGGATATCTCCATTTGTTGCCTTCAGAGTAAATATTCGCGGCTCTCAAACGTAAAAGATTTTAGTAGTGACCCTTTGGTTTTAAGATCATAAGTCCCTCGATGACTCTTTCGACGTTACCTCGGTATATGATATTAAAACCATAGGGTAATTACTAAAGAATCTTACCAGTTGCTTTTGTGACTCTACGATGACCCTCACTTGTCCCTCAAAAACATCCAACGATAGAGCTACCTACTGACTAATAGTAGAATATCACTGTCTAAAGGAAAAGAGAAAAAGAACAAACCTTTCGAGTAGGTAGGTAGTTCCTAGTTGCTTGCTCAAACAAAATAATTTTTATACACACACAAGCTTCTTCTAAACATTTTCAAACACATGAAAACACTTTGTATACGTTCTCTTCGAAACGAGAAACATTACAAAGTTCGTCGTACTAAGGCATTTATCTGCGTCAAGCTACAAAAAAACAATGGTTCCATCAGGCAGTATAGCAAAGCAGAAACTCAGGGTTTTCGAGATTCAAGTACACTCCACATATTTTTACGATTTAATAAATCAGTGAGTCATTAAATCATAACCATTCCAAGCTCTCAAGTGTTCTATCATGCCTTCGATTACAAAGAAAATTGAGTGTTTCAGTTGATTTGAGATAGTTCAGATTAAAAATCAGCATTTAACAGTTTGTGTTTAAAAATTCATAACTTCCACCCAGAAATTTATTTTATTGTGGTTCTTTGAACGTTGAAACCATCTTCACATCCTCTTAATTTCATATGTTTGGGTCGGAAGATAATTTTGTGAAGAAGATCTCTGAAATTGCGAAATATGTTGAAAATCGTATGTTGAAGTGGATTTCCAGTCAACTCTCGTGCAATATTACAAAAATCATAACTTTCTCGATTTTTAACATTTCGAGACAATTCTTTTGGCATGATATCACAAATTTTGTTAGCTACAAGTTTGCTTCAGGGCCCGAGTTCGAATTCTCATCAGAAGACTTTAGTTTATAGCTTGTTTCTAAAGTTTAACGTCGAAATATGATGCAAAAGTTGCGCAACCAAAAACAGAGAGTTTTTTGTCTCCAATTTGTCGTCACTGTAAAAATAAAAATTTCTTTATTTTTATCGTATCGGGACAATTCTTTCGGCACGGTGTCACAAATTTTGTCATTTACGTTTTTGCTTCAAGAGTCAGATTCAAATTATGCTCCAAAAGTTATGGTTTGTGGCTCACATCTCGAAGTGTACACAAAAAATGGTGAAAATTGTGCACTACCAAAAAATAAGGGAATGTGACTCAAAAACTGATTATTTCATTTCCATTTACCAAACAAGGCCCAAGGGCTCATCTATAAATTGATTTCAACTCAAATTAAAAGGACTTTTTCTTATTTTTCACAAAATCAACTCAAGAGAGCAAATAATTCTCTCAAGTTTCTCTCAAGCAAGGTCACTCTCCCCTCTCTCACCGTCCACCCTTCTTCTCCGACCGACGCCACCGCCTGGCCGCCCTTGCCCGTCCAACCGGCTTATCATCCGACTACCCCCGGCTATCTGCGGCTGATCCAACCGACCCACTCAGATCCCCCTCCGTTCGGCCTCCTTATTTAGGTCGATACTCCCTCCTCTTCCAATCTCGACCCTTCGGAGAGTTCGTCTGATCCAGTCTCCTCTCCATTCTCCGATCCAACTTCTCTTCGTGCTTATTTCAGTAAAAATTCTTGAAATTAATTGATTTTAAGTGCTTAATTGATTAATTAATTTCAAATTAAGTGCTTATTTGAGTTAAACATGAGTTGAATTTACTTGAATTGTTGAGATTAATTGTTCTTGAGTTTCAATTATGGACAATTGTGAAATCGGATGATTAATTGCTTAATTGTTTGAATCTCATGTGCATCGACACGATAATTATTGTTGATTATTGATTTTACACATCGAAGCTTGATTGCGATTCGATAATTGTTGATAATTGTTTAATTTCATGAGTTGACAATTTTTATTTTGATGTTTGGTAACCGATGCACCGGAAGCGATTTAATGCTTGCAATTTATTTGTGAATTTCGAGCAACTTTCCAAGTATCGATGTTGGATGATTTTGCGCGTTAAATGTTAATTTCTGAATGATTTTTGGTGGACATCAATGCATGTAACAATGCTTCCCGAAATTTACAAATACGTGTAAATGTTGCATTTAATTGTCGGTTCATACATGTTTAACTTTCACTTGATGATTGTTAGTTGTTGTTGATGAGTTTTGTTGATTTTAATTAGACATTTTTTAGCCTTTCATGAGATAAAAAGTTGCTGCCCAAAGCTTTGCTTTATGGTTCCGATACTTGTTCTGAAGTTGTTTCTTCATTATTTAATATAAATTTAAGTTGTGATGCAAATGCTTAACTTCATATATCATTTCTTGTTATTACTAACTCATCTTGTGAACTTGTGCAAGCTTTCAAAGGTGTCTCGGTACATCATACTTGTGTAATCCACCTCTGTAAGAGAGGTAAACCTATGTAATACACCAGACTTGTCATATTGGTCCTTGAAGTTCTTCGCACTATTAGAATAAACCTCAAACATCTTGGTATCATACGTATGTAAAAATATGGCTTTGATGCCATAACTTGGAGAATTGGCCATGCATCAGAAATGCAACTCAATCTTTATGTCGCATATGTTAGTGTGAGCCACCTCCGTAAGGGGTAACCAGATAATACTGATCCTTGAAGTTATTTACATTATTAGAATAAACCTCGAACATTTTTCTATCCTTTTCAGGGAAATCAAAACTTTTGACCTTGCACTGAATCAGCGGAACTGTGTTGAGCTTTAAAGAGATGAAAAAAATATAGTCAAGGTTGACACACTTCTCTTGTACTGTCATCAATATTGGAAGACTTTGACATAAGCCTATAACTCACTGGGTGTAGTTGTGAATGGGCAATTTCCACGTGATTTACACCTCAAAGTCATTAAAAGGAAGACTAAAATCAATCAAGAAAAACAAGAACTCGTGAAGGGGGATGACACACCCATCATACTTGCTGAATATCCTCTTATTCCCTTCTGGGAAAATCAACCCCAGGCTTAAAAAAGACCCGCCTTAGTGAACGCAAGATCTAAACCACCTTTACCAACAAAGGAGCAATTGTTATGGGATTAGACTTTATTCTCCATAATTATGGACAAATTAGTATTAACAAGGATTATGTGACAATAAGTAAAAATTGTTCATTGATACCTATTATTTCAAACTTTAAACCACAAACAAAAAAACCTGAAACTTGCAATTGCAAGGGAACCAGGGATAAATGTTCTTGCAATAATATAGAACAACAAGATTTAGATTTAGACCTAAACAATGGTATAGAAAGTGAATTACACTTAATAGACACTACAAATTTCACAAAAAAACCTACAAAATTATGACCTAGAACAGATAATTAAAAAATTAAAAAAATTAAAATAATAGGAGAAAATCCTACAAAATTTTGGGAAAGAAATAAAACTCTATGTAAGTTAGAAATTATCAACTCATACATTACTATTAAATCACCTAATTTCAAGTGTGGCAATTGAGAACAAGAAGAATTTAAAATGCACATTAACCAGTTATTGAAATAGGAATTATTCAAAAATCAAATTCTAGACACAAAACCCCTACTTTTATTGTTCAAAAAGAAGCGGAAAATAAAAGGGGACAATCCAGAATGGTTTTTGATTATAGAAGATTAAATGATAATACATTTGAAGATGGATACTGTATACCTGACAAAGACACTTTAATTAACAAAATACAAGGTAAAAATTGATTTTCTAAATTTGATTTAAAATCAGGCTTTTGGCAAGTAAAAATGCATAAAGATAGCATTGAGTGGACAACTTTTTCTTGTCCATTGGGATATTTTGAATGGCTAGTAATGTTATTTGGACTTAAAAAATACACCACAAAATAGATGACATTTTTAAAGAATGTTACAATTTTACTTGTGTTTACATTGATGATGTTCTTGTTTTTTCTAAATCTGAAAAAGAACATCTAGAATATTTATATACAATTTTTTCCTTATTTGAAAAACATGGTCTAATAATTTAAAAAAAGAAAATTGAAATTCGAAAAAATTATATCTCTTTTTTAGGGGCGGAAATAGGAAATAGTACTATTAAATTACAGCCTCATATTTCTAGAAAAAATTTATAATTTCAAGATAAATTGGAAGACTTAAAACAATTAGTCTTTTCTAGGATTAATAAGTTATGTTAGGCCATATATCAAAAATTTGCCTAAATTAATTTCTCTCTTATATAATAAGGCACAACAAAAAGGAGTTAGAAAATTCAATGATCAAGATATCAAAATAGTTCAACAAGAAACAAACAAATTAAAGTATTAGAACCATTGACTTTACCATTAGAATCGGATTATTTAATTATAAAAATTGATGGGTGTGAATTAAGATGGGGAGGAATCTTAATCAAAAAACCCAATGAACTTTCTATGAAGCCATTAGAAAAAATTTGTAGATATACTTCAGAAACCTTAAAAAAAGGATATTTAACATCTCTTGATTATGAAATTTTAGCTATTATTTATGTTTTGAAAATTTTTGCTTTATTTATCTTATCTAAAAAATAAATTACTATTAGAACTGATTGTGAAGCAATTGTAAAGTTTACAGATACAAAAAATGAAAGAAAATTAACCAATAATAGATGACTTAAATTGAGAGAATTTGTCTTAAATAGAGGATTTAAAATAAAATGGGAACATATTAAAAGAAAGAATAATAAAATACAAGATTTATTATCCAGAAAATTGCTACATAATTAACAATTGTGTTTGAATTTTTCAGAAAAATACAGGAAATTCAGACATTACAAATGGCAGGCAAAGTCATTGACTTTGATATAACCAAATTAAAGATATTTCCTGAAAAGTAACAATTCAAAATACCTATAAGAAATCAGCTCAAAGAAGAAGAAACATGTCTTCTAGACAATATTTGGAACTTATCTACCACCTCCCAAGGCAACAGTAAGAAAGTAGTAGTAATAAATGCATTAGCATCTTATTTTACTACCGAAGACATTTGAGAAAAAAACCATTTATTTGCTACACATTATTCACTGGTCCAAAAGCTGGAGTTTATTTATATTGAGAAGAAATTTCCCAGTTAATTGAAGAAATTAAATTATTTCCAAGGTATGGTCAACCCTTGTAAACAAAATTCTATTATATACAAGAAGCCATGGACATAGTAATTAAGAATTATGGAAATGATATTATCATATCACCACGAGTTCTTAAATACCAAAATACTTTAAAACACTTGAAAACCTTTGGTGACCAAGATTTTTTACATGAAATTCAAAATATTACTCCTAAAGGAAAAGGAACAGAAGTTTCCTTAATACCACAAACTCCACAAAAAGAACAAAAAAAATTTAGTGAAACATTAAATTCTCCAAAAAACCCAAAAATCATCACAAGTTTGGTAAATCTAGAAAAACCATTAATTCAGACACCTCCCAAGACTTCTACAGAAGAAATGGGAATAAAAACATTTGTTTTATTACAAGAAGCCTTGGCCCAAATTTGTAACAACCAAATTATCCACAATGGAATCTCCACTGAATGTGATTTTGTTCACAATAACTATAAACCATGTCAAAACTTATTTGAAGACTGCCCTGAAAATCAAGAGGGTGAATGCTATTGTCAATTAGATTCTACCATTAGGAAGGCAAGGATCTCCTTACCAACTTTTAAACCCTTCAAATTTATAGATTACCATTTAACATTAACCAATTTGCTTAAACATGTGCTAAGTATAATTAATATTCTACCATTATATGACTTCACTCCATATTTACTAGCATTCTTAATTGATACATACATTAGAAATCATAATTCTAGAATTTTCACAAAATGCAAAACTGGAAATAACATCATTATATTCAGATTTTCACAATAATTGTCCAAGTTATCATTTAATTTGGTTATATTTCAAGAAATATGGATATTGAATTTGAAGAATTCGAAGTGCAAAATTCGGGTCCAAAGACCTTAGACTTAGAAGATCTCCCACAACAAGTAGAAATTGTCAGAGCCAAAATAATTTCTAAAGACTTTGGCCGGTCTAAATACAAAATGGATGGGAAAAAAACTCCTAAGAGAAGACAAAACAGGGAAAATTTATTGTAACTCAGATATTACAAAAAATTTCTTTTTCCCTTTTGAATTCAAACATTCAAGGCCAAAATTGGTAGAGACATACGGGAGAAGAAGTACATCTTGGGAAAACAAATCAGGATCATCAAAATCTTCACAAGATAATCCATTGATTGTGTAAATTGAAAAAAGATACGTCACTAATGACGTAAAATTAAATAATTATTACCGATAATAAAAAGCCTGAAAAAGACAAGCATTAAGGGAATAGTTACTTGACCATTCTAAGATATGTAAGGGTAATTCTGACCCACAAGGCTATGGAAGGGGGCATGTCCCTTTCAACTTTTTATCATGTACATTATTGTTAGGAAAAGTTAGGTAAATTTTGTTGTTTTAAGTGCTTTAGATAAGGTTAGCAAATAATACTTTATCTTTTTGTATTGTTTCTAGAGACTTCCCCTTCATCTATAAAAGGAAGTTCTCATCATGTTTGTAAATATACGCAATCAAAATATGCAATCAATAAAAAATGTTTTTCAATACACCTTACTACAAATTTTCACTTTCACATAAAATATCTTATTCCGACTTCCTTATTGCTTCTAAGAGGTATGATTTTTTAGTAGCTTAATCTTAATAATCTATGTTTATGTTTATGCTTATTGTTAATCTATGTTTATCCCACAATCAAAAGACGTAAATCCTGCTTGAACTGAATATGATCATTAAACTAAGAAAGAATCTGTTAGGGAAGTAAGTATCAAGAGAGGAAAATAGTACCGCTAGAAGGAGATTCTTAGATCTTAGGTCATAAACGCAGAGAAGTCTCTGAGACAACTTTGTGGTAGTAAGTGAGGGATGAAAATGTGAGGTTCTAGCTTAAACATGGGATATTCAATAATCATAAAAATAAGCTAAAGTTATTAAACTAAAGAAACGAACAAATCATAATACTCGAAGAAACTAGTAATAGGAAAGCGGAATAAAATTTAAAATAAAATATTTTCACAAAACATATTTTTGAATAATTTCAATATGAAACCAAATAAAGATAATTCAAATTTTACAAGTCAAAGGTATTTTTCAAATTATTTTGGAATAGATTATTCAAAACCTAATTCAGACAAAAAATTATCAGAATTAATTTTTATCTAAAATTTTGATACAAAGATAACTTATTTACTCCAAAGATTTCCTTATTCGGATTTAATCAAGATTATATTAGAAACTTTGGTAATACACAAACAAATTCAGACAATGATATAAATTTTGATGATGATGGTTATGAAACAAATTAAAAATATTCTTCATTAAAATAAATACTTCCTTGCGAATAATTCTAGCAATATAGACTTATCCAAAGAAAGAACAAATCTAAAAGAATATAGAAGAATTATTACAGATTTAGAAAAAGAATTAGAATCCATTAATTTACATATTAAAAAATAGTAATAAGACTACATATTCTTCTTGTTCTCAATTGCCATGCTTGAAATTAGGTGATTTAATAGTAACGTTTGAGTTGATAATTTCTAACTTACATAGAATTTTATTTCTTTCCCGAAATTTTTTAGAATTTTCTCCTATTATTTTAATTTTTTCTAATTTTTTAATTATCTATTCTAGGTCATAATTTTGTAGATTTTTTATAAAATTTGTAATGTCTATTAAGTATAATTCACTTTCTATACCATTGTTTAGGTGTAAATCTAAATCTTGTTGTTCTATATTATTGCAAGAACATTTATCCTTGGTTCCCTTGCAATTGCAGGTTTTGGGTTTTTTTATTTGTGGTTTAAAGTTTGAAATAATATGTATCAATGGACATTTTTACTTATTGTCACATAATTCTTGTTAATACTAATTTGTCCATAATTATGGAGAATAAAGTCTAATTCCATAATAGTATGAATAGAAAGATTCATATCTCTAACCCAAATTTTTGGCCATTGATAATAATCTGACCAATAATTACAATTTGTCTGGAATTTTACTTGGATGTTTTTAAATTATGAATCTGTCAATAATCTAGTTTCATCGAACTGTGTAGAATATGATGGTTTTACTTTAACAATTTTATTTTTTAAGTCATTTCGGATTAGTTTTTCATCTATAGTAGATGAAGTTGCTCCAGTATCCACTAAAATTGTTAAAGTACTTTCTTAACAATGAATATTAATTTTTGCTGGTATTATAATTTGTATTAATTTATCTTTATTGCAGATTAGTGGTACATGAATTTCACATGATTTTTCTGTATTATTTATAATGTTAACTTCTTCTTGAGTAATTTTTGTTAATTTCAAATTAGTTTCATAGATTGGTAATTTTCCTTTTTTAATAGTTTCTATTAGTTTTTTAATCTTTTCTTCTAAATATTCAAGTCTTGTTTCTAATTTGTCAACCTTATTTTCTAAGTTTTTAAACTTGGTTTCTATCTTATTTTCTAAATTATTTTTATCTTATGGAGCACTTGAATTTTTTGAGATTTCCTGAATTATGTTTTCTATGCTAAAAGGTTTTTTAATGAAATTTGAACATATTTGTTTTAAATAAATTTGACATTTCCATCTTTTATCAAAAGAAGAAAATCAATTACATTTGAAGCATCTAATGTTGTCACTTCTAGCTTTGAAGTTTCATTATGGTGACAATCTAAAGGTTTATTTTTTGGCTCCTTTATTTTTTTTGGCTCCATTATTTTTTGTCACTTCTAGAGGAATTTCAATTTCTTCATTTTCTATTCCTTCTAAAGAGAAAATACTCGAAATTTCAGAGTTGTCTGAAATATCTAAAGTTATTTCTAAAATGTCTTCTTTTATAGTAGATATAAAATTTGATTCTCTTGTAAATAAATTTTATTTGTTTGAGCAAACAGAAGATAAATGTCCTGGTTTATTACAAGCAAAACAAGTAATTGTATTTCTATAAGTCTTGTTAGGGTTATATTTTCTGACATATTTTTCTTTGTTTAAATACGATTTTCTGGCATTAGATTTTCTTAAATAATTTTTATTTACATAATTTTTCTTAAATCTAGGTTGGTTCCTCTGATTTTTATCATCAGAATGCTTGCATATTATTGTGGAGTATAAATTTATTTACAGAATCTTACATTCTTTTGTTTTAATTCTTTTAGAATTTGAATATAAGTATATTTCTTTTTTAATTCAGAAATAATGTATTGTAGTTTTATTCCAATGTTATCAAATTCATTATTAACTTCTAATTTCTTCCAATTTTTATGAATTTCATGACCTAATGGTCCTGGTAATTTGGTAAATAATCTTTCTCCTAATTTTGTAGAAAGATAGTTTCCTGAAGTGCTTGCTAAGGCATAAAAGTCTTGTAAAAATTCTATTATATGGTTCTAATCATATAATTGAATTAATTCTAAATCTCTCATGTCTTCAGTCTGACTCATAGTTAATCCTACATTGACATCTTTGCCTGTAATAATTCTGTGTATTAAATATGTAAAATTATGAATATTATTTCCTTGATTTACTAATTCTGCTAATTTTTCTGAAAAATTAGCTTTAAATGCTTCCCAAGCAGCTCTAGCTATATCTCCTAGATAATTTCCAGCAATTTTAATCATTTATTCACCTGTTATAATATTATAATGTTTGCTTTCATAATCTTTGATACCAAAGAAGTCCATTGCTCAATGTATGTATCTAAAAATTGTGGATGGATATTAGTAATGTTTAACATAACTTTTTCATGTCCATATAAATTGATTTCATTAGGTTTTCTTTTTTCTAATGTCCTTAGGTTATGATTGTTGTTAGTGTAGATAGTCACATGCAATCTTGAAGGGTGTTCTATAGAGTAACCCATTTGAGTTGGTCTACTATTTGGAAATTTGGATGTAGCAAAGTTGTTAGATTCTTCATTTACTAAATTCTTTTCTGAGTAGCTTATCTCAGAATTTTCTTCTTCTACATTCTCAATTTCTTCGAATAAATTTTTTAGACTTTGCACATCTTCTAAATATTGTCCATAAGGAATTTTTTGTTAGTATTCAGATTTGATAATTCTATTTTTGTATTGTATTTTTCCATTAAAAGTTCATCATTCTTAATTTTTTTAATTCTTCTAGTGTTAAGACTTTTTCAGTCATCTTCACTAGTTTGTTTATGGGTTTCCTCATAATTTTTAAATCTTAAGGCTAAAGAATATTTGGTAGTATAAGTCATAACCTCTGTAGGTGTTAATGTTTCAGCTTCAGTCTGAATATTATTTTTAATTTTCCATTCTTCTCCAGCTAAAAGAGAAGGAAGAATTGGTTCTTGACCTAAAAAGGTAATTCCTCTTGATGTGATTGTTTTAACCATATCATCAATTTTTAGTTTAAATTTTGGTGAGACTTGTGTTGATAATTTTCCGAGAAAAATAATGTCTATCGCAATATTTGATCCTTTAAAAATTTTAAATCCTTTACTTTCTGAACTTGAATTTTTATGTATTTTAAATCTTTAATTCCTATGGTAAAGTTTGGACATAAATAATGGATTCCACAGTTATTATTCATGTCAACTTCAATTACTCTCATTATTTGTCTATTTAGTTATGGATACCTAGTATCTAATATGGCTATTAGTACTTTTGCACTATTTTGTTTCATTACTAGACCTCTTACACTAGTTGTGATTAATCTTAACTGAACATAATTCATTTGTTATTTATTTAATTGATTTATACTATCATTTGTTAATAATTCAAATTCTTCAATATGATCATCTGGTAATTCTAGCATTTCTGACTTGTGTGTTCTAATTAAGCTTGAATAATTTTCAAGGAATCCAGACCTATATAGTTGGGTTGGTCTTAAGAGATTAATGTGGTCATTTGTCATAATTTTTAAGTCTTTATTAGTATTCACAATTTGTTCTAATTGATAAGAATTTTTATCTTCTTTTCTATTTAAAAATTTATTTAAGTAGGAAGTATTTTGAGTTTGGTTTAAAGTGGTAGTTCTAGATGAACTAACCTCATCATCCATTAATGTTCTAGGTCGGTCAATAAAAGAATTTATAATTTCAAATGTTTTTTAACTTTTTATCTATTATAAGTTTAGAAGTTTTTAGTTCTAGTACTTGTTGTTTTTCTTTCAATACTTATTTATGAGAATATTTTAGTTAAAGAATTTATAGATACTTTTAACTCTAATCTATTAATTAGAGTTTTAGTTTTTATCTGCTCCTTTAAGATTATTAAAATTTGTTTATTACAACTTAAAATTTCTCTTTAATTGTTCTAACATTTCTAATTTCTTTCCTTGTTTATCTAAATAAGTTCTAAGATAATTTATATTGGATTCCATTTATGGCTCAGATCTCATACTCTAATACCAATATAAGATATGAAAGTGGTTAATATGAGAATATAATATATATTGAATGACACCAGGCAATATAATGCCTCATGCATATTGATTGGTCTTTTCAACATCAACACAACATCAACATAAATGGCACTTTTAATATGAGAAAATGGAGCTACCCATTAAAACTAGAGAGTTAAAAGACGAATTATTTCTCTCTTAAGAATCAATGACCAACTTTAGAAAGAAAAGAATTTATAGATTGATAAACTTCATTTAAAAAAATTCTTTTTTTCTTAATTCTAGTATTTTGGTCAATGAGATCTTACATATGAAGATGTACGTAGTAATAAATAAACATTAAGGTTAAGAATCAAATTTACAGCAATGGCAACATTCAAACAATGAACATGAGTTATTTTCTTCATCAAAACTTGGGTACAATTTCATCTTAGACAATCACGTTTAGCAACAATTTCTGAGGATTAGATATCTTCACTATTATAAATAATAATATCACCTATAGTTATTGGCAAAATTATTTCATATTTCCAATCCTCTATACAAGAAAATGTATAAAAAGCCAGAGAGTACCAGAGGCAATGAAACAAGAACAGTTTTTGCCAACCCTTGTGACACTTGTGGTTCCTCTTCAATAATAGTTTCTAGCCTTAAACAACGTGAAGGTCTCTTATAATAACTTGATGTTACGAGTGCTGGTGCAACTTCACCCCACTTGTTGATTGATTTCACCATTTGCGATTGTGTGTGTATTTTGAGAAAATGTTTTGCACCTAAAGAAAATTATGTTATGTTAAAATAGGATTTTATTGGTTGTAGGAAAATTTGATATTGAAAGTAGAACTTGTTGATTATGTAGAAGAGAAAACATTAGATTTTATATAGGGGTGCAAATAACCTATATTTGGGGTGTACCATGGAAATTAGAGTCTAAAGAAAGGTGTCCCAACATTATAGGGGATAACTTTCGATGACATAATTAGTGTTTGAATGTGTCTTCTTTGACAACTAATGTACAGCTACATATTTCATTTTGCATTACCAACTAATAACTAAATAAGTTTAATTTGATCTAATTTGCTATTAATCATGGGCCAACTTGTTAAATGTTAATGAGCACTACTAGTCCAATATATACTACCACAATGGGTCAACCCGTTTTTGTTGGTGGTATTTTAGAAGGGAATGAAAAATATTTTTTTTTCTTTTTTTTTTCTTACACATTAAATGGTGAACTCTCATTTATAGTGAATGATAGGTATATGCTTCTCCAATACTCTAAGTACATGTTTTTAATACAATCATTTATTGATATAACAATTACTCAACACGTTTCCTCTTAATGTGTTGTTTTTGAACTCTAAGAGCTTCTCTTAATTTTTGAATTTTTTTTGTAAAAAGAGCTTTTGTGAAAATATTAGCAATTTGATTGATTCTTTGTTTTGCAAAATTTTAGTTGCACCTCCTTATCATCAGTTGCTTCTCGAATATAATGATGGACTAGATTCTTAGCCATAGCAATGTCTGATTTATCATCACAACGGATAGTCACAACTTCTTGTTTCTCACCAAAGTCTTCAAATATTCTATTCAACCATATTACTTGTTGGATAGTTAAGCCAGCTGAAATATAATCAACTTTCGCAGAAGATTGAGCAATAATTTATTGTTTTTTGAGTACTGTGAAATAGCTACTAAACCTAGTCAAAAAACATATACAATGGTGCATTTCATGCAATCCATACAAATTGCTCAAGCATTGTTATATTTGATTTCATAGTCCAAAGTACCTTGAATTCATCTCAACACCCTTTTTGGTGATCTATATGGATATGACTTAGATTATTCATGAACCGAGAATGTAAAGTTGCTTCAAACATGATATCAGATCTTGTACTAGTGAGGTAAAATATATTACTAACATCAACCTTCTTTCGTTCATCTTCTTTCTTCAATTTTTCATTCACAATTAAAGGTGTATCAGTTGAATTACAACCAAACATTTTAAATTTTTTCAATATTTTCTCAGCATATTTCTTTTGACAAAGGAAGACTCCATCAACCTCTTGGTAAATTTCAATTCCAACATAATGATGTAGCAGTCCCTAATCATTCATCTCATATCTCATCATCATTTCTTTTCTAAAAAATTTAATCAACTTTAAGTTATTTCCAGTAAAGATTAAATCATCCACATAAAGTGCAACAATTAAAATATCAATCATAACTTGTCATTTAACATACAAAGTAGACTCATTCTTGCTCTTCTCAAAACCTTTCTCCATGAGGTAATTGTCAATATTAATATAGCATGCTCTTGGTGCTTGTTTCAGCCCATAAAGAGTTTTCTTCAATCTTTAAACATTTTCTTCTCGGCCTTCAATCTCAAAGCCTTGAGGTTGCTCCATGTAGACTTCTTCTTTATGTTCTCCATTTAAGGATGTCGACTTTACATCTAGTTGATACAACTTTCATTCTTTTTGGGTTGCAAGAAAGATTAATACTATAATGGTGTCGAGACGTGCTATAATGCATAGCCATCTTCAACAATTCTTTCTTTGTTCTTTTGGAATGAACTGTTTGGATTATGTTTAACTTTGTAGGCTCATTTCACATTAATAACTTTTTTGTCATCCGACTTCTCCACTAACTCTCAAGTCTTGTTCTTTTCAATTGCATCTATTTCTTCTTGCATTGACTTCCTATAAGGATATTCTTTAAATGCTTCTTCAAAATTTACAAGTTCAATTGTACAATAGTTTCATCTAGCATAAATATCATTCAAACTCCTAAATTTTAATGGAGTTGAGCTTGGAGGTGATGAGCTAGAGTTTGGTGAAGATAATGTGCTAGGTGGAGAATTTGGTATAGAAGAAACATTTTCCTCACTTTTGTAAGAAGTTTTATTTTTCTCTAAAATGTTTGTTGGAACTATTTTCACATTAACACTCTCCTTTTTCCAATTCTAAAAAGTATTTTCATCAAATACAATATTTTGACTGACAATCACTTTCTTGAAGTTTAAATTGTAAAGTCTATAACCCTTTGATATAGAGTTATAGCCAATAAATATGAATATGTCACTAAATTCTTCAAGTTTTTTTCATCTTCACTTTAGGAAATTAAGCATAGAAAACACACCCAAAACATTTAAGGTGGTTTACCAAAGTCTCTCTTCGACCCCGTGCTTCAAACAATGTCGTGTTTCATACAATTCTTGTTGGCCATCTATTCAACAGGCACACAATTGTATTAACAGTTTCAGGACAAAATTCTTTAGGAAACCCTTTCTCGAACAACATGGAATTAGCCATCTCCATCACATTCTGATTCTTTCTTTTGGATACACCATTTTGCTGAGGTGTATAACCAACAACCAGCTTCCTCTCCACACATTCTTCACAAAAATTATCAAATTCATTGGAGGTGTACTTTTTTTGCCCTATCACTTCTAAAAAATTTATGGACCTTCCACTCGGTTTCTCAATAAAATATTTAAATGTCTTAAATGTCACAAAAATTTCAGATTTTTGTCTCATTAAATAAACACATGTCATATGGGTTAGATTATCAATGAATAGAATAAAATACCTATTATGTGAATGAGACAAGGTGTTCATAGGATCACACATATCTGTGTGAACCAATTCCAGAACTTCTTTAGCTCTTCTCACTCCTTTGTTGGGAAATGGTTGTCAATGGTGTTTTTCAAATATACATATTTTGCATACTATATGTTTCTTTTCAATTACTGACAACTCGAACAACATATTCTTTTGAGAAAGCAATGTGATATTGTTGTAGTTTGAGTGTCCAAGTCTCTTGTGCCATAGACAAGAGTCACCTTCTTCTCTAGCCATCAAGTTGATATGTTTCTCATAATTAAGAGAAAGTGGAAAGCTTAAGCTTTTGGTCATTTTTACAACAACAACAACAACTCTTTTTTTTAATAAAAAAATATGCACTCTTGATTCTCATATTGAAGATAATAACCATGCTCCAATAGTTTCCCAATTCTCAATAATTTTTCATCTAACTTAGGAGAATTAAGAGTATCATGAATTACCTTACCTCGTTGCATCGTTTCAACTCTAATGAAAAATCCTTAGTTACTTCTATAACAGCCACCATATGATCAAAATTTTCAACCCGACTAATTAAAATTTTGTCCACGATTCTTCAATCTTCAATTGTATCCCTATGAGACTTAATTTGATTCACCAAATCAGTGGGTATATTATATTACTCATTTAAACTTTCATTTTCTTTCATCTTTTCATTCTCAAAATCTCTTTTTAGAGACATAGGTTTGATTGTTCTCACTTTTGAATCTCCTTAAAAATCTTATTGTTGAGTTTTCTATGCTTCTTTGCCTTTTTTTGTTCTCATGGTTCTTGGAAAAATGATATTCGATACTCCTCTTTGAATTATCTCAAAAACTCCAACATCTGTGATTTTTTCTTTAATTCTTTACTTTGTGTTATTTGCATTCCACTATAGTTGCTAGTTCTTCATACCCTTGTTTGACAAACTCAAAACAACCAAAGTTTTGAACAAACTCTTCTTCTTTACTACCCCAAAATCATAATTTTATCCATTATACAAATTAAATTGGACATTTCTATAAGTAGTGTCGATGCTTGTTGAGACATTACCCTATGAAGCCATGACTCTTCATCTTCAATATCCTCTCAATCTTCTATTTTTGTTTCTTTTCTTTAAGGATTTGAAACTGTGATACCACTGTGTTGATGGTATTCTAGAAGGGACTAAAAATATTTTTGGTTTCTTTTTCTTCTTCTTGTTTTTTCTAACACATAAAATGGTTGAGAACTCTCATTTATAGTGAATGATAGATCTATCTAGGAACCATTAATACTTTAGGTACATGTTCCTAATACAAACATTTATTG
This sequence comes from Vicia faba, assembly GCA_948472305.1. NCBI lineage: Eukaryota > Viridiplantae > Streptophyta > Magnoliopsida > Fabales > Fabaceae > Vicia > Vicia faba. The sequence continues at coordinate 646,396,877 of OX451736.1, read as the reverse complement.
ATATAGCACATTACTCAACAATTTATTTAAAGTCTCACAATGCAACTTATGCTCCAAGAGTATGGAATTCGAGGGTTTAACTAGAGTTTTATGATTATTTTAATCTTAAAATAATGTATACCTTCTTTATCAAGATTTCTTGATAAATAATTCCCTCAAAGGAAACACCAAATAACTATGGTGTATCCTTCCCTACACATCATTGGATGCGAAAGTTGGTATAAAAAATAAGACGAACAAGTCTAATACAAACATGTCCATTCCATTGATCACTAAGGATTATAAATTTTGAGATATTATCAAACAATTTGCTTTGATCAATAACGAATGACATTTTCCATTGTCGTTCATCCTTAGACCGGAGACTTCATAAATGTTGTATACTTTAGAAGTATACCTTTGCTTTGCACAAATTTAATTAATAATCTTCAAATCTCCAAGCTGTAAAGCATATCGGCAAAACACTAAGGTTTCACCTTTGGTGCGCACAATTTCTTGGGCCTAGGTGCATTAGTCCTGGAAGATATAAGGTTTTTACCTTTAGATCTTTTCAAATTTTCAAAACAAAAAGGTTCTAAGGGACCTATTATTTTACAGTGTGTGCACTTATAGACTGGATGCTTCTTTCCCTTATGATCTATATCTTTTCCAGATTTTCCATCTTTTTTAAATCCTAGACTATTCTTATTTATGAAAACCCTTTGACTTGATAAAATCAGGCCAAACTTCTCTTTCCCTTAGGTAAACTTTTCTAGGGTTTCCCGTAAATTAGTTACTTTTTCTATAAGGTGTCATACCCCAATTTTGTCCGGACACTTTACCTTCAAATATTTTCTTGCGCCTATTTATTTCGAATAAGTAAAATGACACAATTGGCATGAGAGCATGTTTAAGGTATTACAAGGGCATTAGGCCCTAAGTTCAATTCCCACCTTCTACATATTTTTGCATTTTTTTCACTTTTATTCTTTTTTTCACTTTTTACATTATTGATACTAATTAACTTTATTTTATTATCATTGTTCTGGACTGGGCCTGCCCTTGGCCCAACTCCATGTGAGGCCCAACCCAATTATGTCGGTCAAAGCATGCTAGCCAGTTCTGCCCTCCACTGCGTCGGGCAACAACTTCCACTCTCTGCGAGGAGGTAGCCTCACCACACGGGGATAAACCCAGTTAGTCTTAGGAAGATCATCGCTGGTCAGGAGGACCCCGAGGTCATCCTCCAATCCTCTCCTCGACCAAGGCTGATCCTTCCATATGACCTCGCATCTGGCAGGGAGCATTCGCGATGAGCAGAAACATCCCTACGAGCATCATCCTCATAGGGCTGACTATCAACGTATTCGAATATCACGGATTCTTCGTGGCTCCAGAAATACCGCATCCATATCCTCCTGGTCATGCGGAGGAAGTCATCTAGGTGGGGAACCATGTGCTGGTCCCCACTACTCATGTAAGACCTGACAGTCTCCATTTTGGGCTTGTTTGACCAGCCCAATGAGGAGTCCTTGGCCCAGCACTGAGGGCTATAAGTACCCTCTCTCTCTCTCTTTCTCTCTCTCTCTCTCTCTCTCTCTCTCTCTCTCTCGAGAGAGAGAGAGAGAGAGAGAGAGAGAGAGAGAGAGAGAGAGAGAGAGAGAGGGTCAGGTATTGAACATTTCTCACTCTTTTACTTGCTTGCACCATTATGTATCTCATTTTGGCCTCCGAGTGTCTTGCAGGCACCCCCACCTCACTCTCAAGTACTGCTCGATGTAAGTTGTGACGGTCCATTCTGGTCAGGTATGATCAATGGCGCCGTCTATGGGAAACCAACTTCCCCATCTTTCATTCATCTAAGACAAAAGCTAATCTAATTCCTTTTTTACTATCATGGCTGACCTCATGGCAAAAAACAACCTAAATATCCATCCTGCCGATGTCAACAACAACATCACCGAAAACAATGACAACACCAATAACGCTAGTCCCGCTCGCCACAATGCTGGTAATAATAATAACACCGACCACAATAACATCGGCCATGTCGTTGAAATGCTCGGAACTTTAGAATATAGAGACAGGATGACTGCATCATCATCATCATTGTCCTAATGACTTGAAGACGATCGTCATCCTCTGTAGAACTACCAACCAAATGCGTTCCAGGAGGTCCTTGTTCCTGCGGGCGATGATGCCACGACCAAAGCATTATTCGCGACTATAAATCAAACAAACTACTTGATCTTCTCACAAGGTGAAAGATTAAGGATGCTCGAAGAATCTCGAAGATCCCCTAAAAGACAGAGGAGGCCTGATTCTCCTCCTGCCCATCAGTTAGAGGACCATCCCCAATCTCCCCCACGGAGACGCGGGCGGGATGCCTCTCGAAGCCCCTCTCCCTGACGAACCGAGAGACGCCCTGCGTTGGAGACAAATCAACCCGTCGATACGGGAAGACGTGACCATGTCCCCCCCGCGCCAAGAGCGAAGACCCCGTGGAAACAAAAACAGTGGAAATGAAGAACAACGACCACGACCAAGGAATCCTCCCCGCGACCAGGGCCACCATCACGACCGCCATTACAATAGGTCGCCTTCTCGATCTCCAGACAGAAGCGACAAAGACGACCCCCGCGGTCCCCTATCCCAGGCTATTATGGAGGCACCCATTCCCCTGGGTATGGAGAAACCTTTCCAACTGAAGGAGTACGATGACATTGTCGATCCAGTCGACCATATCGATGGGTTCAAGGCAATGCTGCATTATCATAATATCGAGGGACCGATCCAATACCAGTTATTCCCCATGACTTTGAGAAAGACAGCGATGGACTGGTATAAGAACCTTGCCCTGGGCCAATTACCTTCTGGAGAAACTTAAAAAACCAATTCATCAGCCCATTTACTGCCTCAAGTTGACACCCGAAGACTGAGGCAGCCCTCGAGGCCATCATCCAAAGAAGCGACGAGACCCTCAGGGAGTTTATTGATTGGCTCAACCGCGAGGCCATTCAGGTCCCCTGCACCGATCATATAAAGAGATACCTTCTCGAGAAGGGACACCTCCCGGGCACGGAATTCAGGAAGGCTGTTGGCATCGAACCACCCCGGACATTCGATGCTCTCCTTGAAAAGGCTAGGGCCTATATGGACAATGAGGAGAGGGAAGTGGCCAATAGAGCCTGCGACCCAAGGAATCATAGATCAACCAACAATATACGACATTATGATTCAGGACTTCCTCGACGGACGGGTGAGAAGAGGAAGGATGACAAACCACGGGATCCTCGCGAGCAAAGAGGGCCCGCAGGGCGATTCACTAAGTACACTCTGCTGACAGCTTCCCGCGAGCACATCTTCGCAGAGTGTGCTAATACTGACTTCAAGGATGACAGCGCCAGGCGTCCTCACCCTGCTCCTGCTAAGCCCTGGGCTGACCAGAGCAAATACTGCCAGTATCATCAAAGTCATGGACACCTGACTGAAGACTGTGTCTATCTCAAAGATGCTATTGAAGCCCTCATTAAAGGGGGGCAAACTCGGGTAATATCAACGCAGTGACGCCCCTCGTCGAGATGCCCGCGACACAAAGGAGGCCCAGGAAGATACCCGACCATCGGATGAAATGGCCCCCATTCAAGTAGCCTTCTCCGTTACGAGATTGGAGGACTTCTAAGTCTCCGACACGCACGAAGAAGAACCTCTATGCATGCATAGTAGGTGGGAAAGATTCCCCTCTTCCATGGTTATAAATGGAGGGGGTTTCAATGACATATCTATAAACTCTACAAAGAGGAAACTAGACGAGCTAGTCGATGCGGACCCTGCAAGCCGTGACATTCGAGAGGGTCAAGGGAAGATCGGAGCCAATCATGTTCTACCTCAAAGAGTTTCCCGGAGGTCCCCCCAATTCAAGAATTCCTCTTATGGTTAGGGCAAGGATGGCTAATTTTTACGTTTACCGTGTCTTGGTCGATAAAGGGAGTTCCGTTGACGTGATGTATAACCATCTTATCTGAACCCCACAGCTCGACGACACACACCTTTCACCATACGTGGGGTCCGACCTGCAGGGCTTCAATGCCTCAACCTCCAAACCATGGGGGTACATGGAACTCTTAGTCACTTTCAACGAGGAAACCGCCACCAGGCTGGTCAAGGTGCGATTTCTGGTTATCAATTGCTTGTCTCTCTACAACTGTATCCTAGGGAGACCGACACTGGCCGAACAGACGGTCGTCCCCTCCACCGTCCATCTAAAGATGAAATTTTACACGAAGAGGGGACGCGTCACCACCATTCACGACGATCTCTCATCTGCCCGAAGATGTTTCAACGCAGCGTCAAAGGGACAGAGTACGGTCGATACTAGAGCACGACCCACCAAGAGGGCTGCTACTGTACGACCAGATCCATAGCCCGTCAAGATGGAAAAACAAAGAGCTCCTCCAAAGGTCAATTCCATTTCGATGGACACCCACTTCGACCAGGATGAAGCACCCAACAACAATAAGGGACTCCTCCGACCAATCCTGGATAGAGAGTTTGAGTTCGTCCCCCTCGGTGAAGATCCTCACAAAGGCGTGAAGATCGGCACCAGACTCCTTGACCTGGCGAGGAAGCAGATCAAATCTTGCTTGAGGGAGAATGTAGACTTGTTCATATGTAGTGATGTTGAGATGCATGGTCTCGACCCCGAGGTCGCCTGCCACTAACTGGCCATTGATCCAGCCGCTAGGGCAATAGTATAACATAGACGTAGGCAGTCTCCCGAGAAAGCGGAGGCTGCTGAAAATGTTGTAAAAGACCTCCTAGAGGCTAATTTTATTTCGGAGGCTAGGTATTCAACCTGGCTATCAAATGTTGTACTAGTTAAAAAGAATAATGGAAAATTGTGTATGTGTGTTGACTATATCGATCTTAACCGGGCATGCCCCAAAGATGCTTTCCCCTTGCCTAATATTGACATGTTGGTCGACAACTCGGTCGTCTATAAAAATCTATCTTTTATGGACGCCTACTCGGGCTACAACCAAATTCCAATGGCGATGAGCGACAAGCATTGCATCGCTTTCATGACCAGCTCGGGAAATTATTACTACAACGTAATGCCCTTCGGCCTGAAAAACACAGGGGCAACTTACCAATGAATGATGAATAAAGTCTTCAGCAATGAGACAGGAGATATGCTCGAGGTATACATGGATGACACGATCATCAAATTTCAAGCTGACACCGACCATGCTGCCCACCTCAAAAAGGTCTTTGCCCAAGCGAGACAATGTTGAATGAGGTTCAATCCCGAGAAATGCACTTTCGGGGTTAAAGCATGCAAGTTCCTTGGTTTTTATATAACAGAACAGGGAATTGAAGCCAAACCCAATAAGTGTCGAGCATTCTCCGAGCTCCCTACACCTAATTCGAAGAAATATATACAAATCCTAAACGACATGCTCACCTCGCTCTCCCATTTCGTGGAAAAGTCCGTACAACACGCCTTTCCATTGTTCAAACATCTGCGCAAAGAGGCCTCTTTCAAATGGACCGAGGAATGCGAGCAAGTGCTCCTCCATCTCAAACAAAGCCTCTCGCAACTGCCCGTACTACCGCGACCTATGAATGGGGAGACCTTGTTCCTGTATCTGGCCGTCTCTGTCGAGGCTGTGAGCGTGGCCCTCATTCGTGAGACTCCAAAAAAGCAAAAGCCCGTGTATTTCATGAGCAAAGCACTTCAGAGGCTCGAGGTTAGATACCAACAGATTGAGAAAGTGGCATTGGCCCTCGTCAACACGGCAAGAAGGCTCAGACACTACTTCTTGGAGCACACTATCATCGTACAAACAGACCAACCCGTGAGACAACTCCAAGGTCGACCAGACATGGAAGGTTGAATTATAAAATGGTCCTTGGAGCTCTCGGAATTTAACATCCAGTATGAAATCAGGAAGGCCCTCAAGGCCTAAGCTCTTGCTGACTTCGTCGCAGAGATGACCGCTCACGACCCCCCCGCAGAGAAGGAGCACAAGTGGACCATCTTTGTGGATGAAGCTTCAAGCTCGACATGAAGTGGAGCAGGAATCATCCTCGAAAAACTAAGAAGGCGTTGTCATCGAACACTCTCTCACCCTTTCCTTTTCAATCTCGAACAACCAGGCTGAATACGAGGCCTTACTCGCAGGGTTAAGACTAGCCGAGGATCTGGGTGCCCGAGAGATACATATTTTCATTGATTCCCAACTTGTCGCATCTCAAGTTCAAGGGGGATACCAAGATAAGAACAACAACCTCATTGAATATTTAAACTTGGTCAGAGAACATATGAAAAGTTTGACCATACAGAAATCACGCATGTGCCACACGAACAGAACACGCGGGCTGACATACTTTCAAAGCTCGCGAGCACCAAGAAGAAAGGTGGGAACAAACCCGTCATAAAAGAATCACTTTATCGCCCGACCATTGAAAGGTCCATTGTGGCGCCCGAAGTGAATGTCATCGGGGACACTCATGTTGGATGACCCCGGTGTTCAATTTCCTGACAAGGGGGGAGATCCCCGCGGATCAAAGAGAGGCGGCCACAACCAAATAATGGGCCTAATTGTATGTTGTAATTGAACACAAACTTTACCGTCGGGGATTCTTCATCCCACTCCTAAAATGTGTCGAAGAGTCCGCAATCCCCGAGATACTGCAGGAAATCCACGAGGGAATCAACGCCTAGCACATGAGCGGGAGATCCCTAGAACGAAAGGCGTTGTGAGCAGAGTCCTACTGGCCGACCATGCAACAAGACGCCAAGGAGCATGTCAAGAAATGTGACAAGTGCCAAAAACACGCGGACATGCACCTCGCACCTCCACACGAGCTCACAACACTATCCCCCCCGTGGCAATTTGCAAGGTGGGAATGGATATCCTCAGACCTTTCTTTCAAGGAACATATCAAAACAAGTTCCTTATCGTATCCGTCGACTACTTCACGAAATGGATAGAAGCCAAAGCTCTGGCTAAAATCACTTCACACAACATCCTCTGTTTCTACAAGTAAAACGTACTTTCCCAGTGCGGAATACCGCGAGCACTCGTCACTGACAACGGGACACAATTCACCAATCAAATTTTCCAAAACTTCGTCGCCAGACTCGACACCAAGCAACATTTCACCTCGGTCGAATACCCCAACCTAACAGGAAGGCTGAGGCTGCAAATAGAGTCATCTTGCAAGGACTCAAATGCAGGCTAGGCAAATCCAAGAGGGGTTGGGTCGAAGAACTACACAACATCCTATGGGTTTATCGAACAACGCCCCATTCGACGACTGGAGAGACACCATTCCGACTAACCTACGACACCGAGGCCGTCATCCCTGTAGAAATCATGGATCCATCCAGGAAAACTGAAATGCCGCTCGACAAGGAGATGAACGACGAGGCCCTCAGGGATGAGCTCGACCTAGTCAAAGAAATCTGATCAGGAGAAGCTCTTCACGAGGCCACGCTTAAACAATAGGTAGCCTTACGCCACGACAACAAAGTCATAAAGTGTGAATTTTAGGTCGGTAGCCTAGTCTTATGAAGAAACCAGAAGGATTCCCGCAAAGGGAAGCTGGCCGCAAAATGGGAAGGACCATACCGCATCCAAGGAGCTACGGGAACCGAAGCATATTACCTCGAACAATTAAATAGGGAACCACTACCTCGACCCTGGAACACTGCGAAGCTAAAACAATACTATAGCTAAGTTCTTCACCTGCTACGGGCATTAGAAGTCGACCAATCCTCTCCAACCAACGAGGGGACGAGCTCGACCATGTAGGCGTGTCTAGGCACGGGCATGGCCTCCAAACATCAGCGAAAGGCGATATTTTGTTCATTTCACAAGCAAGATCTTAGCCCGACAGGGACACTTCAATCGAGCTCTATTGTCGAAGTACTCAACATGGAAAAACACCTAGCTCGCAATGGACAGTTCACGCCACGAGTTTAAGATTCCAACCATGATCTTACACTCATTCTGCGGATCCCTACTCCGCCTCCTCGACACATCCTAACATGTACCGAACAATATGAGGGTCGAGCATACGTCTCCACACATGGAAAACACGAACTTTCATGGAAAACTCGTATCGACCACAATAAATGTTGAACGTACATCTCCATACATGGAATATACAAATATTCATGGAATAAATAAGTCAAAAACAACGACGATCAAAGAATAAGAAAGCATCAACAAAAACATAAAGACATTAAAGCGAAGTAAATCATTTAAAAATGTTGACTGCTAGAGTCAACGATGTCTGAATGTTACAAAAAAATTACAAGCACGCAGGCCCAAATACAAATAGCTAAGTTATCTAAAAAATGCTAATCACTCCTCGGAGTTCCCACTTCGAACTCGAGAGAGTCAGGAGGAGGAACCACCTGAACATCAATCACTTGGGATAGAACCCCGGTTCCTTCAATGTTGAGCCCCGGATTCAACGCAGACAACTGGTTCATGGTAGCCTCAAAGCTGTCGGCCAAAGCATCGACATAGTCCGACTCGAGGATTTAAATATGAGCAACGAAATCGGCGCGAGTGCGCAAATCGGTTACCCTCTCAGGTTCGCCCTCCACGGGTATCATGGCAGCCTTCAAGTCAGCGACTTCCCTCTCCAACTGTTCCCTTTCACTCTCCAACAGTTCTTTGTTGAGAAGGAGACAATCCTTTTCCTCGAGGTATTTTTCAGCTCTTTCTTTCTCCCCCGCCAGCGCATCGTCCTGCTCCCAAAACATCTCCTCCCTTCGTTCGAGGGTGGTCCTTAATTTATGTGTCTGCACCTGAAGAGTCGCTTTCTCTGACTCTAACTCCTTGACCTGACCAGAAGAGCTGGCCCCTTTTCCTACAAGAACCACGACCATCTCCGCCACCTTCATCAGCCCGACCATACTGGAAGCTAGATCCTTCTTTTAACTCTCTTCGTCGAGTCGCCTGATGATGTCAGACTCATTGTTGGACATAGTCAGAGGGAAGCCCCCAAAGAAATCCTTCTCCATGTAACAGGGTGGTAGGTTGAAGGCTCGGGCAGTCGTCCCTCCCTCAGTCACATCAGTAAGCCCACCTTCTGGGTGATTCCTTTTCTTTCTTAACCCAGCAGCATGCTGCTCAGCATCGTGGGTGCCCGATGACCCAATTGATCCCTCCTTGACCGGTTCGGAAACTGAACCCATGCGTATCCTGGTGCGGCTTCACCAACCTCTTATGGATCTTTTTCTCTTGGGTAAGTTTCAACAATATCTCAAGGAGCTCTGCCATGTTACCTGCAAAAACAAAAACAATATCCTCGGGTCAGCTTCATCGGGAAAACAAAAGAAGTAAAGAAGTAAAAAAATATAGTTAAATTAAGCGAGCAAAAACCTAAGAGATTCACGGCTTTCCCGTAAGAATGAAACTCAACGAGCGCCTTGGTGTTGATCGGGCGTGCTTCGAACATCGACTCACCATCTTCATCAAGGATGTCGTGTCCTTCGCTCGTGACTCACCTGGCGAGAAAGAACCCATCAACGAACCGATTAAGAAATCTATAGGACTCTTCATCCTCAGCGCTCATGCCGCCGGCGGGAGTATGGTAATGCCCGGGACCATGATCGTAGTGGCCCGAACACCAATGGATGAGAAACTTCGAGAGTCTCCCAATCTCCGGCTTTCCCTCCGCATCATAGCACGGTTCATATTCTCCATCCACAATGGAGGCCGGGTCAAACACGACGTCCACGGATGCCTGAGTAGAAGGTTGCACAATATACCATTTGTCTTTAAATTCGCGGACAGAGTCCATGTACATCCTTAACAGCCTCTTCGACTGTTTGACAGAGACCCAACTGTGTTTCCCACCATGGGACTGCCGTTGTAGATGAAAAAACCTGAAGAACAGGGGAATGGTCGCCCCGATCCTCAGGAACCGATAAGTAATCTCAAATTCCCGGATGAAGGAAATGGCGCTGGGGTGAAGCTGAGAGGATCTTAGGTTCAAGTGATTGAACACCCCCATCTGGAAATCATTGAATGGAAGGTAAAGTCCCAAGTCTTTGAATACGACCTCGTACATGGGGAAGTGGTCTTCCACGAACTCCAAGCATATTCGAGTGGTGGGCGTCGATTGCAAGATCTTGAAGTTCCTTTAGAAACCTTCTTGATCGCCACCATATTCGACGATAGTATAAGCCTGCCTCCTACTATAATTGTATATCGAGGCTATTCCTCGAGGCTCTGCCCCGACCCAAGCCAATGCAGGATCATCGACTGTGTCAACCAAGTTGACACCCTCCTCGGCTACGCTGGTCTCTTCGGCGTCCATGTGCTCGGACGATTCGGGAGTGTTCGCCATTTTACCTGTAAAGTAGAGGAAACCAGTGAATTCGATAATGTAGTACCCCAAAATTTTCCCTCTCATTTCACTCAAGACATGCCTCTAGAGGTCCTCAATTGCTCAAGGATGACTAAGGATTGACCAGACAAATCTTCCTCCTAAGGCAACAAGCTTCAAACTAGGGTTTCACTCCTCATCAAGACGGTTGAAGTACAAGGGTTCAAAAATGCTTTCCATGGCCCCAATATGTTCTCAAGATCATCCATGTCAAGTTTCATGCCCTGCACAAGAAATTTGCTCAGTCAATTGCCTAGATGCCTGAAAATCAATTGTACTAGGTCAAAAGTCAACTGTGGCCCACATACAGTCAAACTTCAAGATTTTTGGTCAACAATCAACATTTTGAGGAGATATCCATAATTTGATCAAGGGTTGATCATGATTCCTCAAGGAATGCCCCAAATTCATCAAAACCCAAAAGTTGCTAAATTAGGGTTTCTTAGGAAAAGTCAACCAAATTTTGACCAGGCATAACTTCTTCATACTTTATCATAAATTTTCCATCCAAGGCTCATTTTGAAGAGGATGAAATTCCATACAACTCATCTTCATCCCACAAGTTCAAAATATGCACTCATCAAAAGATATGAATTTCTACATTATAGGTCCTTTTGAAAAGTCAACAAAAACACCTTTTGGGTCAAAGCTTCTTACATGAACATGGAAGACCCAATTGAGATGAAACCCAAAAGGGTTGTTTAGGGGACATCCTAAGCTTTCTAAAAAGTCCAAGAACACCTATCTAGGGTTAAAATTGGAGGAGATATGCCTTGTCAAAGTTGACCATTTTTGCAAAATTGCCACAAGTCAAATATGCTCAAAAGGGCATTTATTTTGTCAAATGGGCTTGGCATTTCATGCTTGCATCTTGCTTGTGACATGGTCCACGATCCAAATCAGCATCCACACATTATTTGCTTCATTATTTAATTTATTTTGATTTTTTATCATTTAAAATTCAAATTAAATCAAATAAATGGAAAAAAAATATAAAAAAGATTAGTTTTGATCTGATTTTTGTAGGAATCACAATCTAATCAAGCTGGCATAGCATATCAAATCGTGCAAAAGCAAATTGAAAAAAAGATGGCATGATTAGGCCTATTTTGGAAACATATCATACAAGAGAAAAATCAAATCAAATCTCCATGATTATCAAAGATACAAAGCATTTTTATTGACCTAATATGCTCTAGTATATATACTGAACAAGAACAATGCGCAGGGAGGAGGATTAGAGGTCGTGAGAGCTGGAAACAAAACTGAAAAAATTGATAAAAGTGGTGAATCATTTTCCAACCTAGAGGGAAATTCAAAGCATTTCAACACTCCCAATCGTTTCCTGGACCTTCCCAGAAGCTAGCACGGTCAATTACAAGCTTCCACAAGCCCATAATCGTCACATAACACCCACGCGGTTTGCTTCCTTTTTCAAATTCAATTACAATAATTCTTGCATCATAAACATGTTCTAATGATATATTTGTGTTCATTGACATATTTGCAACATGTTTGAATGGTTTAATTGATGTTTTGATGCATGTATTCATAATTACCATTACTAGGGTTTTCATGGCTGTTTTAGGGTTTTTCCATACAGGTTAAATTGGCCCAAGAAAGGGGTACCATGATGCTCGTGGCATCAAGGCAAATCATCCATGTGCTTAGAATTAATTTATCATGCTTGCTTTTGATTTTTGAAATTTGTAGTGCTATAGCCATGGAGGATGTCTGTAGGTATAAGTCTCATACCTAAAACGACAGACAGGGGAAGAAGAAGACAATGTGGCTGATAACCATTGGCCTGTTTGAATAATAGCACGCGTGTTTTTATTTTTTCCAGCTACCCACTTTGTTTTACATAATATGTGTTGTTGTCATTATACTACCGATTAAACAATATGGCCTAGTGGTGAAGCGTGCGTTGAATAGTGGAGAGGGCCTGGGTTCGATCCCAGGTCCCAGCATATTCTTTATTTTTCCTAACACTCAATTGCAGATCCCATGCCTCACCTTGCCAAGCGCCTACCATGCATCCAACCATCCAGCCACTGGATCATCACTAATCCAGATCCAACGCTCAGTCAAAGGGAAGTCCATGATGCACCCTCCAAGCGTGGCTACACAAGATCAGGCGCAAGGATTGGGATGACCAGCTATTTGGCCTAAACAATTCAACATTGCACCCCCCCCCCCTTTCAGCAAATATAGGCCCATTCTTTTATTTTCTATTTTGATTTTTTTAATTGTTTTACTAATTATTTTTCTTTATTAAAATAACACCAAAAATCATTATTTTTTTATTTAATCAAAAATCATATTTTTCCTAAAAATATTTTATTTCCTTAATTAATTAGTTTAATTAAAATTAGGGTTTAATTTTGTACATAACCTAATTAATTTTTTCTCAAAAATAACCTAAATCTTTTTCAATTAGATTTTTTAGGTTTTCTAATTCATTCTCGCATTTAATTCGCCGCGTGCATTTTTTAATTTCCTTTTTATTATTATTGTAACTGCTCCGAGTTTGTAATAGTAATTAGGGTTTCAATCGCATTTTTATTTTCAGTCGAAATAATCATGTATCTGCGAAAGCCTTTCAATAGCTAGGACTTTAACTTTCCCACATTTTTAATTCCGCAAACTATAAACTGCTTAGATGTATGTTAATAGGATTGTATGGAAAGACAAAATGAAAATTAATACGGTAGAAAACCCTAAATGTGCAAAGATAAACTAACTGAAAATTAAACTCGCACATGCTCACTCCTAGGGTTTACTCCACTTCGGTTGCCTTCGGTAAACGATCATGAAGTATAGGGTTTGTTCGTGGTTGTCCTTTAGCCCTGAAAGATCTAAAATGACCCATTCGGATGTTGCCTCGGAAAAATATCTTTAAGGCTTTAGGATGATTACTAAATTTTCCTAACATTGCTTTTGTGATCGTATTTGTCCCTTCGAATGTCCCTAAAAAACTCCAACGACGATGCTACCTATTTCTCAATAATGGGATAGCATTGTCTAAAAGGAAAACGAACAGACCTTTTTCGAGTAGGTAGATTAGTTCCTAGGTACTTGCTCAATCAAACAAAAACTTTTTCACACCAACACTTTCTCAAACAAAGTTTTCAAAAACAACTTCATAACACTCTTGAGGACAAAAACAAGGGTTAAAACGAAGTAAAGCAAACTTTTCAAAACAAGCACATACAAGCAGTTTTCAAAATGAGCAAGTACCTAAGAGCCTGTGGAAAACCACAAATAGAAAGGATGCTAACACCTTCCCTTTATATAATCTACCCCCCGTACTCAGAAACATCTCGAAAAGGTTTTTTCTGTTCTTTTTCCTTTTCCTGATTGGATAAAATAAAAGTCAGTGGCGACTCTTGCTTACCGCAACATTTTATGAACAAAAAACACAAACCAGTATTAACAGTCTGTTCTGCCACCGTATCACAGAACTGGCGACTCTGTTGGGGACTAAAATATAAAGTGGGGGTAAACCTTAGGATCTAGGTCATATTTAATTGCTTTCTCTTGATTTTCTTGCTTGCTTTATATTTATGGGAACTGTTTGGTTTATTTGATCCTACACCCGGATCGGGAAACACCTTTTAGGTAAGTAGCAATAAACTGTGAGGGAGTTGTGCTGGGGTATACCGACATGGTTGAAGCAATAGCTACATTGATGTGGCACTTTGGTTGGTACCCGTAACCCTTGAGTCAATCAAGAAGATGTGTAGGGCCACCACGTGGTGTCATAAAGCATCAGCTAACCTTAAAACCTTTAATTGCACAACTTGGCCAGTATGACGTAGCGAGATGACCGACTTTGGTGTATGCCCAAGGTCGACAAATACTCGATGCTACACTCATTGAAGTTTGACTTCTGAGTTTTGTTTGATTACGAGTCAATCATCAATTTAACAAGGCTTAGGGGAAAGATCAGTGATATTGAGATCCCTTTAGAACCCGGTTACATATTTATAGGACAGGTTGAACCAATCCAGCTTCAAGAGGGTATGACCTTAAAACTCAAGCAGGCATTAAACCTAAGGGTTTGGTGTGATTTGTCTGTGTTTGTTATACCTGTGATTTATCATGACATCATAAACATCATACCATAGCATATCATACTAACTGTTTCAAGGGTTTCTAGGGCTCATCTTTGCTCTGTTTTATAGGATATGGCATCCGCCCGCAGGAACACTATTCAGATTAACATAGTGAAAGTTTCTCCCCAATTAAGGGACTTGGCAGTAAGGATTCCCGAAAGCTCTCCTTTCATTGAAAAGCATGGTCGGTTGCTCAACTTGGTCACTGCAAAACCTGACGAAGAAATGTTGAAAGTGTTGTTTCAGTTCTTCGATCCTCTACATCACTGTTTCACATTCCCGGATTACTAGTTAGTGCCTACTATGGAGGAATTTTCTCAGTTATTAGGGATACCCATTCTTGATCAGTTACCTTTCAGCGGTACGGAAAGACATCCCAAACCTGAAGAAATTGCTAAAGCTCTATCCTTACAACGGTCCGACATAGTGACAAATTGGGAAGCCAGAGGGCGTGTTCAAAGAATTCCGATTAAATTTATGTTCGAGAAGGCTTACTATTTTGGGGATACCCTGGATCTACAAGCTTTTGAAGAGATTTTGGCGCTCCTTGTCTACGGGATGGTATTGTTCCCTAATGCGGATCAACTCGTAGATGTGAGTAATATCTAGGTTTTTATGTCTCGGAATCGGTACCTACATTACTCGGGGATATTCTACACTCTCTGCATTCCGACACTATAAAAAGAAGGGGGGCCCTCCAGTGTTGCACTCCTCTATTGGCTAGGTGGTTTATTTCGCACCTACCCATATCTACTTTGAAGAATGAACAGGGTAAAAGATGGTCTCATCGACTGATGTCCCTTATGCATTCAGACATTCATTGGTGTTCACGGTTCTCAAAATATGTTACTATCATCGATCGCTATGGTGAATTCCCTAATGTCCCTCTCTTAGGCATTAGGGGAGGAATCACTTATAACCCTTGCTTAGCATTACGACAGTTTGGTTATGCGAGAAGGGATGGTCTTCATGATACACTTATTCAAGGAATCGCCTTCAACTATGAGAATGATGTTCAGGGTTACCGCAAAAGGTTCATACAAGCTTGGAGTATGGTACATAGGGTTGACAGCAAGACACTTGGGCATAATAATTCCATACCTCTCGAGCCTTATCTCATATGGGTATGAGCCCGTGCTCAAACTCTTATGATGCCTTATCCCGCTATCCGACCTATGATTATAGAACCAGTTTCCGAGGGAGACACTCCTCATCTTGTTCTTCATCCAGACATGCCAACTGATCACGAAGAGTTACAAAAGTCTTGGGCTCAACTTAAAGAGGAGTGGGATACGTTTGAAGCCCAATTCTATGCCAGCGAGAAGAAGGTCTTGGAATTCACTAGGATACTTCATGAAGAGAGGAATATCAACGCCTACATCACGCCAAAGAGGATGCGCCCATGGGAAACCTAGTCTTCTTTTGTTTTATTTTACTTAATTGTACTCTCAAAATACATTCTTTGTGACAATTCAAGTTTACTAATACAATTCGCGTTTGTTCCTTTTTGGTTTAAGCAAATTTGAGCCTTTAAGAACCCTTGAAAAAATTGCATGCATATCATACATATCATTGTATAACAGAATTCATAACAGGTTTCTCATCTCCTCTACTGTTTATTTCAGCAATGGCTCTTCAGCAAACTGTGAAAGATCTTCAGACTCAGAACACGCAGTTCTAGAAAATGATTATGGCTCTGGCCAAAGGACATGAAGAGCTAAATGCTCTGATTGTTAAGAAGAACACTAAGAAGCCCAAGAAGACAGCTAGTTTGGTAAATATGGGCAGAAGGTTCAGAGGACCGCCAATACGGGTTGTTGATTTAGCTTCTTCATCTAAAGAGGGAGAGAATCAAGAGGGTGAAGCTAGTGAAGAGGACCCTAGTCCTAAAGAGTCTGACAATGAAACTGATTATAATGAGGAGCGGTACCCTCCGGCTGATGAAAGGTATAAGCAGTTAGAAGAGCGTCTGAGTGCTATGGAAATCCAGAAGGTTTCTGGGCTGGATTTTGAAGAGTTGGGTCTGGTCTCCTGGGTTGTCATCCCCCCAAAATTCAAGGCACCGGTATTTGCTAAGTATGATGGAGTCTCTTGTCCTAAAATGCATCTTCGTTCCTATATGAGGAAGATACAGCCTCATTGCCGAAAAGACTTGTGAGTTCACTTCTTCCAAGACAATTTGTCTGGAACACAACTGGATTGGTTCTATCAGCTGGAAAGAGCCAATGTTCGTAATTGGGAAGACCTTGTTGCTGAATTTTATAAGCAATATCAGTATAATGCAGACTTCGCTCCCACCCGTACACAACTCCAAAATCTGTCTATGGGTTCGAACAAGGGTTTCAAGGATTATGCTCAGAAGTGGAGAGATTTGGCTGGGACAATTCAACCTCCCTTGGCTGACAAGGAGCTCGTGGATATGTTTCTGGGAACTTTGACTAGGCTATTCTTCAACCATCTGATTGGAAGTTCATCGGCGGGTTTTACTGAACTGATCTTAACAGAAGAAAGAGTGGAAGCTGGAATCCGAAGTGGAAAAATTTAGAAGGATGCCTCTTCTAGTGCTGCAAGGAAACCGTTTGCAGGAAAAAAGGAAGTCAGCATTGTCTATAACCAAAAGAATCAGAATCGAACCGAGCGCCGTCTGGCAGTAGGGGCTGTTATGATTCCCAAACCTGCACCTGCTCAGCAAAGAAACAATCAGCCAAGAGCAGAAAGACCGGCTAGACAGTTCACTCAGATTAACATGACGTTGTCTCAGGTTTTACCTCAGTTGCTGAAGTCCAATCCGGTTACTCTAAGGGAAGCTCCGAGGAACCCTAAAACCACCTCTCCTTACTATAAAACGAATGCTCGTTGTGCTTATCATTCGGAAAGTCTTGGCCATGACACCAATGACTATTGGGCTTTGAAGAACAAAGTGCAGGATCTGATTGATGCTAAGGAGATTGAATTTGGTCCCCCAGAGACTGCCAACATTATCAATGCTCTTATGCCGAAACATGGTCGGGGTGTTAATGTCGTTGTAGAGGATGTGCTTGTGACTTCTGTGGAAGAATTGGTGACCCCACTCATGACTATCAAAGGGAATTTGCTGAAGGCCGATTTATTTCCAGGATGTGATGAAGGTTGCCACCTTTGTTCATTTCTACCGAATGGTTGCCCTCTGTTGAAGGCAGGTGTTCAGTGTCTGATGGATGACAAAGAGATTTTGTTTGATAAGACCCCTGTTTCGACTGTTTCCTGTGAAGACATTGCTATCATAACCATTTCCGCCAATCCTCCCAGGGCCTCCGCTAAGAGACCCGTCAGGATTACATCAATTTCGAAGGTGACTCCGTTGATCATAACCATGCCAGGGCCAATCCCATACTCCTCGGACAAAGATGTTCCTTGGAAATATGGGGACGACGTCTATTACCATGGTGTAAAGCAAGACATGCTAGCCATTGAAGGCAAGATTGCTGAAAATGCTGATTTCGACATCGTCAATATTGTCGGAACCAGTAAAATAACAAGAAGTGGAAAAGTGTTCTCCCCTGAAATTTCTCCCCCGAAGACTGTTACTGGACCTGTGATCATTCCTGGTATGGTTCCACCCAAGACTACTAATGCAATTCCAGTAATCACTCCTGTTGACCCTCCCATCACCGAGTCGGCCAAGACTCGAGGCAAAGACATACTGATTGAGCCTGTCTTGACAAAGGCCAATTCAGTAACCATACCAGAAGCTTCCAAAAAAGAAATGGAAGAAACTTTGAAGATAATAAAGAAGAGCGAATACAACATGGTCAAGCAGCTGGGGCATACCCCATCCAAAATTTCTATGTTGGCTTTGTTGTTGTGTTATGAGGCCCATGCGAAGGCTTTGGTTAAGTTTCTGAAGACGGCTCACGTGCCACAAGAGACATCTGCTGATCAGTTTGAAGATTGCATGGCTAGTCTGACTGCCGATAATGGTTTAGGTTTTTCCGATGCAGATCTGACACCAAAGGGGAAGAAGCACAATGATTCTCTTCATGTTTCCGTTGAATGCAGGGGCACGACTCTGGCCCATGTTTTGGTAGATACCAGCTCCTCGTTGAATATGCTACCTAAAAAAGCTCTGGACAGATTGGACTGCGAAGGCTTGACCTTGAATCCTAGCAATATAGTAGTGAGAGCTTTCGATGGTTCAAAGAGGATGGTGCACGGGGAAGTGGATGTCCCTATCAAAGTTGGTTCCCAGACCTTCGACTCCACTTTCTACGTAATGGATATCAAACCATCATATTCTTGCTTGTTGGGACGCCATTGGATACATGGGGCTGGGGCTGTTACTTCTACCCTCCACCAAATGTTGAAGTACCCAGTAAGAGGAAAAATTGTCACTGTGCATGGTGAAGAGGAGTATATGATCAGTTACTTGAACTCCTTCAGGTACATGGAAATGTATGGCGAGTTCATCGAGACTCCTTACCAGAACTTTGAAGAGGTACCTCAGATTATGGCTACAGTAGAAACTACCGACAGTCCTCCAAAGGTCACCAAATCTCCCTCGATGATGGCTTCTCTCAAGGATGCATGAGTAGTGGTTGAAGAAGGTGGGTCTACCATTTGGGGTCAGCTCCCGATTATTCATTACAAGTCTGACAAATCTGGTTTGGGCTTCACTACAGGTGCTCAAAAGGTTGTTCGTCACGCTCGGGCTGGAGGACCTCCCCTACGCATCAGCAATCCTGGGGTCAATACGCTTGAAGACAGTGATGGTGATTCCGACATTGACAACTGGATCTTCCCGACTACCAACGGAGGACTCAGTAACTGGACTGCCAAGGACTTTGTATCGATTACTTTTATTCAGGAATAATTGTCTTTCTGATTTTTCGGATATGTAATTTAAAAACAATATAAACTCTATAGTCATGTTTCTTACTCGGGGCACAATGGTTCTATTTGTGACGGTTATCATGTTTCATTTTCATATGACATCAATAAAGCATTGGACGTTTGCATACAAATTTTGCATTCTCTGTCTTTCTTTTCTTTTATTCTATCTATACAGCTATGCTCTTACACACACTCACGTATCCAAATGCAGATCCATATCCACTCTGGATCCCATTGATAATAGTTCTGCTACTGCTCATTATGACTTTGAAAATCTGATCAACCAAGCTGAGGATCAAGGTGAGGAAGATTGTGAGGTACCCGGAGAACTTGCTAAACTATTACAGCGGGAAGAAAGGGCCATACATCCTCATGAAGAGTTGGTTGAGACAGTGAACTTAGGTACAGAGGAAGACAGAAAAGAGGTTAAGATAGGTGCAAATCTGGAGCTTAGTGTCAAACAACGGTTGGTACAGATGTTTCATTAGTATGTTGAAATCTTCGCCTGGTCATATGAAGACATGTCGGGACTAGACACAGATATAGTGGTTCATCGTCTTCCAACTAAAGAATGCTGCCCTCTGTTAAAGCAAAAGGTTCGTCGTATGCGCCCTGAGATGACAGAGAAGATTAAAGCAGAGGTTATGAAGCAGTTCAACACAGGGTTCTTAGTTATCACCTTCTATCCGCAGTGGGGTGCTAATGTGGTTCCAGTACCTAAGAAAGATGGTAAAGTATGAATGTGTGTGGATTACAGAGACCTGAACAGGGAAATCCCCAAGGATGACTTCCCACTTCCCCACATTGATGTTCTAGTTGACAACACCGCACAACAGAAAGTCTTTTCCTTCATGGAAGATTTCTCTGGCTACAATCAGATCAAGATGGCACCTGAAGACATGGAGAAGACAACCTTTGTTACACAGTGGGGAACTTTCTGCTACAAGGTGATGTCGTTTGGGTTGAAGAATGCTGGGGCAACTTATCAGCGAGCTATGGTAGCTCTATTCCATATCATGATTCACCATGAGATAGAGGTTTACGTTGATGACATGATAGCCAAGTCTCAAACTGAGGAAGAACATCTTGATCATCTACAAAAGTTGTTTGATAGGTTAAAGACGTACAAGTTAAGGTTAAATCCGAACAAGTGCACCTTCGGGGTAAGGTCTGGTAAGCTTCTGGGATTCATCGTCAGTGACAAAGGTATTTAAGTAGACCCTGCAAAGGTGAAGGCCATACAAGAGATGTCGGCACCCCATACTGAGAAGGGAGTTAGAGGTTTCTTGGGACGCCTAAACTACATTACCCGATTCATTTCACATTAGACTGCTACTTATGAGCCAATCTTCAAGCTTCTGAAGAAAGATCAAGTGGTAAAGTGGAATGACGAATGCCAGGTTGCCTTTGATAGAATCAAGAAATACCTTCAAGAACCTCCTATTTTGATGCCTCTGACTGGAGGAAGACCTTTGATAATGTACTTAATAGTGCTAGATAATTCAATGAGGTGTGTGCTGGGGAAGCATGACGAGTCTGGTCGAAAAGAGCACGCAATATACTACCTTAGCAAAAAGTTTACCGACTGTGAAACAAGATACTCACTGCTCGAGAAAACTTGCTGCGCTTTGGCATGGGCTGCTCGCCGACTGAGACAGTATATGTTGACCCACACTACTTTATTGATATCTAGGATGGATCCGATCAAGTACATATTCGAGAAGCCCGCTACCTCCGGAAGAATAGCAATATGGAAAATGATCTTAACCGAGTACGACATCTAATACACAACCAAAAAAGCAATCAAGGGAAGTGTGTTAGCTGATCATTTGGCACATCAAGCCGTCTGTGATACGGTCGTAGAACCGGACTGTTTTGAGAAAATGCTGGTTTGTGTTTTGCGTTTGTGTTTGCAAAATGTCGCGGTAAGAAAGAGTCGCCACCGACTTTAATTTTATCCAACTGGAAAGGACAAAAGCACATAAAAATTCTTTTTTCGGGATTTTGAGTACGGGGGATAGATTATAGAAAGGAAAGGTATTAGCACCCTTTCTATCTGTAGTTTTCTACGGGCTCTTAGGTACTTGCTCATCATTTTAAAAATTACTTCCGTGTTTGTGTGTTTTGAAAAGTTTTTGTTTTACTTCGTTTTAACCCTTGTATCAGTCCTCAAGAGTGTTACGAAGTGTTTTTGAAAACTTTGTTTGGAAAAAGTGTAAGTGTGGAAAAGATCATTTTGAGCAAGTACCTACTAGCATCTACCTACTCGATAAAAGAATGTTTCTGTTCTTGTTTCCTTTAGACAGCGCTAACCTACTTATTTGAGAAATAGGAAGCACCGTTGTTGGAGTTGTAAGGGTCAATTCGAAAGGGACGTACGATCACTAAAGCAATGTTAGGACGTCTTAGTAATAACCCTAATTGTCTTAAGATCATATTCAAGGAAACATTTCCGAGGTAACCTTTCCGAGGAAACATTTCTGAACAGGACATTTGATCTTTGTTTAGACAGAAGGGCGACCACTAAAATACCCTATACTTAATGATCATTTACCGAAGGCAACCGAAGTGAGAGTATACCCTAAGAGTGCGCATGTGCGAGTGATTTGATTTCAAGTTATTATCTTTGCACATTTAGGGTTTGCTAACCATTTTAAAATTAACACACAGTCTTGTCATGGAATCCTATTATCATACATCTAACAGTTAATATTTTTGCGAGAATTAAAGTGCGAGAAATAAAACTACGCTATTACAAGGCTTCGGGGAGGGAGATTAATTACATAGCCAAAAACCCGTAAAACAATAAATAAACGAAAAGTCCTAATTAAACTATTACATACCATGAGCAGTTACATTAATATTGTAAAGATAAATAAATGTGCGCGATGAATCGAGAACGAGAGAAAATTAGGGTTTTGACCCCGTCTAAACCTAATTGAAAGAAAAAATCATATTTTTGTTGTTTTTGATTATTTTGAGAAAATAAGGTTTTAATTGAGTAAATACAAAACCTAATTATTAATTAATTTAATTTGAGAAAAAAAATAATTAACTTGACCTATTTTTGCATTTTTGTTATTTTAAGAAAAGGAAAGAAAAATTAAATTAAACAAACCCTAATTTTCTAATTTATTTTAAGTTATTTACAAAAAGGTTAAAATTACCCTAAAATTAAATTAATCTAATTATAAAATTAAATTTGATAAAAATAAAATAAAAAAACCTAAATTCTAATTTGATGAAATTGATTTTATAATTTTGTAAAAAAAAGAATTTAATTTGTGATTAGAAAATAATTTTAATAAAATAAATAAATAAAAGGGAAATATAAAAGAAAAAAAGAGATGGGCCTGATGTTAGTAGCAATGAAGGGGGGGGGGGGTTAATCTGACTTCTAGGACCAAAACTCCTTGGCCCATGTTTGACTTTTCAGATCCCATATGCTTGCTTGACTAGGGTGCATTGTGGACCTCCAAAGGATGGCCCTTGGATCTAGATGATTGGAGATTTGTTGGTTGAAGGATGATGGCATATGGTGGTCCCTTTGCACGCATGTGTACCTGATAATGTAAAAGAAAATAACATTGGGAAATATGGGGACCTGGGGATCAAACCCAGGCTCTTTGGCAATTTCCCTTGTTCACTGACCATCTGAGCTAGCATGTTGATTTGTATATGGAATAACAATCAAATATTATATTAGAAAAACAAGATATTATATATAAAGACGCGCGAATTTTAAACAGGAAAATCAAGGAGTGCCACACCACTCTTCTTCTTCCTCTCTCCATTGGCAAAAGACCAACACTTTTATCTACAGTTTTCTGGGCGTGGGTACAGCCCTGTGATCTTCCAAAATTCGCTGCAAGCATGGTAAATCAATTGCAGTGATACCAATCAACTCGTGGCAACCTCACGAGCATCATGATACCACTTTTCATGGCTAATTGTTCCTGCAAGTAAAATCCCTAAAAACGAAACCTAAACCCTAATCATGGCAACTTTCTATATGATTAACCAAAATGCAATTAATTATTATCGTTAGCTTACAAATGTTTTAAGGATTCAGAATATATAAACAAATCATGCTAAGAGTTCCAGGATTATGATATGCGATTTCTAGAAAACATGGAGTTCGTGGGATACTTACAACGCGTATCTGGGCACGAAAATACTTGCTGATGATTGGGATAGAGTCCTTAGATGCCCAGCAAACGAATGATGTGCTTGGAATGGCTTGAAATAGCCTGGAACTCTGAAATCATATTGCCACTTTTCTATGGAATTTTGATATTTGTTCTTCTCTTATCACGCTTCCAATGTCCCCGTTTTTGGTCTGCACATGTTCTATATGTACCCTTGAATGGATTAGGGTTACAAACTTGCTTCAAATCTTTCTCAATTAAGAGGATTGAATCATGATTTGATTCTTATGTAAATCTTTCTAAATCAATAAAAACTCAATATTTTTGTGTCCAAATGACCCTTGCACGATTTGATTCTCTTCGCAGTTGTGTAAGAGACCTAAACATGCACAAAATCTCAAGCTTTGATTAGTTTTGATATTTTCATGATTTTATTTTGATTTAAATTAATTTAATTGAAATAAAAATCAAAATAAATGACAAAAATAAAATAAAGACAAGTGGGAAGGATCATGGGCCGTGGATCATGTTACAAATTCAATGGAAGCATAAAAAGTTGGGCCCATTTGACAAAAATTGTAATTTTTGGCACATTTGACTTTTGGCAATTTTGCAAAAAGGGTCAACTTCACCAATGCATAACTCCTTCAATTTTGACCCTAGAGATGTGTTCTTTGACTTTTTAGAAATCTCAAGGTGTCCTCTAATCAACCATTTTGGTCTCATATCAATTGAGTCTTCCATGTTCATGTATGAAGCTTTGACAAAATAAGTGTTTTTGTTGACTTTTCAAAATGACTTATAATGTCCAAATTTATATCTTCTTGTGAGTGCATATTTTGAACTTAGGAGATGAATATTAATTATAGGGAGTTTCATCCTATTCAAAATGAGCTTTGGATGGGTCATTTTTGATAAAGTATGAGAAAGTTATGATTGGTCAAAGTTGAGTTGACTTTTCCTACAAAACCCTAATTTAGCAACTTTTGGGTTTTGATGAATTGTGAGCAATCCTTGAGGAATAATGATCAACCCTTGATAAAATGATGATTAACACTTCAAAATGAGAATTTTGACCAAAAATCTTGAAGTTTGACTTTATGTAGGACACAATTGACTTTTGCCCTAACATAGTCGATTTTCAGGCCTTTGAGCAATTGACTGAGCAAACTTTCTCTGCAAGGCTTGAAACTTGACATGGATGATTTTGAGAACATATTAGGACAATGGTGAGCATTTGGGATCCTTTTGATTCAAACATCTTGATGCAAACTGAAACCCTAATTTGGGATAGACTGCCTTAGGAGAGAGTTTGTCTGGTCAACCCTTGGACTTCCTTGAGCAATTTGAAGACCTCACTTGAAATGTATTGATAAATTTGGGAGGGAAAATTTTAGGGTACAACAGCTGCCCCTGTTCAATCTTCTTAAACCTGAGGATGTAGATTGGCTTGTCTGCCTTTCGTCATCCGAGGGTGGAAGATGATTGAACACTAGAGTTCCCAGAAATTTGCACTCACATGAAGTGGTACTTGTCTTGTGATGTCGAGAATGGGCTTATAGATGCCATTTGGAAGTCAATGCTGGAAGATGGGCTTAAAGATGCCATCAGAAGAAGTGTCGATCGCGTAAGAGATTCCTTTGCGAGAGCCTGTATACCTTTTGTTAAGGAGGACTTCGTTGGGGAATGCTAGTCTTTGTCTTGATAGAAATAGAATTTTAGGAGCTTCAGTCGTCCGTTATTCTATTGGGGAATAATCTCTTAGTCGGAGAGGTGCAAATGAACTTCTATCTGGTCGTGCTTCAGGCTTCACAATGATTTACTGGGGGATCAGATTAAACTTGCTATCCGGTCATAATCCAGGCTTCACAATTTCTCACTTCTTATCTGGTCGTGCTCCAGGATTCTGAAGGAATTAAGTTGTTATCCGGTCGTCTATGGGCTTCAACTTGAATATAAGGCAATACCAATATCCGGTTGATTCCGGGCTTCTTAGTAATTGGCCTGGTAAACTGCTATTCGATCGAAATCCAAGCTTCGCAGTACCTTATAATGTTATATGGTCGTATCACAGGCTTCAGAATTCTTTGTCGTTATCTGGTTGTAATCCAGGCTTCACGGTGTCCTATACCATTATCTGGTCGAGTCCAGGCTTCATGGTATATGGAGAAATCAAGATATTATCTGATCGAATCCGGGCTTCATAACTTGTATTAAAGATATACCACTATCTGGTCGATTCCAGGCTTCGTAGTATTCTTCGCTGTTATCTGGTTGTAATCTAGGCTTCACAATGTCTTATACCATTATATAGTCGAGTCCAGGCTTCATGGTACCTTGTATTGCTATCTGGTCATAATCTAGGCTTCACAACGTCTTATACCATTATCTGGTCGAATCCAGGCTTCATGGTACCTTGTATTGCTATCTGGTCGTTATCCAGGCTTCATAATAACTTACTAAGCTGTTATCCGGTCGATTTCCGAGCTTCACATCTTGTGTTTATGATATACCAATATCTGGTCGATTCCATGCTTCATGGTGTCTTGTACTGCTATCTGGTCGATTTCCAGGCTTCATAGTAACTTGTTGGGGATTCAACTATTTTCCTGTCGATTTCCGGGCTTCATAGCTTTGAATTCGGGAAATACCACTATCTGGTCGACTCCAGGCTTCATAGTATTTCGGTATTGTTATCCGGTCGTTCTCCGGGCTTCACATTAGGATGGAGAAATCAAGATATTATCCGGTCAGATCTGGGCTTCATAGCTTAAATTGGAATAGAAATCTTAGCACCGATTCGACTGAACTAGAGACAACTTGTGAGAATTTGATTGTATCTTTCCCTGAAAGGTAAAGAGTTAGTTGTATGTAATGCCATGATGTATGAAATGTATTGAGTAACGATGCTCTCAAAATAAATGAGATTGTGTTGTATGATGCGTATGCGCATGCCATGATGTATGGATATGTAAAAGTTCTCGTGATGTTTTCTAGTTGGGGAAAATAAATCCTAGATTGCTGCTGGAGAGTACAAGGAGTTGAGTTCCTCGTTCTCGCTGGGGTAACGACCGAAGATGATTTAAGAATAAAGTGGCGATAGAATGACTCTGTGGGGAAGAGAGATGCTCTGCTAGAATATTTGCTGATTTGGAGAAATAACCTCGGTTGGGGATGAATTACCATTGCTGGTGATAACGAACCCTTTCGGGGATTGAATTTCTGTCTGTGGAAGAAATAAACTCCACTGGGGATAATCTTCTATTACTGGTGATAGATAAACTCTGCTTGGGGAGAATTTTTCCGACTTATTCGCGAATATGAACTTTGGCTGGGGAGAGCTAACACTGTTGTCTTCAGATACTTCCTGCTCTGCGGGGAGTGTATGTGCCTTTAGTCATTTTCTCAAGCTGGCTCTATCCCTGTACCTGGTGGGTATAACAACTGTAAGGTTTGGACACTTCTTGTTTGCCCCTGTTCCTGGAATTATGAGTAATTGTTTTTTGTTTCGTATGTAAATATTTATGAGCAGCAATTATTGTCAAATGCATATATCAAAAATGAACCATTGGATGTTCTTGCAAAACAAAACAGAAAAAGAAAGACAATTTGAAATTTCTTTGTGAAAATGAATTGTATTGATTTTTGAAGTTGGCCTGTAATAGGCATTTTGTACAAGAGGTTGACGTCCTAGTAAGAGAACGCCGCCGAATGAACAAAATTTATACAATTTGTATAAAAGAAAGAAAAACAGTTATGTGAAACAATCCCACTGGGTTCCAACTCTGTTATTGCCCTTATATCTTTGAGCGTCTCATCACTTTGCTACTTGGTTGAAGGTAGATCAGATTGATTGGCGCCGTCCGAACTTGATAGTCGATACCGAAGTCTGGTTGCAAGATGATCCAATGAGACATAGTGTTACGCTTTGATCCCTAATTTTTGCCTGGACCGCCCTTTCGAGTTTTTGGTCCACCGGGATACCCTTTTTTGCCCAAGCCGCCTTTTCAGGTTTTCGACTTGCCGGGTGTATAATTTTTTTTTTCATTTTCATCCCTTACTTTTGCCCGAACCCTTTTGGTTCGCCGGGAAGCCCTTATTTTTTCCTAGGCCAGTCGACCTAGCGGGTCTTTGATTATGCGTAGTATTTTGTCACTATGTCTGTATTGACGGGGTGAGGAAGGTCATCACCATCCATGGTGGTTAGAATCATAGCTCCTCCTGAGAAAATGTTCTTAACCACAAATGGTCCTTCGTACGTAGGGGTCCATTTTCCCCTGGGATCACCTTGTGGCAGTATGATGCGTTTGATTACCAGATCCCCAACTTGATACTCTTGTCGTCTGACTTTCTTGTTAAATGCCTTGATCATTCGTTTTTGATACGTCTAACCATGAAAAATAGCAGTAAGTATCTTTTCATTGATTAGGTTCAGCTAATCAAGTCGGATCTGAATCCAGTCATCTTCGCTCAAACCTGCATCCTTCATAATCTAGAGAGAAGGTATTTGGACCTCAATGGGTAAAACCGCTTCCATACCATACACCAAAGAGTAGGGTGTTGCCCCTGTCGAAGTTCGCGCTGAGGTACGGTACCCATGAATAGCAAATGGTAACATCTCGTGCCAATCTTTGTATGTCACCGTCATCTTCTGCACAATCTTCTTGATATTCGTATTTGCTGCTTCAACAGCCCCATTCATCTCGGTCGGTAGGGAGAAGAGTTATGATGCTGTATTTTAAACTGTTTGTAGAGCTCAGTGATCATTGTATTTTTGAGATTTGTACCATTGTCCGTAATGATCCTCTCTGGTACACCGTATCGACAGATCAGATTGTGTCGGATAAACCGCGCCACGACGTTCTTGGTTACCGTAGCAAAGGAAGCTGCTTCAACCCACTTCGTAAAGTAATCAATCGCTACCAGGATAAAATGATGCCCGTTGGACGCAGTAGGACTGATCTCGCCGATCATGTCGATCCCCTACATTGCGAAAGGCCAAGGAGCTATCAAGACGTTCAGAGGAACTGGAGGTACATGCACCTTATCAGCATAGATTTGACACTTATGACAAGTCCGAGAATACTGATAACAATCGGCTTCCATAGTAGACCAATAATATCCAGCCCGTAGGATCTTCTTTGCCATGGTATTTCCACTGGAATGAGTTCCGAAGGTACCTTCATGTAACCCTTCCATGATCCTTTATGCCTCGCTTCTGTCCACACATCGCAGTAAGGTCGATTCATGGTTACGTTTATAAAGGATCCCATTGCTGATGAAGAACTTCGCAGCGAACCTTCTCAAGAATTTCTTATCATTAACAGATGCACCCTCGGGATATTCTTGAGCCTCAAGATATCTCTTTACCTCGTGAAACCAGGGTTTATCTGCTACCTCTTCAGTCTCAATGTCACAGCAATGTGCGGGTTCGTCCAACCTCTCAATGGTAATCTGGGGAGCTTCGTTGTCCCACCTGACTTTGAACATAGAAGACATGGTAGCTAGCGCGTCCGCTAACTGATTCTCCTCTCTTGGGAAGTGTTCAAAGGTTATCTCCTCAAAGTGTAGGAGCAACGTCAATACATACTCTTTGTAAGGAATAAGATTTGGGTGTTTCGTATCCCACTCGCCTTTGATCTGACTGATCACTAGAGCGGAATCTCCGAATACACTTAAGAACTTAATCCTTAGGTCATTAGCTGCTCGCAGGCCCATGATGCATGCTTCATACTCCACCATATTGTTGGTGCAGTTAAAACATAATCAGGCGGTGAACAGAGTATGACAGCCTTCAGGAGATATAATCACAGCGCCAATACCATTACCCAATGCGTTTGAGTCTCCATCAAAATACATAGACCATCGGGATCCTTCCTCAGGTCCTTCATCTGGTCCAGGTTCTTCACAGTCGGTCACCAACATGATGTTCTCATCCGGGAACTTGAAATTCATGGATTGGTAATCATCCACGGCCTGATGCGCCAAATGATCTGCCAATACACTCCCCTTGATTGCTTTTTGGGTTGTGTATTGGATGTCATACTCGGTTAAGATCATCTGCCATCTTGCTATTCTTCCGGACAAGGCAGGCTTTTCGAAGATATACTTGATTGGATCCATCTTTGATATCAATAGGGTAGTGTGAGTCAGCATATACTGTCTCAGTCAGTGAGCAACCCATGCCAAAGCGCAGCAAGTTTTCTCGAGCAGTGAGTATCGGGTCTCACAGTCGGTAAACTTTTTGCTAAGGTAGTAAATAGCATGCTCTTTTCGGCCAGACTCATCATGCTGCCCCAGCACGCACCCCATTGAGTTATCCAGTACTGTCAAGTATAAGATCAGAGGTCTTCCTTCAACTGGGGGTATCAGAATAGGTGGCTCTTGGAGATATTCCTTGATTCTTTCGAAAGCGGTCTGACACTCATCATTCCATTTTACCACTTGATCTTTCTTCAGTAGCTTGAAGATTGGCTCACAAGTAGCAGTCAGATATGAAATGAATCGGGCGATGTAGATAAGACGTCCCAAAAAGCCTTTGACTTCCTTTTCCGTTCGGGGAACTGGCATCTTCTGTATAGCCTTCACCTTTGCAGGATCCACTTGAATACCTTTATCACTAACAACGAAACCCAACAGCTTACCAGACCTTACCTCGAAGGTGCACTTATTCAGGTTCAACCTTAGCTTATACATCTTCAACCTGTCAAATAGTTTCTGAAGATGGTCAAGGTGTTCTTCCTCAGTCTGGGATCGGGCGATCATGTCATCAACGTAAACCTCAATCTCATGGTGAATCATGTCATGGAACAAAGCAACCATGGCGCACTGATAAGTTGCCCCAACATTCTTTAACCCGAACGGCATGACCTTGTAGCAAAAGGTGACACACTGTGTAATGAAGGTTGTCTTCTCCATGTCCTCGGGAGCCATCTTAATCTGATTGTAACCATAAAAACCATCCATGAAGAAGAAGACCTTATGTTGTGCGGTGTTGTCGACCAGAACATCGATATGAGGAAGTGGGAAATCATCTTTGGGGCTCGCCCTGTTCAGATCTCTATAGTCCACACACATCCACACCTTACCATCCTTCTTAGGCACAGGAACAACGTTGGCAACCCACTGCGGGTAAGAAGTGACAGCTAGAAATCCCGCGTCAAACTGTTTCATGACTTCAGCTTTGATTTTCTCAGACATTTCAGAGCGCATACGGCGAACCTTCTGTTTTACCGGAGGACAGTCTTCTTTGGTTGGAAAGGGGTGTACCACAATATCAGTGTCTAAACCAGGCATATCTTCATAAGACCTAGCGAAGATCTCAACATAGTCGCGTAGCATCTGTATCAATCGTTGCTTGACACTAGGCTCCAGATTTGCACCTATCTTGACCTCTTTTCTGTCTTCCTCTGTACCCAAATTTACTGATTCCACTGGCTCTTCATGAGGCTGTATGGCCCTTTCTTCCTGCAGTAAAAGTCTAGCAAGTTCCCTAGGTACCTCACAATCATCCTCACCTTCATCCTCGGCTTGGTTGATCAGATTTTCGAAGTCATAACTGGAAGTAGCAGAGTTGTTATCAATGGGATCCAGAGTGGATGTGGATCTGCATTATGATATGTGAGTAAGAGCATAGTTGTTTTGATAAAGTGAGAGACAGAAAAGAAAAACAAGGAGCGCAAAATTTGTAATGCAAGAAACGTCCAATGTTTTATTGATGATATATGAAATGACAAGTAATAAGCCCTCACAAGCAAAGCCAAGGTGCCTCGGGCAAGGCACCGGGCCATAAAGTTTCAAACTGTTTATTACAAACTTCAAAACAAAAGTCAATTACTATGAAATAAAGGAAACAAGTACAAAGTCTTTCTCCGTCCAGTTGTTTAATCCACCATTGGTAGTCGGGTAGATCCAGTTGTCGATATCTGACCCTTCTTCATCATCTTCAATTGCATTCAATCCCTGCTTGCTGGTGTGCAGAGGAGGTCTTCCGATCCACGCGCGCCGAACAGCCCTTTGAGCCTCTGCAGCAAAGCCCAAACCAAACTTGTTAGTCTTGTGTCTGAAATCAGGGAGCTGACCCCAATTTGCACACCCACCTTTTTCATTTACAACCCTGGCATCCTTGAGGGAAGCCATCTTCATCGGAGGTTTGTCAGCAACAACTTCAGTCGACGCCAAAGTCTGTGGGACCTCTTCAAAGTTCTGACATGGGATTTCGATGAACTCCTCATTCATCTCCACATAGCGAAAGGAATTAAGATGACTCACCATGTACTCCTCTTCACCTTGCACCATAACAATCTTCCCCTTTACCGGATATTTCAACTTTCGATGGAGCGTGGAAGTCACTGCCCCAGCCTTATGAATCCAAGGGCTACCCAGCAAGCAAGAATATGATGGTCGGATATCCATCACATAGAAAGTAGATGCAAAAGTCTGAGAGCCAACTTTAACAGGGACGTCCACCTCCCCGTGCACCATCCTTTATGACCCGTCAAAAGCCCTAACCATAATATTACTCGGCTTCAGAATCAAACCTTCACAGTCCAGACGGTCTAATGCTTTCTTTGGAAAAACATTCAAAGAGAAGCCGGTATCCACTAGTACATGGGCCATAGGAGTGCCCCTGCACTCGATCGAGATGTGCAGAGCATCATTGTGATTTCTTCCTTTAGCAGTTAGATCTGTGTTTGAGAAACCCAACCCATTGTCGGCAGTCAAACTAGCTACACAGTCTTTGAATTGATCGGCAGAAGTTTCTTGCGGCATGTGCGCAGTTTTGAGGAAAGCAATTAAAGCCTTTGCATGGGCTTCAGAACATAATAACAAGGAAAACATAGAGATTTTAAACGGGGTATGCCCCAGCTGCTCGACTATGTTGTAGTCGCTCTTCTTGATAATCTTCAGAATTTCCTTTATCTCGTGTTTAGAGGTTTCTACAATGATCTTCTTAGGTGCCTCCCTCCGGGCAGGTTCACCTATGATTTCTTTGCCCCGAGTCCCAGATGGATCAGCGACAGGGGTGATGACTGGAATAGGCACTGGGATAGTAGCTGATGTACTAGCAGATGGAATGACAACAGGTTTGTGAACAGTCTGAGGGGAAATCTCGGGAGAAAAGAGTCTTCCACTTCTGGTGATCTTGCTAGCCCTGACAATATTGCTGACATCAGCATCAGCTTCTTCAATCTTTAAGTCTTGCTTTACTCCATGGTAATACACATCGGCCCTATAGTGCCACAGGATAGCCTTATCCGAAGTGTATGGGATAGGACCAGGGTCAATAATCATTAATGGAGCAATTCTTGGAACGGATGTAATCCTAACAGGCTTTCTCGAAGAAGCCTTGGAAGGATTGGCATAAATGGTTATGATGGCAACATCTTCAATTGAAACTAACAGAATCAAAGACTTTTCGAACAGGATCTCTTTGTTATCCATCAGGCGCTGAACACCTGATTTCAATAAATGGAAACCAACAGGCAGAATTGAACACAAGTGCCAACCTTCGCCACATCCCGAAAATAAACCGGCCAACAATAGATTCTTCTTAACTGTCATCAAAGGAGTAGAAATTTCTTCCACGGAGGTCAAAAATAAATCATCGTCTATAGCATTTACTCCATGACCGTGTTTGGGCATGGGAGCAGTCATGACGTTGGGCTTCTCCGGAGCGTCAAACTCAATTTCTTTAGCTTCAATCAAATCTTGAACCTTATTCTTCAAGGCCCAACAGTTGTTTGTATCATGACCGGGGCTATCAGAGTGATAGGCGCAGCGGCTGTTCGGGTTATATAGCGGAGATGTGGTGCTGGGATTCTTCAGGGCTTCCCTCAGAGTTACCAAGTTAGTCTTCAATAATTGTGGTAGAATTTGAGACAGGGTCATATTGAGCCGAGTGTACTGTCTCTGCGGTCTCTCCATTCTTTACTGATTGTTGTGTTGTGGGGCAACTATGGGTCTTGATAAATGTACCCACAAATTTCTATCAGCAGTATGGGGTTGAATTTTTCGGACATACAAGCGGAGATGGAGTTTAGGACAGGATATTCCATCGTACTTAGAAAAAACCAGAGCTTTGAACTTATGAGGAATCACTACTCCTGATACCAATCCTAACTCTCTAAAATCTAGACCAGGGATCCTCTGAACCTCCATAACACTCAAACGATCTTCTAGTTGTTTGTACCTATCCTCAGCCGGAGGATATTGCTCCTCATCATAATCAGTGTCATTATCAGCAATGGCAAGACTGGGGCCTTTTTCTTCTTCTTGGTTTTCTTCTTCCTTGGATGAAAGGGATAGATCAACTTGTTGTTTCAGCCTATCCCCAAACCTTTTACCCATGCTAAAAAGAACAACCTTCTTCTTCTTCTTCTTCTCCTTCTCTTTCTCTTTCAAGATGAGAGCTTTCAAATCCTCTTGCCCTTTAGCCAAGCTCAAGAACATCTCTTGGAATTGGGCATTTTGTGCCTGAAGATCTTTGATAGCTTGATCAGAAGACATAATTGCTGAAATAAACAGTGAAGAAGATGAGAAACCTGTAATGGTACCTGTAATGGCGTGCATGACAATGGGATGCGTATGTAATGATTTCAAAGACTTTGGGAGATTTAAATTCGTAAAACAAAAATAAAACAAACTCTATTAAATTAACTTGTAAAAATGTTTAACAATGCCTTTGAGGCGTTACAAAAGAAATAAGCGGAAAACAAATCTAAACTAGAAAAAAGCAAAATCAGAAATCCCATGGACGCTTCCCCTTCGTGCTGACGTAGTTGTTGATTGTTCTTTCATTCTCGAGTTGCCTGGTGAGCTTCAAGATCTTCCTCTCTTGCTCATGGTACTTCTCCCGGTAGGTATCCCTCTCCCCTTTCAGTTGAATCCATGATCTCTTCAATGCCCCAAGATCAGTGGGCATGTAGGGATAAAGGACCGTATAAGGAATGCCCTCTTCATTGGTAGGCTCCACAATCACTGGCAACACAGCTTCATAAGGCATTCCAAGCTTCTGAGCACGAGCTCGGACCCACTGGAGATAAGGTTGCATAGGGAGAGAAGTCCTTGGTCCTAGCTCTTGGGGGTTAGATCTACTCACCATGCCCCAGGCTCGTATAAACCTTTGGCGGTGCTCGTCAACATCCTCCTTGTAGTCAAATGCAATATCTGTAAGAAGTAGCTCATGAGGACCATCTCTCCGAGCGCGACCAAACTGTCGTAAAGCTAGGAAGGGATTGTAGGTTATGCCCCCTTTGATTCCAAGCAACAGGACATTAGGGTATCCCCCATAACGATCAATGACATCAGTGCTTTCCATAGCCTTAGAACTCCAAAGAATGTCTGTATGGGCAAGGGACATTATCCTGTAAGACCATCCTAAACCTTCTTCATTCTTCAACACGGACATGGGGAGGTGCGAAATAAACCACCTCGCCAGCAAAGGCATGCAACACATGAGAGTCCCTCTTCTTTGCACAGTACGGGTATAAAGGGCATGCAAGATATCACCTAATAGAGTAGGCACGGATTGCGAGACAGGAAGATCTTAACCGCATTCACATTGTTGTACCCCAAAATTTGCCCTCTCTTTCTTAAGGAAACCATCTTGGATTTTTAGAGTCCCTCTGAAACAAATCTAAGTCCTGAGTTATCATTTTTTACCCAAGCAGACCATTTACAAGAGCAAGATGATCACACAAGCTCTAAAGACAACGCTTTTATCTTAAGAAAAATTAAATTCTAAACACTTGGAATTTTTCTCTAAAAAATGAGTATTTAAGAAAAAAAAATCAGCGCTTCAGAACTTCTGAACCAACTCCGGATAAAAACGGTCAGAAGTTGCAAGCTTGGCTCAGCGTAGTCAGAAGTTGGCTCTTCAGCAGCTGCATCAGCTCAATCAGAAGTTGTAAATGTGGTTCAATACGTAAGCCTCAGACAGAACATGACACTTTCAGCAGTTACGCAAGCTCAGCCAGAATTTGCTAAAAGATTGCAAAAGAAGCAAGGAAGTCTGAAGGCTCTTTCAGAATATGCTAAAATCAGAAGATGGAAAGGTCAGAAGAATGGGTGTTACACTGATACAGAATCTCTAAGCCCAGGAGGTCCAGAAGCAAATCCAAGGAACGTGTCAGAAAAATCAGGAGAATCCCCAGAGCTTACTAAGACAATAGGAAGCCAAGGCCAGAGTATGGTTTACGCTGTTCTTGTTGAAACAGAACTGCTGGTTCAAAGTTTGGTTTCCATTACCAGAATATTGATGTTGATAGGTCTTATCACCATTTAATGCTCATTAATGCTTCCAACCACTCCTGGACATTCATTCAAGTAATCCCTTCACGTGTGGCTTGGAAAACGCCTTTATGCAGATTCTGGCATGGGTCTACACGCCACCGCCCACTTAAGAGGTCACTTCACTCTAATCCACGCCTCCTGCTGCAGCCTAGGCTGAAGGCTATCTGTTACCACAACTTCCCAGAAATTTCTGTCAAAGAACAATTCAAACTCTGTTGGCGCTTTAATGTTCAAGACACCCACAAGAACTTTGCCTATAAATAGAGAGTCATTGTCCACTGAAAAAGGGCGGTTTTAAGAAACAGAAAAATTGCTAAGAGAGAAACAGAAACCTTTAGCAAGTTAGTGTTGTGAAACTCTGCCAAAATCCCCAGTTGCTTCATAACTTTGAATTTCTCACCTTCAAACTTTATCCAATACCCAGTTATTCTTTGTGAACAAAAAACCTCTTTTCAAACTTCTGACCCTATATACGCATACACCTTCACCTACCCTTTTCAAAAAGAATCTGTCCAGAACACCACCAGAGCCAAAAGCTAGCCTTCATCCACAATTATTTTTCCAACAGCCAGGTAAGCACCTACTGACCTTCATCACGCTGCTAAGCATCATCAGCTGTGCATACTCAAATAAACATTATGTAAATATCATGTTGTTGCTGTTTATATTCTGAGGATTTTCATACCTCAGAACATTCTGAGCCAGTGTAGGACTTGCCTGTGACTTTGTTGGTTCTGCCCTCTGAAACATTTTGACATTTGCTGGATCTGTTCCAAATATGTTTCCTGTTTTGTGGAATAACAACAAAATTGCAGATGTTCTGATTAGTACAGGGAAAAGCCAAGTGCTGACTTTGACGTTAGCACATCTGAAGCCTGTTTTGCTGTCAATAATATCAGAACCTCTGAGAGTTATTGTCTTTCCAGCAGAATCAAAACTTCTGGTATCTCCACTAACAAACTTCTGTTTTGCAGCGCAGGGGGTCAGAACTTCTGGTTTCCCCACTAACAGGTTTCTGTTTTGCAGATGCCAGGGTCAGAAGTTCTGACTCATACAGTTTAACCAAGAGGTTGATCATCTAGCAGCGGATCTGAGTCAGAACTTCTGATGACCTCTCAGCAGCGCGCTGGCTCCCTCTCTCTCTCTCCTTCTATCTTGTTTTTTGCTATTTTCTTTTTTGTCTATTTTTCTCGTTGAACCCCCCATGTACAAATGTGTATCCCCACCCCCTAATTGTTGTAATAGCGTAGGATTTTATATTTCCGCTTCTTATTGCTAGTAATTAGGACGTGTATGGCAAGATAAAATCAATTAAATAGAAAACCCTAATTCAAAGAAAAACTCTTGTATGCAATAAAACACACTTGCACACTAACACCCCTAGGGTTACATCCACTTGTTGCCTTTCAAAATTGGGCCATATTGCATGTTAGGTCTCTTTGGGCAAAAACAAAAAAATCAAATGATCATAGTCCCTCGATGACGCTTTCGAAAGTTGCCTAAAAAATGATCAAGTCCCTCCAAGGAAAAATTGCCCAAAGATACTTGGCACCATTGTAATTATGGTCTAAACGATGACCTGCGCCCATCCCTTTCACATCCTAACACAAGATTGTCCACCAAATGCAATGGTGGAACAAAATTGTTAAAAGGGTTAAAAACATAGGAGAAATCTTTGAGAAATTTAGGAGTAGACAAACTCTTAGTTACTTGAATCAAACTTGCAAAACAAAACACTTGCCTACTTTCAAAACCACACATCACTACACTTTCAAAAACATTGAAAACCTTTTTAAAAGACATACACCTTTGTATACATCCCAACATGGATCATTACAAAGGTTGCCACCACATTGGCCTCTTTTCAAAACATTTTCAAACCCACACACACAAAGCACCATTTCAAACAATTGAAAATCAAGGCAAGTTGATCTAAGCAAGTAACTAAGAGCCCATGGATAACCATGGATAGAAAGGGTGCTAATACCTTCCCTTTCTATAACCTACTCCCCGAACCCAAGAAAACATCTCAAAGGTTTTTTGATGTGCTTTTTTAAACCTTTCCTTAGGATAAAATAAAAGTCGGTGGCGACTCTTGCTCAACCGAAACATTTGCGAAAACAAACGCAAAACTCAAGTCAGTTCTCCCACCGTATCACAAAACTGGCGACTCTGCTGGGGAGAACTTTTAAGTGGAGTAACCTTAGGGTTTAGATCACCCTCTTGCATGACTAGTTGTTTGATTTGATTGCTTTATATCTTGGCTCTCTTGTTTGGGTTTGCAATCCTATACCCGGATATTGGGAAACTTTCATAGATAGCAATACGTTGTGGAAACTGTGCGGGGTATACCGACACGGTCGAAGCAATAGCTATATTAGTGCGACATATTTGTGAGTACCGGTAACCCTTGAGTTCAATCAAGGAGAGTACGGGGCCGCTGAGTGATGTCACTAAGCACTAATGACCTAGAACCTTACTTGACCATCTTGGCCTTTTATTAGGGGTAGTGAGATGACTGGCTTTGGTGCAGTCCGAAGTTGGTAGATACTCGATACTACACTCATTTGAGGGTTGTTTTCTTGGAATATTTTGGTCGCTAGTTAAGTGGCTAAACCAAAACAATGAACAATGAAAACAATCCAATGATATTGAGCTCCTTAGAACCCGGGTACTATTTATAGGACAGGTTTTTAAGCCAACTACACTCAAGAGGGTACTTACCTATGAAACCCCATGCAAGCCTGAAACTAGGGTTTGGTGTGATTTGCTTGTACATATGTTTGTGCATACATCATGAACATCATAAAGCATCATATGCATTTACTAACCACTTCAAGGGTTTGGATCTTCATCTTTGTTCTTGTTTTGTAGGTCATGGAAATTCCTCGCAGAAAAACCATTCAAGTCAACCTTGTGAGAATCCCTCCTCAACTCAAGGAGCTCACATCAAGAATTCCGGAAAGCTCTCCCTTCAGTGAAAGACATGGTAGACTGCTCAGCTTAGTTGACACCAATATTGAAGAGGACATGATGAAAGTGCTATTCCAGTTCTTTGACCCTCTTCACCACTGTTTCACTTTCCCCGACTACCAGTTGGTGCCCACTTTGGAGGAATTTTCTCAACTCCTGAGAATTCCTATCCTCAATCAACTACCTTTCAATGGTACGGAAAAGGAACCAAAGGCTAAAGATGTTGCTCGAGCATTACATCTATAGCCTTCTGACATCAAGGGGCATTGGGAAACTAGAAGCGGCGTCAAAGGGTTCTTAGCAAAATTCTTGTTTGAAAAGGCACAAGAATGTTGGAATTCATTGGACCTACAAGCCTTTGAAGAAATTGCGGCACTCCTTATCTATGGGTTGGTCTTGTTCCCAAATCCTGACCAGCTCGTAGATGTCAACGCCGTCAAAATCTTCTTGTCCAGAAATCCAGTACCAACATTGCTTGGGGACATTCTTCACTCATTTTACACTCGAACAATGAGAAAGAGGGGTGTTCTCATGTGCTGCACTCCTCTCCTTGCAAGGTGGTTTATTTCGCACCTTCCACAATCTGTCTTGAAGAATGACCAAGGCTCAAGGTGGTCCCAACGGTTGATGACTCTTACTCACTCTGATGTACATTGGTGTTCTTGGTCCAGAGAAAATGTCATCATTGTCGATCGTTGTGGAGAGTTTCCTAATGTTCCTTTACTTGGAGTCAGAGGAGGTATCACCTACAACCCTTGCCTAGCTTTGAGGCAATTTGGATATGCACGGAGGGATGGCCCTCACGACATGTTGATTCCTGACCTAGTTTTTGACTTCGACAACGATGCGCAAGGACTTCGCCAAAGATTCATCAGAGCTTGGAGGATGCCCAACAAGGTTGACAGCAAGACACTGGGACACAAGAACTCCATCCCTCTTGAGCCTTATCTCAAGTGGGTACGAGCCCGAGCCCAGAGTCTAATGATGCCTTATCCTCATGTTCTCCCTGTGATTAAAGAGCTCGTCAAGGAAGGAGAGGTTCCCTACACCATCCTATATCCTGACATGCCTACATCGTGGGAGGAGATGCAGAAGAGTTGGATCCAACTCAAGGAGGAACGAAACACTTTTGAAGCCAGCTTCTACGCCAGCGAGAAGAAGGTTCTAGAGCTCACTCGCCGACTCCACGAGCAAGAGACCCTCAACATCTACATCGCACCAAAGAGGATGCGCAATGTCTTTTTACCTTGAGAAGTTGTAATATTTGGCCCATGGGGCATTTATGTACTAACAAATTTCTTCTTATTAATATGACGTGCGTTCTCTTTTGTTTGCAACAATTTTGAATATTCTAAATCCTTGAATGTATTGCATACATAAGCATACCATTCATCATGTGCATAAGCAGGTCTCTTCACCAGGTTTCCTTATCTGTCTTCTGTTTATTTCAGTAGGATGGATCTCGAGCAAACAGTCAAGGACTTGCAAGCTCAAAATGCACAATTTCAGCAGCTCCTGATGACCTTGGCTAAGGGTCAGGAGGATCTAAAGACCCTAATAGGGAACAAAGACCCAGTGAAGAAGAAGAAAAAGAGACTCGGGGTGGCTACTTTAGGGAGAAGGTTTGAAGGAGAGACCCGAAGAGTGCTTGAATTTCCCCCTACTTCTGAGGAGGGAACCAGTAAAGGGAATGCGGCTGCGGTACCTTCCGAGTCCGATATGGAAGAAGAGGAGGCTGAAGAGGATGAAGACTACTCTGATCAACAATACCCTCCGGCTGATGATAAATACAAAGGTTTAGAAGACAGGTTGGCAGCCATGGAGCTACAGAGAGTTCCGGGTTTGGATTTCGAAGACTTGGGTTTGGTTGTTGGGATTGTGATTCCCCCAAAGTTCAAAGTGCCGGTTTTCGTAAGGTATGACGGGTTGTCCTGTCCAAAAATGAATCTCAGGTCCTACATAAGGAAGATCCAACCTTACACGGCAGATAAGAACCTTTGGATCCATTTCTTTCAAGACAGCCTTTCTGGGGCTCAACTGGAGTGGTTCTATCAGCTAGAGGGAACCAGCGTCCGAAACTGGGAAGACTTGGCCACTGCCTTTTACAAACAATATCAGTACAATTCTGACCTTGCTCCCACGCGTACCCAACTTCAGGGTATGTCATTAGGAACGGGCGAAGGATTCAAAGAATATGCGCAAAAATGGAGAGATTTGGCTAGCAGGGTGTAGCCTCCATTGACTGACCGTGAGCTGGTTGACATGTTTCTAGGGACCTTGTCTGGTCCATTCTTCAATCATCTGGTTGGTAATTCCTCTGCTGGGTTTACGGATTTGATCCTGACGGGTGAAAGGATAGAAGCTGGCATCAAGTCAGGGAAGATTCAGAAAAGTGCCTCCGCAAGTACTGAGAAAAAGCCTTTCAAGAAGGAGGCTAGTGCCGTCTATGGTCCTAGAAGACAAGTTAAGCCCGAACACCGCCAAGCCGTCAATGCCTTGGTAATTTCAAAACCTGTTGCTGCTCCTCAGCAGTACAATTAACAAAGGGGTGAAAGGCCCAAGAGGCAATACACTCGGCTGAGTATGACCTTGTCACAAATCTTACCGCAACTGTTATCAACCAACTTGGTGACCATCAAAGAGGCTCCGAAAGTCGTGAATACTGCATCTCCTAAGTATAACCCAAATGCCCGTTGTGCTTATCATTCTGATAGCCCCGGGCATACTACTGATGATTGCTGGGCCCTGAGAAATAAAGTTCAAGACCTTATCGATGCGAAGGAAATTCAGTTTGAGGCGCCTGAGAGGCCAAATGTTGTAACTGCTCCTATGCCCCAGCATAGAGTAAATGCCGTCGAGGAAGATTTGTATGCTGTTTCGGTGAATGATGTTTCTACCCCTCTGTTGACTGTTAAGAGGAACCTACTGCTGGCCGGTTTATTTCCGGGTTGTAGCAAGGGTTTCCTCCTGTGTGCTATTATCCCTACCGGTTGTCCGCTGCTGAAATCAGGCATCCAAAGCCTGATGGATAGCAAAGAAATTCTGTTCAAGAAAACTGCTGTTCCGTTTGTTTCAGCTGAAGAAGTATCTGTCGTCACAATTTTCAACAATCCTACCAAGGCTCCCCCGAGGAAGGCAGTCCAAATTATGTCTGTTGCACCCATTACCATTACTGTTCCGGGGCCTCTCCCCTATGAATCCGACAAGGCTATCCCATGGCATTATGGGGCAGACGTGTATGTGCTTGGAGTGAAGCAGGAGTTCAACACCGGTACCAGTATCAGTAACATCACTGGTCCCGCCAAGATTACTCGCAGTGGCAGGCTTTTCTCGCCTGACATTGCACCACCAGTTATCCGAAAACCTCTTATCATCACACCCGCAAGTGTGCATGTTCCAAATCAAGTTCCTGTGTCTACTACTGCCGCCGAGTCCTCTAATGCTCGAGGCAAAGAAGTTGCTACCGATTTTCCTGCCCGGACGGAGGCACCAAAAAAGACCGCTGTTGAAGCCTCTCAGCAAGAGATGGAGAAAATCCTTAAAATCATTAAAAAGAGTGACTTCAATGTCGTTGAACAGCTGGGGCATACCCCCTCCAAGATCTCTATGCTATCATTGCTGCTGTGCTCAGAGGCCCACGCCAAGGCCCTGATTTCATTTCTGAAAACAGCCCATGTACCGCAAGAGACCTCTGCAGATCAATTCACTGACTGTGTGGCTAATTTGATAGCTGAC
This sequence comes from Vicia faba, assembly GCA_948472305.1. Classification (NCBI taxonomy): domain Eukaryota; kingdom Viridiplantae; phylum Streptophyta; class Magnoliopsida; order Fabales; family Fabaceae; genus Vicia; species Vicia faba. The sequence goes on along the minus strand of OX451736.1, from coordinate 646,354,348 downwards.
AATGGTTTGGGGTTCTCAGATGCTGACCTTACCGCCAAGGGAAAAAACCACAATGATGCCCTGCATGTCTCTATAGAATGCAGGGGCACTACTCTCTCACACGTGTTAGTGGATACCGGTTCTTCCCTGAATGTATTGCCCAAGAAGGCCTTAGATCGGTTGGATTGTGAGGGCCTGGAATTGAAACCTAGTAACATCATAGTTAGAGCCTTCGGCGGTTCTAAGAGGATGGTGCATGGTGAGGTAGACATTCCTATCCGTATGGGTTCCCAAGTCTTTGACTCAACGTTCTATGTAATGGATATTCGTCCATCTTATTCCTGCTTGTTGGGTCGACCCTGGATTCACAAGGCTGGGGCGGTAACATCCACTTTACACCAGAAGCTCAAATACCCTGTCAAAGGGAAGATTGTTACTGTGCAGGGTGAGGAGGAATACATGGTAAGTCATATGAATTCATTCCGGTATATCGAAATGGACGGGGAGTTTATTGAAATCCCATTTCAACATTTTGAGGAGGTACCTCCAACATTGGCGTCAGCTGAGACAGTGGATGAAGAAGACTTTCCTCTAAAGATGGCTTCCCTGAAGGATGCCCGGGCTGTAATTGAGAAAGGCAAGTGCGCAAACTGGGGTCAGCTTCCTGACTTCACTCAAAAGACCGACAAGTTTGGGCGGGGCTTCACTGCAGAGGCTCAGAGGGTTGTTCGCAAAGAAAGGATCAGAAAGGCTCCGGTGTTCATCACCAACCCGAGGGTGAATGCTATCGAGGAGGATGTGGAGGAAGCAGAGTTTGACAGTTGGATCTATCCAACCACCAACAACGGACCAAGCAACTGGACGGTAAAAGATTTTACACCTATTACATTTGTCACGTAGTAATTAACTCTTTTATTTTCAATTTGTAACAAACAATATTTTGAAACTTTTATTGGCTCGGTGTCCTACCCGGGGCACCGTGGCTCCATTTGTGAGGGCTTTTTGTATGACATTTCCATATATCATTAATCAAAACATTGGACGTTTGTTGCATTTCAAATCTTGTGCTCTTTTTCTTTCTATGTTATATATTGCAAAACAGCTATATTTACACACACTCACTTATACAGGTTCCAATCCACTATGGATCTCACTGGTAACAGCTCTGCTACTGCCAGTTATGACTTCGAAAATCCGATCAACTTAGCCGAAGACGAAGGTGAAGATGATTGCGAAGTGCCTGGTGAACTCGCAAGACTGCTACTCCAGGAAGAGAGGGCCATTCAGCCGCATGAAGAGCCAGTAGAAACCGTGAACCTGGGTACTGAGACAGATAGAAAAGAAGTCAAGATTGGTGCCAATCTAGAGCTCAGCGTGAAGCAACGATTGATCCAGATGCTACATGATTACATGGAGATCTTTTCTTGGTCTTACGAAGACATGCCTGATTTGGATGCCGACATTGTGGTTCATCACCTGCCTACCAAGGAAGACTGCCCTCCGGTAAAGCAGAAGGTCCGCCGCATGCGCCCAGAGATGTCTGAGAAAATCAAAGTTGAGGTCATGAAGAAATTTGATGCCGGGTTTCTAGCAGTGACTTCTTATCCTCAGTGGGTGGCCAACGTGGTTCCAGTGCCAAAGAAAGATGGTAAAGTCAGGATGTGTGTTGACTACAGGGATTTGAACAGGGCTAGCCCTAAGGATGATTTCCCTCTGCCTCATATTGACGTTCTTGTTGACAATACTGCTCAACACAAGGTGTTCTCCTTCATGGATGGTTTTTCGGGGTATAATCAGATCAAGATGGCTCCTGAAGATATGGAAAAGACTACCTTTGTTACTCAATGGGGCACCTTCTGCTACAAGGTCATGCCATTCGGGTTGAAAAATGCTGGGGCAACCTACCAACGTGCCATGGTTGCTTTATTTCATGATATGATCCATCATGAGATTGAGTTGTACATCGATGATATGATTGCAAGGTCCCAAACTGAGGAGGAACACCTTGACCATCTGCGGAAGCTGTTTGACCGACTGAAGTTGTACAAGCTGAGGTTGAACCCAAACAAATGCACCTTTGGGGTGAGGTCTGGAAAGTTGCTAGGTTTCATTGTAAGCGACAAGGGTATTCAAGTAGACCCTGCCAAGGTGAAAGCCATACAAGAGATGCTGACTCCCAAAACAGAGAAAGAAGTCAGAGGCTTTCTGGGACGACTGAATTACATTGCCCGATTCATCTCACATCTAACTGCTACCTGTGAGCCAATCTTCAAATTGCTGAAGAAAGATCAAGTAGTACGTTGGAACGATGAATGTCAGGCTACTTTCGAAAAGATAAAGGAATATCTCCAAGAACCACCCATTCTTATGCCTCCGGTTGAAGGGAGACCTCTAATACTATACTTAACAGTACTTGACAACTCAATGGGGTGTGTGCTGGGGCAGCATGACGAGTCTGGCCAAAAAGAGCACGCTATTTATTACCTGAGCAAAAAGTTTACGGACTGTGAGTCTCGGTACTCACTGCTCGAGAAAACTTGTGCGCTCTGGTATGGGCTTCTCGCTGGTTGAGACAGTATATGTTGACTCACACTACTCTGTTGATTTCAAAGATGGATCCCATCAAGTACATATTCGAAAAGCCTGCTCTGTCTGGAGGAATAGCAAGATGGCAAATGATCTTGACAGAATATGATATCCAGTACACAACTCAAAAAGCAATCAAGGGAAGTGTATTGGCAGACCATTTGGCACACCAACCTGTGGACGATTACCAATCATTGAACTTTGAATTTCCGGACGAAGATATCATGGTAGTAACTGATTGTGAAGTATCTGGACCGGATGAAGGACCTGAGGAAGGATCCCGATGGTCTATGCATTTCGACAGAGCCTCAAACGCTTTGGGTAACAGCATCGGCGCTGTAATTATATCCCCTAAAGGTACTCATACTCCACTCACCGCCAGGCTGTGTTTCAACTGCACCAACAACATGGTAGAATATGAGGCATGTATCATGGGTCTTCAAGCTGCAATCGACTTAAGGATTAAGTTTCTGAGTGTCTTCTGAGATTCCGACCGACGGCATCCAACGGGCATCGCTTCATCTTGGTAGCGATTGATTACTTCACGAAGTGGGTAGAAGCAGCTTCCTACGCCACCGTAACCAAGAGCGTCGTGGCACGTTTCATTCGGCATAACCTGATCTATCGGTACGGCGTCCCAGAAAGAATCATTACGGACAATGGTACCAATCTTAACAATAAGATGATCACTGAGCTCTGCGAGCAATTCAAGATACAGCACCACAACTCTTCTCCATACCGACCGAAGATGAATGGGGCTGTAGAGGCAGCAAATAAGAATATAAAAAAGATTGTGCAGAAGATGACAGTGACCTACAAAGATTGGCACGAAATGTTACCATTTGCTCTTCATGGATACCGTACCTCAGCAAGGACGTCAACCGGGGCAACTCCTTTTTCCTTGGTCTATGGCATGGAGGCAGTCTTGCCAATTGAAGTCCAGATACCCTCTCTCCGGATAATGAAGGACACAGACTTGAGTGAAGATGACTGGATCCAGACTCAACTTGATCAATTAAACCTAATTGACGAAAAGAGACTCGCTGCTATCTGTCATGGTCAGACGTATCAAAAACGAATGATTAGGGCATTTAACAAGAAAGTCAGACCACAAGAGTATCAAGTTGGGGACCTGGTAATCAAACGCATCATCCTTCCTCAAAGTGATCCCTGGGGCAAATGGACCCCTACGTACGAAGGGCCATTTGTGGTTAAACATGTGTTCTCAGGAGGAGCCATGATTCTAACCACCATGGATGGTGACGACCTTCCTCACCCTGCCAATGCAAACATAGTAAAAAGATACTACGCATGAATCAAGGACCCGCTAGGTTGACATACCTAGGCAAAAATAAGGGCCTCCCGGCGAACCAAAAGGGTTCGGACAAAAATAAGGGATGAAACGAAAAAAATCTGTACACCCGGCAAGTCGAAAACTTGAAAAGGCGGCTTGGGCAAAAATGGGTATCCCGGTGGACTGAAAACCCGAAAGGGCGGTCCAGGCAAAAGTTAGGGATAAAGCGTAACACTATGTCTCATTGGATCACCTTGCATCCAAAATTCGGCATCAACTATCTGGCTCAGACTTCGGCATCGATCAATCAGCTTCATCTTCAACTAAGCAGCAAAGTGATGAGACGCTTGAAGACATAAAGGCAATAGCAGAGTTGGGACCCAGTGGGAATATTGTTCACATAGCTGTTTTGTTTCCTTTTCAAAATTGTATAAACTCTGTGTTATTTGGCGGCGTTCTCTTACTAGGACGTCAGCCTCTTGTACGAAAACGCATATTTACAGGCAAACTTCAAAATCAATACGAATTCACTTTTCCAAACAAATTGCCAATTGTTTTCCCTTTTTTCTGTTTTGTCTTGCGAAGAACGTCCAACGTTCATTTTTGATATATGCATTTGACATTGAATTGCTAATTCATAAATACTTGCATACGAAACAAAAGACTAATTACAGGTGACATCAAAAACATGGGCAATATAGAATTGTCCAGGCAGTCTAGTTGCTTTGTCCGCCGAGGTACCAAGGTAGGTTCGACTGAAGAATATGACCAAGTTGCCTCAATTCCCTACAGAGTGAGAAAAGATTCAGCAATACTCTCCCCAGGAAGAGTTAGTCTATCATCAGCCCTACAATAGGCACCCTGTTCCCCTAGCAAGTCAGCAATAGTCTCCTCCAGCAGAGTTAGTCTACGGTCAGCCTAAAGGAAGTTGGGTATCCCCAGAAAATATCAACATTCCCCGGCGGAGTATAGGCATTCATCAGCAAGCATCCCCGGCAGTCTTGATCTAAGATTGTTCCCCGGCGGAATACAGACACTCCAGTGGGACCATTTTCCAGTACAGTCCGAAAGTTTCCCCAGGAAATTTGGAATCCATATCCCCAGCAGGTCTTGAAGCTTATCCCCAGTAGATTCTGGAAGCTTATCCCCTGCAGAGTACAGACGTCTCTCCCGGGCTTTATTCAAAGTTATTCCTCACAAGGGCTTATAACTGGGTTATCCTCAGCTAATTGCCACGGAAAATCGCCCTCGGCAAAGTTCTCACAAACCCCAGCGGAGTTCATCAAAGTTCCCCAACATAACTTATCAACACAATCCCCAGCGGAGTTTATCATTGTCATCCCCAGCGGAGTTTATCATTGTCATCCCCAGAGGAGTTTATTTTTGTTATCCCCAGAGGAGTTTATCTTTGTTATCCCCAGCGGAGTTCATCATTGAAATCCTCAGTGAAGCTCTCGTCAAAACTTCAGCGAAGTATCTCTTTCCACAGAGTAATTCCCCTCAGAGTAATCTCTCCAACAAGTTTATTCCCCAACGGAGTCATCTTCTCCTACCGGGAAAAAGACAACCCAAAAGACAACTACCTTCAACTATCAGTTTCCAGATTCGATTCCTGTATCTAGCCAGGGCACATCTGAAGAGTTTGAAGATTCGATTCCTATATCCAGCCAGGGCATATCTATCAACTGTCACAATTCCAGATTCGATTCCAGTATCTAGCCAGGGCACATCTGAAGAGTTTGAAGATTCGATTCCTGTATCCAGCCAGGGCATGTCTATCAACTGTCACAATTCCATATTCGATTCCTGTATCTAGCCAGGGAACATCTGAAGAGTTTGAAGATTCGATTCCTGTATCCAGCCAGGGCATGTCTATCAACTGTCACAATTCCAGATTCGATTCCTGTATCTAGCCAGGGCACATCTGAAGAGTTTGAAGATTCGATTCATGTATCCAGCCAGGTCATATCTATCAACTGTCACAATTCCAGATTCGATTCCTGTATCCAGCTAGGGCACATCTGAGGAGTTTGAAGATTCAATTCCTGTATCCAGCCAGGGCATATCTATCAACTGTCACAATTCCAGATTCGATTCCTGTATCCAGCCAGTGCATATCTGTTGACGACCAATTCCTGATTCGATTCCTGTATCCAGCCAGGGCATATCTGTTGACGACTAATTCCAGATTCGATACCTGTATCCAGCTAGGGCATATTTGTGAGCAATCGATTGTAGACTCGACACCTGCATCTAGCCAGGGCATATCTGCATGAAAAGATTGAAGATCAACACCTGTAACAAGCCAGGAAAACATCTGTCTTTCTCAAAGTGCGCAAGTTCTCGCTAAGGAATCTCTTATGCGATCAACACTTCTAAATGGCATCTATAAGCCCATTCCCAACAAGGTTCTGTCAAATATCCATATGGCATCTATAAGCCCATCCCCCTATCCACCATCTCTCCAAATGGCATCTGTAAGCCCATTCCCGCCATCACATTGCTGATACTCTACTATGCGAGTGCAAATTTCCGGGCACTCTAGTGTCCAATCTCCTTTTACCTTCGAGTCGTGAAAGGCAAACTTGCCAATCTAACTCTTCAGGTTCAAGAAGATTGAACAGGGGCAACTGTTGTACCCCAAAATTTGCCCTCTCTTTCTTCAGGAAACCATCTTGGATTTTCAGAGTCCCTCTGAAACAAATCTAAGTCCTGAGTTATCATTTTTTACCCAAGCAGACCATTTACAAGAGCAAGATGATCACACAAGCTCTAAAGACAATGCTTTTATCTTAAGAAAAATTAAATTCTAAACACTTAGAATTTTTCTCTAAAAAATGAGTGTTTAAGAAAAAAAAATCAGCGCTTCAGAACTTCTGAACCAACTCTGGATAAAAACGGTCAGAAGTTGCAAGCTTGGCTCAGCGTAGTCAGAAGTTGGCTCTTCAGCAGCTGCATCAGCTCAATCAGAAGTTGTAAATGTGGTTCAATACGTAAGCCTCAGATAGAACATGACTCTTTCAGCAGTTACGCAAGCTCAGCCAGAATTTGCTAAAAGATTGCAAAAGAAGCAAGGAAGTCTGAAGGCTCTTTCAGAATATGCTGAAATCAGAAGATGAAAAGGTCAGAAGAATGGGTGTTACACTGATACAGAATCTCTAAGCCCAGGAGGTCCAGAAGCAAATCCAAGGAACGTGTCAGAAAAATCAGGAGAATCCCTAGAGCTTACTAAGACAACAGGAAGCCAAGGCCAGAGTATGGTTTATGCTGTTCTTGTTGAAACAGAACTGCTGGTTCAAAGTTTGGTTTCCATTACCAGAATATTGATGTTGATAGGTCTTATCACCATTTAATGCTCATTAATGCTTCCAACCACTCCTGAACATTCATTCAAGTAATCCTTTCACGTGTGGCTTGGAAAACGCCTTTATGCAGATTCTGGCATGGGTCTACACGCCACCGCCCACTTAAGAGGTCACTGCACTCTAATCCACGCCTCCTGCTGCAGCCCAGGCTGAAGGCTATATGTTACCATAACTTCCCAGGAATTTCTGTCAAAGAACAATTCAAACTCTGTTGGCGCTTTAATGTTCAAGACACCCATAAGAATTTTGCCTATAAATAGAGAGTCATTGTCCATTGAAAAAGGGCGGTTTTAAGAAACAGAAAAATTGCTAAGAGAGAAACAGAAACCTTTAGCAAGTTAGTGTTGTGAAACTCTGCCAAAATCCCCAGTTGTTTCATAACTTTGAATTTCTCACCTTCAAACTTTATCCAATACCCAGTTTTTCTTTGTGAACAAAAAACCTCTTTTCAAACTTCTGACCCTATATACGCATACACCTTCACCTACCCTTTTCAAAAAGAATCTGTCCAGAACACCACCAGAGCCAAAAGCTAGCCTTCATCCACAATTTTTTTTCCAACAGCCAGGTAAGCACCTACTGACCTTCATCACGCTGCTAAGCATCATCAGCTGTGCATACTCAAATAAACATTATGTAAATATCATGTTGTTGCTGTTTATATTCTAAGGATTTTCATACCTCAGAACATTCTGAGCCAGTGTAGGACTTGCCTGTGACCTTGTTGGTTCTGCCCTCTGAAACATTTTGACATTTGCTGGATCTGTTCCAAATATGTTTCCTGTTTTGTGGAATAATAACAAAATTGTAGATGTTCTGATTAGTACAGGGAAAAGCCAAGTGCTGACTTTGACGTTAGCACATCTGAAGCCTGTTTTGCTGTTAATAATATCAGAACCTCTGAGAGTTATTGTCTTTCCAGCAGAATTAGAACTTCTGGTATCTCCACTAACAAACTTCTATTTTGCAGCGCAGGGGGTCAGAACTTCTGGTTTCCCCACTAACAGGTTTCTGTTTTGCAGATGCTAGGGTCAGAAGTTCTGACTCATACAGTTTAACCAAGAGGTTGATCATCTGGCAGCGGATCTGAGTCAGAACTTCTGATAACCTCTCAGCAGCGCGCTGGCTCCCTCTCTCTCTCCTTCTATCTTGTTTTTTGCTATTTTCTTTTTTGTCTATTTTTCTCGTTGAACCCCCCATGTACAAATGTGTATCCCCACCCCCTAATTGTTGTAATAGCGTAGGATTTTATATTTCCGCTTCTTATTGCTAGTAATTAGGACGTATATGGCAAGATAAAATCAATGAAATAGAAAACCCTAATTCAAAGAAAAACTCTTGTATGCAATAAAACACACTTGCACACTAACACCCCTAGGGTTACATCCACTTGTTGCCTTTCAAAATTGGGCCATATTGCATGTTAGGTCTCTTTGGGCAAAAACAAAACAATCAAATGATCATAGTCCCTTGATGACGCTTTCGAAAGTTGCCTAAAAAATGATCAAGTCCCTCCAAGGAAAAATTGCCCAAAGATACTTGGCACCATTGTAATTATGGTCTAAACGATGACCTACGCCCATCCCTTTCACATCCTAACACAAGATTGTCCACCAAATGCAATGGTGGAACAAAATTGTTAAAAGGGTTAAAAACATAGGAGAAATCTTTGAGAAATTTAGGAGTAGACAAACTCTTAGTTACTTGAATCAAACTTGCAAAACAAAACACTTGCCTACTTTCAAAACCACACATCACTACACTTTCAAAAACATTGAAAACCTTTTTAAAAGACATACACCTTTGTATACATCCCAACATGGATCATTACAAAGGTTGCCACCACATTGGCCTCTTTTCAAAACATTTTCAAACCCACACACACAAAGCACCATTTCAAACAATTGAAAATCAAGGCAAGTTGATCTAAGCAAGTAACTAAGAGCCCATGGATAACCATGGATAAAAAGGGTGCTAATACCTTCCCTTTCTATAACCTACTCCCCGAACCCAAGAAAACATCTCAAAGGTTTTTTGCTGTGCTTTTTTAAACCTTTCCTTAGGATAAAATAAAAAGTCGGTGGCGACTCTTGCTCAACCGAAACATTTGCGAAAACAAACGCAAAACTCAAGTCAGTTCTCCCATCGTATCACACACATCCCCAAAGGAATCTAGATTCGGGAAGAGAACCAAATCATAGATAAGGAGAGCTAAGGTGTCTTCAAAAGCCTGGAAATCCAAGTTATCCCAGAATAACTGAGCTTGATCCATCAGAAACTTGGCTTAGAAACCTTCAACCCTGCTTCGTGTCTCCCAATTAGATACTACATCAGCCCGTTTCAAATGTAAAGCTGAAGCAATGTCTTCTGGCCTAGGAGTCTCTTCCCAACCTGTGAAGGGCATCTGCTCTAGGATGGATATACCCAATAATTACAAGAACTCTCCCAAAGTGGGAACCAACTGATAATCTGGGAAAGTGAAGCAAAGATGCACATGGTCGAAGAACTGGAAAAGCACAGTCATCATCTGCTCATCAAACTTTGAGGTAACCAAGCTAAGAAGTTGACCATGTCTCCTAATGAATGAAGAAGTATCAGAAACTTTTGAGGCTAATTCTTTGAGTTGAGCAGGTATTTGCACAAAGTTAACTGGAATGGTGTTTCTGCGCACGGAAGCCATAATCTGCAAAACAGGACAAAGATAAATCCCCTCGGTCTTTGAAATGGTTAGTATAATGAAGTATGCATGTTATGTTATGATGCATGATGTCATGGTAAAACAAATAACAGGTATAGTAGATAACAAACATGGCAAAGGCAAATAAGTCACACAATAGCCCTTAAGTTTAAGGCTTGCATGAGGTCTAGGTACTACCCTCTTGAAGTTCAGTTGGTTTCAACCTGTCCTAGCAATAGTAATTGGGTTCTAGAGGTTCTCAATATCACTGACCATCCTCCATCGATCATGGTTTCAGCTCACACAATCTTTTCTTGCGGCCGAAACTATCTCGAGAGTATGGTCTCAATGAGTGTAGCATCGAGTATCAACCAGTTCTCAGCTTTACACTGAGACCGGCTATCTCACTACTTCCTATGGCCAAGTTGGTCAATTATAGGTTCTAAGGTCAGTTGATGCTTAACGACACACATAGCAGCCCCGTATTCTCCTCGTTTCTCCACAAGGGATACCGGTACCAACTAATGTGTCACATCAAAGTAGCTACTGCTTCAACCGTATTGGTCTATGCCGTACAGTTCCCTCACAGTTTATTGTTACTTACCTAAAAGGTGTCCCCAGATCCAGGTTAGGATCTATAGTAACTCCCAATACAAACCCTTTAAAAGTAAAGCTACCAAAACAAACAAGAGAAACAATTTATGATGAACTAATCCTAAGGTATACCCCACTTATTAATTCCCCAGCAAAGTCTCCAGTCCTGTGATACGGTGGCAGAACCGGACTGTTTTGAGAAAATGTTGGTTTGCATTTTGCGTTTGTGTTCGCAAAATGTCGCGGTAAGCAAGAGTCGCCACCGACTTTTATTTTATCCAACTGGAAAGGACAAAAGCACAGAAAAATTCCTTTTTCGAGATTTTGAGTACGGGGGGTAGATTATAGAAAGGGAAGGTATTAGCACCCTTTCTATCCGTAGTTTTCTACGGGCTCTTAGGTACTTGCTCATCATTTTAAAAATTACTTCCATGTTTGTGTGTTTTGAAAAGTTTTTGTTTTACTTTGTTTTAACCCTTGTATCAGTCCTCAAGAGTGTTACGAAGTGTTTTGAAAACTTTGTTTGGAAAAAGTGTAAGTGTGGAAAAGATCATTTTGAGCAAGTACCTACTAGCATCTACCTACTCGATAAAAGAATGTTTATGTTCTTGTTTCCTTTAGACAGCGCTAACCTACTTATTTGAGAAATAGGAAGCACCGTCGTTGGAGTTGTAAGGGTCAATTCGAAAGGGACGTACGATCACTAAAGCAACGTTAGGACGTCTTAGTAATAACCCTATTGTCTTAAGATCATATTCGAGGCAACATTTCCGAGGCAACCTTTCTGAGGCAACATTTCCGAATGGGACATTTGATCTTTGTTTAGACAGAAGGGAGACCACTAAAATACCCTATACTTAATGATCATTTACCAAAGGCAACCGAAGTGAGAGTATACGCTAAGAGTGTGCATGTGCGAGTGATTTGATTTCAAGTTATTATCTTTGCACATTTAGGGTTTGCTAACCATTTTAAAATTAACACACAGTCTTGTCATGCAATACTATTATCATACATCTAACAGTTAATATTTTTGCGAGAATTAAAGTGCGAGAAATAAAACTACGCTATTACAAGGCTTCGGGGAGGGGGATTAATTACATAGCCAAAAACCCGTAAAACGATAAATAAATGAAAAATCCTAATTAAACTATTACATACCATGAGCAGTTACATTAATATTGTAAAGATAAATAAATGCGTGCGATGAATCGAGAACGAGAGAAAATTAGGGTTTTGACCCCGTCTAAACCTAATTGAAAGAAAAAATCATATTTTTGTTGTTTTTGATTATTTTGAGAAAATAAGGTTTTAATTGAGTAAATACAAAACCTAATTATTAATTAATTTAATTTGACAAAAAAATAATTAACTTGACCTATTTTTGCATTTTTGTTAATTTAAGAAAAGAAAATTAAAATTAAATTAAACAAACCCTAATTTTCTAATTTATTTTAAGTTATTTACAAAAAGGTTAAAATTACCCTAAAATTAAATTAAGCTAATTATAAAATTAAATTTGATAAAAATAAAATAAAATAACCTAAATTCTAATTTGATTAAATTGATTTTATGATTTTGTAAAAAAAAGAATTTAATTTGTGATTAGAAAATAATTTTAATAAAATAAATAAATAAAAGGGAAATATAAAAGAAAAAAAGAGATGGGCCTGATGTTATTAGCAATGAAGGGGGTGTTAATCTGACTTCTAGGCCCAAAACTCCTTGGCCCACGTTTGACTTTTCAGATCCCATATGCTTTCTTGACTAGGGTGCATTGTGGACCTCTAAAGGATGGCCCTTGGATCTAGCTGATTGGAGATCTGTTGGTTGAAGGATGATGGCATATGGTGGTCCCTTTGCACGCATGTGTACCTGATAATGTAAAAATAAAATAACATTGGCAAATATGGGGACCTGGGGATCAAACCCAGGCCCTTTGGCAATTTCCCTTGTCCACTGACCATCTGAGCTAGCGCGTTGATTGGTATATGGAATAACAATCAAATATTATATTAGAAAAACAAGATAATATATATAAAGATGCGCGAATTTTAAACAGACAAAAGGGAGTGCCACACCACTCTTCTTCTTCCTCTCTCCGTTGGCAAAAGTCCAACACTTTTACCTACAGTTTTCTGGGCGTAGGTACAGCCCTGTGATCTTCCAAAATTCGCTGCAAGCATGGTAAATTAATTCCAGTGGTACCAATCAACTCGTGGCAACCTCATGAGCATCATGGTACCACTCTTCATGGCTAATTGTTCATGTAAGTAAAATCCCTAAAAACGAAACCTAAACCCTAATTATGGCAACTTTCTGTATGATTAACCAAAATGCAATTAATTATTATCATTAGCTTGCAAATGTTTCAAGGATTCAAAATATATAAACAAATCATGCTAAGAGTTCCAGGATTATGATATGCGATTTCAAGAAAACATGGAGTTCGTGGGATACTTACAATACGTATATGGGCACGAAAATGCTTGCTGATGATTGGGATAGAGTCCTTAGATGCCCAGCAAATGAATGATGTGCTTGGAATGGCTTGAAACAACCTGTAACTATGAAATCAGATTGCCACTTTTCCATGGAATTTTGAGATTTGTTCTTCTCTTCTCGCGCCTCCAATGTCCCCGTTTTTGGTCTGTAGATGTTCTATATGTACCCTTGAATGGATTAGGGTTACAAACTTGTTTCAAATCTTTCTCAATTAAGAGGATTGAATCATGATTTGATTCTTATGTAAATCTTTCTAAATCAAGCAAAACTCAATATTTTTGTGTCCAAATGACCCTTGCACAATTTTATTCTCTTCCCAGCTGTGTAAGAGACCTAAACATGCACAAAATCTCATGCTTTGATTAGTTTTGATATTTTCATGATTTTATTTTGATTTAAATTAATTTACTTGAAATAAAAATCAAAATAAATGAAAAAAATAAAATAAAGACAAGTGGGAAGGATCATGGGTTGTGGATCATGTTACAAACTCAATGCAAGCACAAAAAGTTGGGCCCATTTGACAAAAATTGCAATTTTGGCCACATTTGTCTTTTGGCAATTTTGCAAAAAGGGTCAACTTCACCAATGCATAACTCCTTCAATTTTGACCCTAGAGATGTGTTATTTGAATTTTTAGAAATATCAAGATGTCCTCTAAGCAACCCTTTTGGTATCATCTCAATTGAGTCTTCCATGTTCATGTATGAAACTTTGACAAAAAAGGTGTTTTTGTTGACTTTTCAAAATGACCTATAATATCCAAATTTATATCTTCTTGTGAGTGCATATTTTGAAATTGGGAGCTGAAGATGAATTGTAGGTAATTGCATCCTATTTAAAATGAGCTTTGGATGGGTCATTTTTGATAAATTTTGAGAAAGTTATGCTTGGTCAAAGTTGAGTTGACTTTTCCTGCAAAACCCTAATTTAGCAACTTTTGGGTTTTGATGAATTGTGAGCAATCCTTGAGGAATCATGATCAACCCTTGATCAAATGATTAATAACACTTCAAAATGAGAATGTTGACCAAAAATCTTGAAGTTTGATTGTATGTAGGACACATTTGACTTTTGCCCTAGCACAGTCGATTTTTAGGCCTTTGAGCAATTGACTGAGCAAACTTTCTCTGCAAGGCTTGAAACTTGACATGGATGACTTTGAGAACATATTAGGACAATGGTGAGCATTTGGATTCTTTTTATTCAAACATCTTGATGCAAACTGAAACCCTAATTTGGGGTAGACTGCCTTATGAGAGAGTTTGCATGGTCAACCCTTGGACTTCCTTGAGCAATTTGAGGACCTCAATTGAAATGTATTGAGAAATATGGGAGGGAAAATTTTGGGGTACAACACCATGGATGACTACAAGTCCATGAATTTTGAGTTCCCGGATGAGAACATCATGTTAGTAACCGACTGTGAAGAACCTGGACCGGATGAAGGACCTGAGGAAGGATCCCGATGGTCTATGTTTTTTGATGGAGCCTCAAACGCACTGGGTAACAACATTGGCGCTGTAATCATATCTCCTGAGGGCTGTCATACTCTGTTCACTGCCAGATTATGTTTCAACTGTACCAACAACATGGCAAAGCATAAAGGGTGTATCATGGGTCTTAGAGTTTCTATTGACCTAAGGATCAAGTTCTTGAGTGTATTCGGGGATTCCACTTTGGTGATAAGTCAGATAAAAGGCGAGTGGGATACGAAACACCCGAACCTTATCCCTTACAGAGAACATGTATTGACACTGCTGCCGCATTTTGAAGAGATAACCTTTGAACATTTCCCACAAGAAGAGAATCAGTTAACGGACGCGCTAGCTACTATGTCGACAATGTTCAAGGTCAGGTGGGACAATGAAGCTCCCGGAATCACTATTGACAGTTTGGATGAACCGGCATATTGTTGTGAGATTGATACTGAGGAAGTAGCTGACAAACCTTGGTTTCATGAGGTGAAAAGGTATCTCGAGGCTCAAGAATACCCCGAAGGGGCATCTGTCAATGACAAGAAATTTCTGAGAAGGTTTGCTGCAAAGTTCTTCCTCAGCAATGGAATCCTCTATAAGCATAATCATGAATCTACCTTACTGCAGTGTGTAGAC
The DNA here is from genome assembly GCA_948472305.1 of Vicia faba. Taxonomy (NCBI): domain Eukaryota; kingdom Viridiplantae; phylum Streptophyta; class Magnoliopsida; order Fabales; family Fabaceae; genus Vicia; species Vicia faba. Next base: position 646,339,234 of record OX451736.1, on the reverse strand, counting down.
AAGAGCGAAGCAGAGATGATCATGGTAGACCTACACGAAGGTACCTTTGGCACTCATTCCAGTGGACATACCATGGCAAACAAGATCCTACGGGCAGGATACTACTGGTCCACTATGGAAGCCGACTATTATCAGCATTCTCGAACCTATCACAAGTTCCAAATCTATGCTGATAAGGTGCGTGTACCTCTAGTTCCCTTGAACGTCTTGACAACTCCCTGGCCCTTTGCAATGTGGGGCATTGACATGATCGGCGAGATCAGACCTACCGCGTCCAACGGGAATCGCTTCATCCTAGTGGCCATTGATTACTTCACGAAGTGGGTTGAGGTTGCCTCCTTTTCTACGGTTACCAAGAATGTGATGGCACGATTCATCAAGCATAACTTGGTTTTTTGTTATGGTATCCTTGAGAGAATCATCACGGATAATGGTACTAATCTCAATAACTCGATGATCAATGAACTCTCAAAGTAGTTCAAGATTCAGCATCACAACTCTTCTCCTTACCGACCGAAGATGAATGGGGTTGTCGAAGCTGCTAATAAGAATATTAAAAAGATCATACAGAAGATGACGGTGACATACAAAGACTGGCACGAGATGTTATTGTTTGCTCTTCACGGGTACCGTACTTCAGCACGTACGTCAACAAGGGCAACACCCTATTCTCTGGTATATGGCATGGAGGTTGTCCTACCCATGGAGGTCCAGATCCCTTCTCTACGAATTATGAAGGATGCGGGTTTGAGCGAAGATGATTGGATCCAGAGTCGACTTGATCAATTGAACTTAATCGACGAGAAAAGACTTACTGTTGTCTGCCATGGTCAAATGTATCAGAAACGGATGATCAAGGCCTTCAATAAGAAAGTCAAACAACAAGTGTATCAAGTAGGGGATCTGGTAATCAAGCGCATCATACTGCCGCAAGGTGATCCCAGGGGAAAATGGACTCCCACCTATGAGGGACCATTTGTAATTAGGAACATATTTTTGGGTGGAGCCATGATTCTGACCACCATGGATGGTGACGACCTTCCACACCCTGTCAATACGGACATAGTGAAAAGATACTACGCATAATAAAGACCCACTAGGTTTACATACCTAGGCAAAAATAAGGGCATCCCGGCGAACCAAAAGGGTTCGGGCAAAAATTAGGGATAAAAAATGAAAAAATATGTACACCCGGCAAGTCGAAAACTCAAAAGGGCGACTTGGGCAAAAAAGGGTATCCCTGTGGACTGAAAACCCGAAAGGGTGGTCCAGGAAAAAATTAGGTATTAAAGCGTATCACTATATCCCATTGGATCACCTTGTGATCAGACCTCAATAATCAGATATCAAGCTCAAACTGTACCGATCAATCCAGTCAGCTTCGGACAAGCAGCAAAGTGATGAGATGCTCGAAGACATAGGGGAAATATCATAATTGAAACCCAATGGGATCACTACACATAGATGTTTTCTTTTTGTACACAATTTTTGTAATAATTTCCATTTTTACGGTGGCGTTCTCTTACTAGAGCGTCAGCCTCCTTGTAAAAAACGCCTGTTATAGGCAAATTTCAAATCAATACAAAGCGTCTTTTGAGTATAAAACTTTGTGTTTGTTTTTTCATTTTCTGTTTTGCTTTGCAAAAAAAAACGTCCAATGTTTTATTCTTGACATATGCATTTGAATATGATTACTGTTCACAAATATCTGCATATAAAACAGAAAGACAGTTACTAAGAACTCAAAGAAACTAGTACAAAACCTAAATAACGACAATTACCCCATCCATCATGGTACAAGGGGCAGAGACAGTTGGAAGCAAAGTCACTATCACATACAAGCCAGTGATACATATACTCCCCACAGAGCCGAGAAAACCAAGGTCCTACCTCCGTATCCCCAAGCAGGAATTCCTTCCCCAGCAGGTTCCTTCAGAAAGCTAATATTTGCATTCCCCAGCCGAGATTTATAACCATGAGCATTTTATAAAGCCATCTCCCGAGCAGAGTTTATTTCTCTGACAGCGGAATCTCAATCTCCAACAGAGCTCTTCTCTCCAGCAACGGAAGTTCATCCCCAGCTGAGTTTATTTCTCCAAATCAGTAGATCTTCCAACAGAGTATCTCTCTTCCCCATAGAGTCATTCCCCGGCAGGATTATTCTCAGACAGAGTCTCCTCCGGAAGAATGTTCTCAAGCAGAATGGATGTAAATCCCCAGCTAATCATCTTCGGTCACTATCCCCAGTGGAAACGAAGAACTCAGCTCCTTATACTCTCCAGCAGCAGTCCAAGATTTATTTTCCCCAGCTAGAGAATATCACAATAGCGTTGCATATCCATACATCATGGCATGTGCATACATATTATACAGCACAATCTCATTTATTTTGAGAACATCATTACTCAATACACTTCATACATCATGACATTACATACGACTAACTCTTTACCTTTTAGGGAAAGATGCAATCAAGTTCTCACAAGTTCTCTCTGGTTCAGTCAAACCGACACCAAGGTTTCTATTCCAGTTGAAGATATTCCAACACTTTTCAAGATTTTCTCTGGTTTAGTTAAACAGACACTAAGGTTTCTATTCTAGTTGAAGATGTTCTAAGACTGTAGTCCGGGTCATCTGAATCGCTGCTAAGATTCTCCTGATTTATATGCCAGTCAAAGTCAATCCGAGACCTTCCCCCGGTTCCGTCAAATCGATGCTAAGATTTCTTTCCCAATTGAAGACAACTCGAGACCTTTCCCTGGTTTAGTCAAATCGATACTAAGATTTCTATTCCAGTTAAAGAAGCTATGAAGCCTGAAAATCAACCGGATAATATCTTAATTTCTCCAAAATACCTCGAAGCCTGGAATCGACCAGATAGTGGTATATCTCAAATTCAAGCTATGAAGCCTGGAAATCGACCAGATAATATCTGAATTTCTCCAAATTACTGAAGTCTGGAACACGATCAGATAACAGTATAAGACGCTGTGAAGTCTAGAGCACGGCTAGATAACGGCATAAGACGCTGTGAAGTCTGGAGCACGACCAGATAGCGGCAAAAGACACTGTGAAACCTGGAGCACGACCAGATAACAGTATAAGGTACTACAAAGCTTGGAATTCGACCAGATAGCAGTTTACTAGGCCAATTACTATTGAAGCCTGGAAACGACCGGATGTTAGTATGCCTTAAATTCAAGTTGAAACTCGGATGCGACCCGATAACCACTTGATTTCTTCTGAAGCCTGGAACACGACCAGATAAGAATTGAGAAATTGCAAAGCCTAGAGCACGACCAGATAGCAAGTTTAATCTCATCTCCCCAGTAAGTCACTGTAAAACCTGGAGCATGACTATATAGCAGTTCATTTTCATCTCCTCGACTAAGAGATGATTCCCCAGTAGAGTAACAGACAACTGAAGTTCCTAAAATTCCATCTCTCCCAAGACAGAGACCAACATTCCTCAAAAGATTCCTCCTCAACGACAGGAACAGGAATTCTCATCAAAGGAATATCTTAGGAAATCAACATCCTCTAGATGGCATCTTTAAGTCCATCTCCGACGATTCTCCGTCATATCTTCTGGATGGCATCTTTAAGCCCATCTCCGGTGACCTTCCGTCATCTCCTCTAGATGGCATCTTTAAGCCCATCTCCGACGATTCTTTGTCATATCTTCCGGATGGCATCTTTAAGCCCATCTCTAGTGACCTTTCGTCATCTCCTCCAAATGGCATCTGTAAGCCCATTCCCGATACTACCTACACAGTCCAGCACCATCTCAGACGAGTGCAAATTTCTGGGCACTCTAGTGTTCAATCATCTTCCACCTTCAGATTATGAAAGGCTGACAACCAATCTACATCCTCAGGTTTAAGAAGATTGAACAGGGGAAGCTGTTGTACCCCAAAATTTTCCCTCTCATTTCACTCAAGACATGCCTCTAGAGGTCCTCAATTGCTCAAGGATGACTAAGGATTGACCAGACAAATCCTCCTCCTAAGGCAACAAGCTTCAAATTAGGGTTTCACTCCTCATCAAGATGGTTGAATTCCAAGGGTCCCAAAATTATTTCCATGGTTCCAATATGTTATCAAGATCATCCATGTCAACTTTCATGCCTTGCACAAGAAGTTTGCTCGGTCAATTGCCCAAATGCCTGAAAATCAACTGTACTAGGTCAAAAGTCAATTGTGGCCCACATACAGTCAAACTTCAAGATTTTTGGTCAACATCAACATTTTGAAGAGATATACATCATTTGATCAAGGGTTGATCATGATTTCTCAAGGAATGCCCCAAATTCATCAAAACCCAAAAGTTGCTAAATTAGGGTTTCTCAGGAAAAGTCAACCAAACTTTCACCAGGCATAACTTCTTCATACTTTATCAGAAAGATTCCATCCAAGTCTCATTTTTAATAGGATTAAATTCCCTACAAGTCATCTTCATCCCACAAGTTCAAAATATGCACTCATCAAAAGATATGAATTTCTACATTATAGGTTCTTTTGAAAAGTCAACAAAAACACCTTTTGGGTCAAAGCTTCTTAGATGAACATGGAAGACCCAATTGAGATGAAACCAAAAGGGTTGTTTAGGGGACATCCTAAGCTTTCTAAAAAGTTCAAGAACACCTCTCTAGGGTTAAAATTAGAGGAGATATGCCTTGTCAAAATTGACCATTTTTGCAAAATTGCCAAAAGTCAAATATGCTCAAAAGTGCATTTTTTTGTCAAATGGGCTTAGCATTTCTTGCTTGCATCTTGCTTGTGACATGGTCCAAGACCCAAATCAGCATCCACGTATTATTTGCTTCATTATATATTTTATTTTGATTTTTTATTATTTAAAATTCAAATTAAATCAAATAAATGGCAAAAAATATAAAAAAGATTAGTTTTGATCTCATTTTTGTAGGAATCGCAATCTAATCAAGCTGGCATAGCATATCAAATCGTGCAAAAGAAAATTGAATCAAAGATGGCATGATTAGGCCTATTTTGGAAACATATCATACAAGAGAAAAATCATATCAAATTTCCATGATTATCAAAGATACAAAACATTTCTGTTGACCTAATATGCTCTAGTATATATACTGAACAAGAACAATGCGCAGGGAGGAGGATTGGAGGTCGTGAAAGCTGGAAACAAAACTGGAAAAATTGATAAAAAGTGGTGAATCATTTTCCAACCTAGAGGGCAATTCAAAGCATTTCAACACTCCCAATCGTTTCCTAGACCTTCCTAGAATCTAGCACGATCAATTACAAGCTTCCACAAGCCCATAATCGTCACATAACACCCACGCGGTTTGCTTCCTTTTTCAAATTCGATTACAATAATTCTTGCATCATAAACATGTTCTAATTATATATTTGTGTTCATTGACATATTTGCAACATGTTTGAATGGTTTAATTGATGTTTTGATGCATGTATTCATAATTGCCATTGTTAGGGTTTTCATGGCTGTTTTAGGGTTTTTCCATACATGTTAAATTGGCCCAAGAAAGGGGTACCATGATGCTCGTGGCATCAAGATGAATCGATCCATGTGCTTAGAATTAATTTATCATGCTTGCTTTTGATTTTTGAAATTTGCAGTGCTATAGCCATGGAGGATGTCCGTAGGTATAAGTCTCATACCTAAAATGACAGACATGGGAAGAAGAAAACAATGTGGCTGATAACCATTGGCCTGTTTAAATAATAGCGCGCGTGTTTTTATTTTTTTCCATCTACCCACTTTGTTTTACATAATATGTGTTGTTGTCATTATACTAACGATTAAAAAATATGGCCTAGTGGTGAAGCGTGCGTTGAATAGTGGAGAGGACCTGGGTTCGATCCCAGGTCCCAGCATATTCTTTATTTTTCCTAAAACTCAATTGCAAATCCCATGCCTCGCCTTGCCTAGTACCTACCATGCATCCAACCATCCAGCCACTGGATCATCACTAATCCAGATCCAACGCTCAGTCAAAGGGAAGTCCATGATGCACCCTCCAAGCGTGGCTACACAAGATCAGGCGCAAGGATTGGGCTGACCAGCTATTGGGCCTAAACAATTCATCATTGCACCCCCCCTTTCAGCAAATACAGGCCCATTCATTTCTTTTCTATTTTGATTTTTTATAATTGTTTTACTAATTATTTTTCTTTATTAAAATAACACCAAAAATCATTTTTTTTATTTAATCAAAAATCATCAAAAACATAGAAAATCATATTTTTCCTAAAAATATTTTATTTCCTTAATTAATTAGTTTAATTTAAATTAAGGCAATTTAATTCTTTTCATAATTAAAAATAATTAGAATTAGGGTTTAATTTTGTTCATAACCTAATTAATTTTTTCTCAAAAATAACCTAAATCTTTTTCAATTAGATTTTTTATGTTTTCTAATTCATTCTCACATTTAATTCGCCGCACGCATTTTTTAATTTCCTTTTTATTATTATTGTAACTGCTTCGAGTTTGTAATATTAATTAGGGTTTCAATTCCGCACTTTTATTTTCAGTCGAAATAATTATGTATCTGCGAAAGCCTTGTAATAGTTAGGAATTTAACTTTCCCGCATTTTTATTTCTGCAAACTATAAACTGCTTAGATGTATGTTAATAGGATTGTATGGAAAGACAAACTAAAAATTAATACGGTAGAAAACCCTAAATGTGCAAAGATAAATTAACTGAAAATTACACTCGCACATGCTCACTCCTAGGGTTTACTCCACTCTGTTGCCTTCGGTAAACGGTCATGAAGTATAGGGTTTGTTAGTGGTTGTCCTCTAGCCCCAAAAGATCTAAAATGACTCATTCGGATGTTGCCTCGGAAAAAGATCTTTAAGGCTTTAGGATGATTACTAACTTTTCCTAACATTGCTTTTGTGATTGTGTTTGTCCCTTCGAATGTCCCTAAAAAACTCCAACGACGATGCTACCTATTTCTCAATAATGGGATAACGTTGTCTAAAAGGAAAACAAACAGACCTTTTTCGAGTAGGTAGATTAGTTCCTAGGTACTTGCTCAAACAAACAAAAACTTTTTCACACCAACACTTTCCCAAACAAAGTTTTCAAAAACAACTTCATAACACTCTTGAGGACAGAAACAAGGGTTAAAATGAAGTAAAGCAAACTTTTCAAAACAAGCACACACAAGCAGTTTTCAAAATGAGCAAGTACCTAAGAGCCCATGGAAAATCACGGATAGAAATGGTGCTAACACCTTCCCTTTCTATAATCTACCCCCCGTACTCAGAAACATCTCGAAAAAGGTTTTTTCTATACTTTTTCCTTTTCCTGATTGGATAAAATAAAAGTCGGTGGCGACTCTTTCTTATCGCGACATTTTGCAAACAAAAAACACAAACCAGTATTAACAGTCGGCTCTGCCATCGTATCATAAACAACAAATCTAAATACATCCCTCCATGACATAGGTGAAAAGGTTATGCGGTGCCCAGACCAAGTCGACAGTCACTCATGCAGAAAGGGGAAATGCACAGCCCTCGATCAGTTAATGAAAATCATAGCAGTCTTATAAGACCACACATCGGTTATAACGATAAACGCTTGTTTTCATGAACACCCCGAGCACAAGATGAATACAGTGAGCAAAGTATGAACTTGTCGGCCAAACTCATGGATTCCCGAGGATTGCATAAATTTCTTGTGCAAAATTCATGAATTTTGCGGGGACGTATGGAGACCATGGGGTAAATTCATCTAAGTGTCGGTGTAAAGATGAATATCACGGGCTTAATCACGAAAAGTACACATGAATACCCCGAGCAAAACCCCCCCAGTTGTGAAATTCTACAAGTAAAACATCATCAAAGCCAATCTAAACAAAGAGTATCACGAAAAATACTTACTTGGACCAGAGTAGATGAAGAATAACAAGGGTAGATAAAGAACACGCGGCGGATTCTACAGCGGCCTTAGAGGTTGAAGAAAACGGCATGGTGTTGGCAATAGGGAGACTGAAGAGCACGAGAATGTAAATGTGAATAATGGGCCTTGGGGCGCTATATATAGAGCTGACGTGGAATGTGAAACATTGCATCGGGCCGCTCACCAACCACCCTTCTCCTCAACATCTACGCGCTCAGTTAATGATGACCCCTATTCCCTAGGCCATCATTACAATCCCAAAGGTCATGCCACGTGTCTACACCCCACAAGCTTTCCTCTCCCCGTGAGTCGAGGAATAACTAGAATGAGTCCATCTCGAATCCATTCTGAACTCTGCTCGAGTAAGCCCATGTACTGAGGACCTTCTCCGTCAACACAAGGAAAGATCCTCGTCAAGTGACGTACCTCGTAAGAGAAAAAACTGGACTTAAGTCATAACTCCTTCATCAGGAGCAACGACTTGGGGGACTCTTGTTCTAGACTAGGCCTACCCTTGGTTCAACTCCATGTAAGGTCCAACCTAATTATGTCAGTCAAAGCATGCTGCCAGTTCTACCCTCAACTGTGTCGGGCAGCAACTTCCACTCTCCGTGAAGAGGTAGGCTCACCACACAGAGATAAACCAGTTAGTATTAGGAAGATCATAGCCGATCAGGATGACCCCGAGGTCATCCTCCAATCCTCTCCTCGACCAAGACTAATCCTCCTATATGACCTCGCGTCTGATGGGGAGCATCCATGATGAGCAGAAGCATCCCTATGAGCATCCTCCTCGTAGGGCTGGCTATGAATGTCTTTGAATATCACGAATTCTCCGGAAAGACCACATCCATATCCTCCTGATCATGCAAAGGAATTCATCCAGATGGGGGACCATGTGCTGGTCCCCACTACTCACATAGGACCTCACAGTCTCCACTTTAGGCCTGCTTGACCAGCCTAATGATGAGACCTTGGCCCAGCGCTGGGGGCTATCAGTACCTCTCGAGAGAGAGGGTCAGGTATTAAACATTTCTCACTCTCTTACTTGCTTGCACCATTCCGTATCTCATTTTGACATCAGAGTATCTTGCAGATTCTCCCCATCTCACTCTCAAGTACTACTCGACATAAACTGTGACGGTGCATTCTGATTAGATACGATCAATCATCAAAATGATTTTCATATTCTTATTATTAATTTTGGCTTAATTTTAGGAATTATTTTTGTAGATTTTATTGTTATTATTATTATTATTAATATTGGTTTTTGTTATTTTTATCAGTAGTTATTAGGATTTACTATTGTTATTATTTAGCCAAAAAAGTCACAAAAAAATTACAAGTCCAAATAAGAAGCGTGTTTTAGCTGCAAACCTTCATCAAATCATTCTAAAACTACACAAAATCCTACCTTTCAATTCCAATTTCAAATCACCTCTAATTTCTACACAAAATAACAAACATTCCATAATTATCTCCTTTAACATTAATTCAAAATTCAATCAAATTCATTTCTTTCCACCCTAAAAGTCACTATAAAACCAATCCCAAATTTCATCAACAGGGGACCCAAAAACCAGAGCACAAAAACACCACACAACATCATCTAATTCCATCATCCCCCCACATACACACTACGAACACCCGCTCACACTAACAATTTTAATCTAATATGTACGTACATTGAATTTTTACATCAACACTAACTTTAACACATTCATAGTAGAGACCAACAATTAGCCTCTCATTCACAATTCCCATACATGTTAACCCAATCAAAAAGACCTTTCACATTTTGCACCCACACTTTAATCTTACAGTAAACCATATTCACAGAACTATGTCAACCTTACAACCACAACAACAACAAGAGAGAAGTTATCTGAATTGAAGCTACGCATCAACGTCTACCATTTCGAAGCACCATCGTCGCCACGATTCTGCTCCCGATGCACTAGACATTTTTGTTGTTAGAATTAATTTAGAGTTTATAATTAATTAGATATTAATTTATATTTAGGAATATCTTTTAGATGGTTTATATCTTTGTTAGAAGATATATATCTTAGATCTTCTTATATCTTTGTTAGAAGATATATTTTAGATTTAATTTTGTGTATAAATAGTCTAGTGGAATAAGTTATTGTAATTCATTGTAAATCCTTATTTGAAGCTGTCAGTAAATATATTTCTTTGTCTTTTATCTTCCTTGTGCACCAACAATTGGTATCTAGAGTTTCTGGTTAAAAACTCTAGGATTTGAGAAACATTGTTTTCATTGAGTTTCTGTGTATTGCAAAGGTAGAAGATGAATGGAAACGACGGCGATATTCATTCCAAGGTTCCAGTATTTGATGGTAAAAACTAGAATCGTTGAAAGATCCAGATGCACATGTTATTTTATGCTCAAGATATGTTAGATCTTGTCACCGATGACTATGATCTGTTAGAAGTAGATGCAACAGAGGCACAAAAGATAGCACATAAGGAGCTAAGGAAGAGAGATTATAAGACGTTGTTCTACATCCATTAATGTGTGGATGCAAATGTGTTTGAGAAGATTGCTGATTCTGAAACAACAAAGGTTGTGTGGGACACACTGATCAGATGTTACGGTGGTGACGCATCAGTGAAGAAGGTGAAGCTTCAGCCTCTCAAAAAGCAATATGAGAATCTCAACATGAAGGACAACGAGAAGGTTTCTGAGTACATCTCTAGAGTGATTCTGATCACTAATGAGATGAAAGCTTGTGGAGAAACTCTTTCTGAACAAGTAATCATTGAGAAGATCTTGAGATCTTTAACTTCTCAGCTTAATTATATTGTGGTAGAAATTGAACATTCCAAAGATCTGAGCACCATGAGATTTGAAGAGCTGCAAAGTAGTCTAGAGGCGCATGAGTTACGTATGACTGCAAGTACTTCTGATAGGGAAGTAGAGCAGCAGGCTCTGAAAGTAACTTCTGGTAAGAAGCATCAGAAGCATCAGAAGCAGACTTGGTTAGAAGACAGGAAGAAAAATAATGGTGGTCAAAGGTCAGAAGCTTCAAACTCTGATAGGCATAAGAATGTCCAGAAGGGAAAGGAGAAGTCTGACAAGAAGAATGTTCAGTGTTACTGTTGCAAGAACTTTGGTCACTATGCTAGAGATTGCTAGTCCAACAAAGAAAGGAAGTCAGAAGAAGCAAATATAGCAAGAGGAGAGTCTGATAATTAACCTGTGCTATTGTTGGCTTCTGAACCTGATGATCTGAATTCATCAAAATGGTGGTATATGGACACAGGATGTTCAAATCATCTTACTGGAAACAAGAAGTGGTTGGTTGATTTTGACTATGGGAAGAGTACAAAGATCATATGTGTTGATGATAAATACCTCAATGCAGAAGGTATGAGAAATGTCAGAATCATTATAAACAATGGGAAAGCAGTGGTGATCCAGAATGTTTGGTACGTACCTGGCATGAAAAGCAATCTAATGAGTGTGGGACAATTAATTGAGAAAGGTTTTTCATTTACCATGAAGGACAATCTTCTGAAGCTGTATGACTGTAATCAGAAGCTGATTATGGAGTCAGAATAGGGAAGGAACAGAACATTCAAGGTGAATATTAGAACTGCAGACTCTGGATGTCTTAGTGCAACAAGTGTTGTCAAGGAGAGTGAGTTATGGCACAGAAGATTTGGTCATCTGAATTTCATAAGTTTAGGGCATCTAAAATTAAAGAATCTGGTACATGGAATTCCTACAATCAAGAAGCCTGAAAATTCATGCAAGGTGTGCATGGAAGGGAAGCAACCAAAATTACCATTTGCATCAGAAGTAGCTCCAAGAGCAAAACATTCCTTGGGAGTAGTACATTCTGATGTGTGTGGTCCATTTCCAGTAGCATCGGCTGGAGGGAATAAATATTTTGTGTCATTTGTTGATGAGTTCACCAGAATGACATGGGTATCTCTCATAAAGTTCAAACACGAGGTGTTTGCTGAATTTAAGAAGTTCAGACTCAAGGCTGAGAATTAGAGTGGCAAGACTTTGAAGATTCTTAGAACTGATGGTGGTGGTGAATATAACTCCACAAAATTCAGAAGTTTCTGTAAGGAGAATGGGATTGAACATGAGGTTATTGCTCCCTATACTCCTCAATACAATGGTCTTGCTGAAAGAAGAAATCGTACTTTGCTAGATATGGTGAGAAGCATGTTGAAAGAGAAGAAGATTCCTCATACTCTATGGGGATAAGCTGTTGCAACTGCATGTTATATGCTCAACAGATGTCCAACAAAGAAATTGAAGGAAATAGTTCTTATTCAGAAATGGACTGTAGATAAGCAAAGTGTTAGTCATCTGAATGTGTTTGGTTCTGTTTGTTACAAACATGTCTCAGAAGCCAGAAGATAGAAGTTGGATGATAGAAGTAAAGTGATGTTTCTGGCGGGGTACCACAGTACAGGTTCGTACAAACCTTATTGTCCAGAAACTAACAAAGTTGAGTTCAGCAGAGACGTCATTGTAGAGGAATCATAAGTTTGGAATTGGGAAAGGTCTCGTCCTGACTCTAATGAGAGAACTTTTGAGGAAAAGTTAGAAACATATGTTTCTGAAGCTGGTAAAGATTTTAACTCTTAAGAAGATACAGAAGGAGAAGATGATTCTAACTCTGACTCCGATGGTGATCCAGACTCTAAAGATAGTCAAAGTTCTGGAGAAAGTCCAATTTCTGAAGCAAGTGCTTATGAAGGGGAAAGTTATGGTGTCCAAGGTTCTGAAGATCCAGTTAGAGGAAACAAAGAGTCAGAAGCATCCCAAGAAGATTTTCAGAGTTTGACATGTTACGAGACACTGAAGTAGACTCTGAAGGAGAATTTATTCAGTGTGCAATGTTAGTAGACGTTGAACTCGTGAGTATGAAAGAGGCTCTTAAACAACATGTCTGGTTGCAAGCCATGAAAGAAGAACTTGATGCTATAGAGAGAAACAAGACTTGGAAGCTGACTAAACTTCTAGAAGGCAAGAAAGCCATCAGTGTTAGATGGGTTTTCAAGCAGAAGCTAAAGCCAGATGGATCAATTGGCAAACACAAAGCGAGATTAGTAGCAAGAGGCTTTCTACAGAATCCTGGGCTGGATTACTTTGAAGTGTTTGCACCTGTAGCGAGACATGAAATAATCAGACTAGTGATTGCAATAGCTGCTAATAGGAATTGGCCTCTGATGCATTTAGATGTAAAATATACATTTCTGAATGGTCCATTACAAGAAGAGGTATATATATCACAACCTCCTAGATTTGAGAAAAAGAATCAGGAAGGGATGGTGTTCAAATTACACAAAGCCTTGTATGGATTGAAGCAAGCGCCCAGAGCTTGGAATTTGAAGATTGATTCATTTTTCAAGGAACAAGGGTTTCAGAAGTGTGAGATGGAGTATGGTGTTTATTTTCAGCATACTTCGGAAGGTAATATGATTCTGGTCTGCTTGTATGTTGATGACATATTACTCACAGGAAGTTCTGAATAAGAGATAGCTGAGTTTAAGAAAGTTCTGATGAATGCATTTGAGATGACAAATCTTGAGAAAATGAGTTTATTTCTAGGGATGGAGTTTATGTACTATGAGAAATTAATCATTTTGTATAATATGAAGTATGAACTAGAGCTTCTGAAGAGATTTGAGCTATAGAATTGCAAGTTTGTTATCACACCTGCTGATACGAATTAGAAGTTTGACTCTGATTCTGATGGAGAGGATGTGGATGCTACAACCTTCAAACAAACGGTTGGTTCTCTGAGGTATTTGTGTAATACCAGACCTGATATTTGTTATGCAGTTGGAATGGTTAGGAGACTTATGAGTAAACCAAAGTGCTCTCATTACCAAGTTGCAGTCAGGATTCTAAGGTATGTGAAAGGAACTATAAAATATGGAGTGTTATTTCCGTCTGGAAGAAAGATATAATAAGAACTTCTTAGTTATTCTGATTCTGATTGGTGCGAAGATAGAGTTGACAGAAGAAGTACTTTTGGGTACTTATTCAAATTTCCGGGAGGTCCTATTTCTTGGTGTTCTAAGAAGCAACATGTTATGGCTCTGTCAACTTGTGAAGCCGAATATATTGCAGGCGCTTTGATTGCGTGTCAAGTTGTGTGGATGCTGAACTTGCTGAAAGATCTGAAGATTGAGATAAATAAACCTCTGCAACTAATGATTTATAACAAGTCTGCAATCAATCTTACCAAGAATCCAGTGTTTCATGGGAGAAGCAAGCATATTGAGACTAAGTATCATTTTATGAGGAATCAAGTTCAGACTGGAATATTAGAAGTTGTGCACTGTAGCACCCAAAAGCAGCTGACAGATGTTCTGACAAAGGCTATCAAAACTGATCAATTTCTTGGTTTAAGGGATGAAATTGGTGTTGTCAGTTTTGGGTAAATATAAATTAAGGGGTGGTGTTAGAATTAATTTAGATTTTATAATTAATTAGATATTAATTTATATTTAGGAATATCTTTTAGATTGCTTATATCTTTGTTAGAAGATATATATCTTAGATCTTCTTATATCTTTGTTAGAAGATATATTTTAGATTTAATTTTGTGTATAAATATCCTAGTGGAGTAGGTTATTATAATTCATTGTAAATCCTTATTTGAAGTTGTCAGTAAATATATTTCTTTACCTTTTATCTTCCTTGTGCACCAACATTTGTATGGGGTCATGAAAAATATAGTGATGAGTTTGAAGGATCTGTATTTTGATTGAAACAAGGTGGTTGGAAGAGAGATGTTTGAGTTGTTCTTACTGATGTATTTGGTCATATGTGGTGTTATTAACGTTTTTTTTGTTTTTTCATTAAAAGATAGTGACATGTGTCATCCCTCCATTGGACTGGTTTAAAATGCAATTGTAGGGAGTGAAATTTTGATCGATGTATATCCTCTAACGTTTATGCAGAGACTGCACTCTAACATTCAACAAATTACGTCATTTAGATCAATCAAAATTCCAGGATTATAACAGGTGGCTATTGAAAACATCATGAAAAAAATAAACTAATTAACCCTTCCATCTTAACACCTCTCTCCTTGCAGCCATGATCTCCGCCTCCACCTTCGCGAATGATGTTATCTTTAACCGTCTCCACTCTGATCAGTGTTGTCTCATTTGCTAGCCATCACTTCTTCTTTATACCATTTTAATTATTTTTTTATCAATTTGTTGTATCCTAATTTTTTATCTAAGATTCCACATCATATGCATTATCATATAAGTCATCTAGCTTCAATAAATCATACATATCATTTGATTCATCCGTCTATCTGATACAAGTTAGCCTTTAAATGTGTCATTATATTTGTTCATAAGAGAGTTTGGATCATGAAATTCTTGTGCTTTGGGATCTTCATCTTCATCAAAATCTCATCACATTAGGGTTTCATCAAGGAATCATAAGTGTTTGAAGAGAATTAGGGTTTTTGCACTCTCAATTTAAAAATTAGGAATTAGGGTTTTGAAGGTTGAGCTCCAATTTACATAACTCAAGAGGTCCTCATTATCATCATCTCATAATCCTCAATATGTCTCAATGTATTGAAGATTACATCATGATCACAAGACTTCATTGAAATGGGGAGATTTGAATTCATCTGAAAAAATCAATATTTTTAGTCAAATAAGGATATATCAAGACAAATATCATGAAAATATGATTGATAGTTGAATTTTATCATGTGAAATCACAAAAATTGAGATAACTTGCAAAAAGGGAAAAAATGAAGAAATTAAATTTTTTTCGAAGTCCACAAACTTATGTTCAAGTGCATAACTTTTCAAACTTGTAACTTCTTCCTCAAGCAATCATTTTTCATGCCCAAGGGATGTACTTAAATATGATCCTACATACTTCAAAATTTTGAAAAGAATTTACTCAAAATCTCATAATAATCGGAAGATATGAAGTTCAAAAGTTGAGATCTCAAAGTTGATGAAATACAAAATACTTAGAAATTTTTCTAAGTGTTTTTCAGCTTGAAAGTCCAGTTTTGTTGGCCAGTTTTTTTATTGATTCAAGATACTTCAAGCCAAGTGGTTAACATGAAATTTTAGAGGATGGGACCATATTTTCAATGACCCCAAGAGCATTATTTTCTCTTGCTTGAGAACCAAGTTTCGAAGAGGAAAATAGCCATGGTGAAGTTGTTTTACAAGTCATATTTAAGGTCCAAATTCATGTCTAACCAAATTCAATCCTAAAGATATTTGATTATAAGTCCTTGTTGATTTTAAATCTCAACATAATTGATGATATACACAATTCCTAAGTGCATTACACAAAGATTTGATGCATTGTCCAAACTTCATTCCATTTTGAGAGCATTTTGCCAAAAGTTTCTTAGCCATTTTTATAAAGCATGACTTTTCTCCAAATCTTTTTCATTGAGCCTATACTTTGTTTTCTCTGATTACACTTTATCAACATGCTCATAAGCAACCTCCTATGTGCAAAAAAGTTGGTCCTATTTTCCACAAACCCCTCCATATTTCATCTTGGAACCATAATGCACAAAGTCAACTTTTGAAACTTCATTCACAAACCAACATTACGAATGAACTAAAACCAATTTCATTAACTTTTGAGGACCATATGAGACCTTTACAATAGGGACTCAAGATCCTAAACTTCGAATCTTCCACCTCCCGCAATTTCTTTCACTTCTTTCCATTTAAGCAACATCAACATATCATAAGAGATGTTATGTATGCATTGATTCACGTATATAGCACCATAATCATATCCACCATTATTCACTTTCATCACTTTCAACTTGAGTTGGTCAGGGAGTTTGAAGTCGTTTCAAGGCAAGCTAAGCATTGCATTAGCTTCCTTGAGGTTCAGGCAAGCTAAAGAGATCATTTTCCATCAGTGAAAGAGCTTGAGAAAGGCATTGGACCTTACTCTAATAGGTAAACTTTTTTTACTTGGTTCTCATACATACAAGCATCATTCTAAGCATTTCTTGATACTATTATGTTTGTATTGATGTTGTGAGTGTAAGCCCTAACCATATGTGCATTGATTGATTACACACACAGTTTAATTTCATTTTGAAATAATTAGGGTTATCTGGTTTTTGCCAAAATTCGTGAGTTACAGTTTGAATAAATAAAATTTATGGCCATATTTTAATTCCTTGTGACATTCTGAGCAATTTGATATATTAGTTTGTCATTTTTGATGAAGAAATAGAAAACACGAAATCACCAGTGTTGGTTGTCTTGAGGTTGAAGATGAAGCTTCCTTGCGCGAAATTTCAAATTTGAACATTTGTTTATAATATATTTAACTGAATGCATTTTATAAATGAATTGGAATTGCACTCCAGTGGTTAGTACGCTGGTTTTGTGTGTTTGTGTGTGAAGCAAGGGGTCCTGGATTCGAGCCCCAACGACACCATTTTATTGTTTTATTTTTTGAAACCATTTCTTAACTTGTTTCATACATTATTTTGTGAAGTGATTTTATTGGAAAGCCATAGTGCATGGCCCAATGGTCTTTCTTTTGAGTGGGAAGCGCAAGGTCAGAGGTTCAACACCCCTTGACCACATTCCCTAATATTTACCACTAGTTTTCTTTGTTAATTTTTATTTTCTTTTTTCTTTTTTGTTTTCTTTTAATTTTAGTTTAATTATTTATTTTGTCTTCTCTTTTGATTTTTATTTTATCAAGTTAATATTCAAAAACACCACAAATATTTTATTTAGTCAATCTTTGATTTTATTTTACTTTGTTAAAAAGAAACAAAAATAGTTTTCTTTGTTTTGATCTTGATGTTTCTCTTATTAAACTTTTGTGAAATATTTTCTTAAATGACTCTCTTAATTCCATGATACCTTTATGTATTTACTTGAACATGATTTTATTTTGAAGGACTTACACCATGATTAGTTATTATTCCTTTGGAAAATGTTTTGTTTAGATGATTGTTTAGTTGAAACTTTAGGGTTTTGAATTGCTTAATCTTTGAAAAAATTTTGATGTTTCTTTCATGAGTGTGTGAATATCTTTGATCCATGCTTAATCCCTTCTAGGTTTATGATTTATATTTTTGTGGTTTCTTTATTGGCTTGTATATATTATGTTTCTTATTAGGGTTTGTTCTTACCATGTGTATTTGGTCCTTATTATTGCTTTGAGGTCTTGATTAGTGCCTTGTTTGATTGTGTGAAGTTATCTTAAACCCTAATCCATGAAGCTTGGATTTTCCTTGCTTTGATATTGATCTTAATGTGTATGTGATAATGATTAATGTTTGTACTTTATTGTGTTAGTTCTTATGTTTAAATCCAATGAAAGGGATTGTAGTGCTGACTTGATAGTCGTGTGCACGTGTTTGTCTTATGTTCACCTTCATGTGTTTACCTTTGCATTTTACCTTTGTGAATATTTGCTTTATGTTCATCCTCGTGCACCTAAACCCTAGTATTATTTTCAAACTTTGAAACTTCTTTTATTAAAAAACCTTATTTTCAAACTTTCTTTAATAAATGCTTCAATACACTTAAGGATATTAAACAATTTCAAAAAACTAAAAGAGATTAAACCTCACCCAAATCCTTCTACCACTTGGCTTTTCAATTTAAAATCTTTTCTCAAAGAGATTAGACATGATTCATCTTTATAGTTGAGATGTGATTCTCCTATCTCGATAGTAATGATTAAAATGATGATTAATTCTTTTTCACTTGAAGGAGTTAGTTACATACTTGTTGATTTTATATCCAAGTTGGAGCCCTTCCTTCACGATGATGCAAAGATCTATCTTCTCATACTTGTGAGTTGATTAGTTGAGTATTCTCCTTAATATGACAATTTATCTCTTTCTCCTACAATCAATCATAACAAATCTTTTGTTATTTTTTACCCCGAACTATGAGGTTTTGAAGCTTCATTGGTACGTAGGTATAGGACTTTATGTCTTTTCGAAAACAAAAATATAATAAAATATATCTCTTTTCTCACCTCCACACTTTTTTTCAAACAAACCATTTTAACAAAAAATAGATATTACAAGAGGTTCCAATAGAGCACTATAGATACATATCATGCTAATACCTTTACTTTGTATAATCAACCTCGTACCTTAGACCTCTTCTTTGTGCTTTTCTTTTAGTCGTGCTTCTTGCATTGCATGTTTAATATAGGGTTTTGATCTTTTCCATTTCCTTGGAAATAATAAAGTATGGCGATGACTTCTTAATTTGTGAGTCAAGTTAGTCAATAGCTTGGTCTCTGATTTTTCACCGCGACACAAGTCATTATGCCTACTTCCTTCTTCTTCTCCCAATCCATTGTTGGCTTTCAAGATTTATAGCAACAAGTAAGTGACATTTCTGTCTCCGCTTCTCCAATAATCTTGAATAAGGTGAGAATGTTTCCCTTTAGTGTGTGATTCATACCTTTACCAAATCATATTTTTGATATAATGTTAAGAAATTTGGTTGAGATTGGTTGAGATTTAGAACACGAATTTGATGGTGTTTCAAAGAGGGAAGAAGAAGCTTGGATATGGCAACAACATCACATAGAAAGGATTGTATAGAAGAAATTTGTGAGAAGTTGAAGTTGATGATCAGTGAGCGGTAGTGGACGAAGAGTCAAAGGCGCAGTTGAATTTTAACATTGAGGTTTTTTTCTCTAAAAACAATAGAGAACATGATGTGGCATAATTTAATGCATAAGATTGATCTGATGGATGTTATTGGCTGAAAGTCTCCATGACTTTCCCGCCTCAACGTCAGTGAATCCAAATCCAATTTTAATTGAGTAGTAGCATAGGAAAGCATAGACTCCCTATTGTTTTTTTCTCCTTTATTTTTACATTATTATGTTTTATTATTATTATATTTACTAAAAACAAAGGTTTAGAATGGGGAGCACGGGGATGTAGTGCCCCCGCATTTTTTATCATTTCATTGTGTATTTATTTTTATTTATTTTAATTATTCAATTTAATTATTTAAGGTTAATAATTTAGTTTAATATTTTAATTCTAGGATTTTAACTCCAAATTAGGCTTTTGGTCTTTCTAGCCTTTTACTAACTAATACCACCAAATTCCTTCTTACACACTCTTTGGTTTTCACCTTAATTTTTATTTGTTTAGTGTAGTTATTTTATTTAGTTTATTATTATTTTTAGTTTAATTATTTTATCTAATTATCATCTTAATATCACTAACAAAACAAAAAAATACTAAAATTTTTTCTTAATTAAACTAAAAAAATACTTAATAAAGGATATGAGAATTGTGCTCCTTTGAGCCTTAAGCAAATGGGAAAATGAGAGGGTGTATTCACGACATTGTTATTCTTTCATTCATAGACTTTAGTGTAATTCAAATCGCAAATAATTCAACTAAAAAATCCGAACAAAATACTCAAAAAATTCAAACTCTTTTTGACTTAGGGTTTTTCCCTTTAAAACCTTTTCAAAAGGGGCATGTTAATTCCAGACTATGCAAAGAGACAGTGCATAAGACTTACGAGCGACCATACGTGTAACTGCTAGAATGAGAACTTAGCATCGTTCATAAAAAACACCAAACAAAGAATTCTTTTTGAGAAGAACTACGGAGTTCTGATTTCCTTTGGGATACGTAGGCTCTGGGTCACACAATTCAGATGAACTCAATAATAAAAACCTTTTATTTTCCCCCAATTAATTAATTCATGCATTCCTTAGAAAGTTTAGCTTTAGATTAAATCACCCTTTGATTAGAACAACCAGAGTGGATCTTGTTGAGTACAATTGATGTGATGGTGTTAATACCTTCCCCTTGCATAATCGACCCCCGAACTCGAATTTGGTTGTGAGACCATATACTTTACCTTCTGATGTTTTCTCGATGTTTTCCTTTGCCTTTTGGGATAGATAAAGTTCGATGGCGACTCTGTATTTTTTGCATAGCGGCATAAGGGAGTCACAACGATTACATTCTTCTCTGGAGTTTATAATCTTGGTTATTTCTATCTTGAATGAATCATTTACTTCTTTAAGGTATCTTACTGATTCCTTAAGACATAAGATACATTCTCCCAATTTATCATTGTATTCCACTAATTGACCACTCATTTTAAATAGTTGAGCATAAGATGGTTTGATACCTAGAATATAATCCACCCCGTATGATGCCTTTAAGCATATTTCATCTTCTTCGTTAGAAGAATATTATTTCATATTTCTCCCCGAGGTTGATGTTTCTCCTCCTCTTCTTCATTCAAGTATTAAAGAAACTTCTTCTTCTTTGTCATTTCTTGAACAAGAGGATTCTTTAATTAATATCGAATCTTCCAAGAATCATTCAAGTACTGAGTAATTTCTTTAAAATTGTTGTACTAGAGTTATATGATATATGTATAATGCGGGTGATGATTCTTCGATTTTTATTTCTTCATCTTTAAGTAATTTCACCAATTCATTCATTTTCTCAACAATTTCCTTCTTTCTTGATTTTTCCTGAAATTCGTGAAGACTTCCATCTTTTGATTTAATAATTGGATTAAAATTCCAATTATTAATTCTTAGATATTTGTTAGTGATACGATTTCCAACATAATTTCCAATATTTCTATACCTTGAAAAATATATGTGATTGGTATCTTCATCTTCTTAACCTCGTGTGTTCATCTTCTCTGGTTCAATACTTCGAGAAACTACATATATCAAATCAAGAGTATCCCATATTTCCTTGGCGCTTTTATAATGATGAACATGATAAAGTTTATTCTCATTTAGAGACATTATTATAAAGTTTTTGGTTTTAAAATCTATCTCAAACTTTCCCTTTTCCTCTTCGGTCCAAAGGGAATTAGGTTTATCTACTATAACATTTCCTTGATAAGCAGGGATAAACAGACCATTGACTATTGTTTCCTAATTCATGGTTTAAACTTTTAATAAAAATACTAAACCTATCTTACCAAATATCAAATCTAGTATTACTGAAAAGTGGTGTTGTCTTTATAAAAGATATGTTATCGGAAGTCATCTTCCTTCTAAGACGGTTAGTCCTTAAACAAGAGTTAGACTCTGATGCCACTTGTTGGACATGTGACTCCATAAACAAGAGGAAGAGTTAATTGGGTGGTTAAAAAAACATGGTTTTGAAAAACTTTGCGAGTTAAAATTAGAGTTTAAAAACATTTTAAATATTAAGCAGCGGATAAATTAATTGCAGAAAGTAAATTGCGAAAAGTAAAGAGTTTAGGAAAAAGAGAACACCGAGAATTATAGAGGTTTGGTAAAATTAAAAAGACCTAATCCTATCCCTAAGAGTTGATCCTGAGAGTATACGTTAAGAGATTTTAGTAGGAAATACTCACGAACCCCCTATTACAAGAAAAATGGTTGACTTCTGACCAAACAATAAGACTAGGAATATAACAGTTGAGTCTTTTCTTCCAAACGGAAGATCGAAGCAGTGTGTCTACTTTCCACATATTAGATTGAAGAGATTAGTCTTATTTCCACGAGATTATTAAAGTGGTTAGTCTTCAAGCTTCTAAACAAACTTTGTAAGCTTTTATCACAGGCTGAGTTCATGAACCTTAAACCTTGGTTTTACACGGGCTAACCAATAGCTTGGGAGATTTTAATACCGAGACAATCTCAAACATAATACAAGCTTTTAATACCTGGATAAGCTTTAACCTGACCTTTCTTTTACCATGGGCTAACCAAGAACCTATGAGATTTTACCACTGACTGATCTGAACCTAAAGAAGGGCTTGAACACACAATCCCCAAACCAGAAGATTTTAAAGGTTTAGCTTCTAACTAAATAACCCCTTAATGGATAATATTCAATCAAGGTGTAAAAAAAATCCCTTGTTGAATATTACAATTCTACCCTTACATAATTACAACTTATCCTCACTCACAAAAGAACTTCCTCGCATAAGCCCTTTGGCTAAAATATCAGTGAGAGAAAGTAAAGGAAAGTTTAGAGAGAGAGGGAGGGTGACAAGTCTCAACACACAATTCTGGATGATTTGAAATGAGGGAAGGGGCATCTATTTAAAATCTATAGGTTGGCTCAAAAAGGAAATTGATTTTAATGCTTTTTAAGACTTCTTAATCGGTTAGTACCTAATGCCAATCGATTAGATACTTTAAATATAATCGATTGTAAGTTGAAAATAGGAAATAAAACATATTTATCCATTTCACATCAATAAGATGATATCCTACCCGTTTAGAGCATAATTTTCAATTGAGCTAATCGATTAGGTCAATGTGTCAATCAATTAGCAAACACATAAAAAATTCCCAGAGCTATTATAACAGCTCCCAATTCTTATGACATAACTTCAAGATATTTTGTAAGATATTTTCTTGAGAAAATTTAGTTTCAAAATATTTTTTTTTGTGTGTGTGTGTATGGGGGGTGTATTTTAGCCATGCACTTTATGAGAATGCCCTTATGCTTTACAAAGTTTTCACTCAGACTAATCAAGGTAGGGCTTTCTTGAACTTAAAGACTTTGTCAAATACTTTATTTTATAGACACTTGCTTGCGTTCAATTGAGGTGAGGCTTTAGCTTATATTTCATTTGGTTTCCATCATCGGATAGTCAAGTATATTGAACCTTAACACTTAGGTTTGCATGTTTATTCGCTTAACCTCTTATCCTTTACTTGTTAGAAGACACGTGTCATCGTTAATTAATTGTCATCATCAAAAGTTTGTGTCCTTTTAAAAGCATATCACCTGAAAAACAAGGTTCCACAGAAACTTCATTTGCCTCTATAATGGGGGCATCCCCTGACTCTCATATCCCTTCTCTTAGTAGCGACTACCTAGAACCAGAAAGAAAACCCATATCTAGCGATTCTTATTCAGAAAGGGTATCTTGGAATTCATTGGAGGAAGAAAATTCTTCTTCTTGTTCATTAGATGTCCTTATTGTGGAACCTTGTTTTGCAGGTGATATGCTTATAACAAGGACAACAAATTTTAATGATGACAACTAATATCTTCTGACAAGTCAAGCATAAGCGGTTAAACAGATAAAGATGAAAACCTAAGTATTAGGGTTTTATGGACTTGAATATTTGATGATGGAAATCAAAAGGAATGCAAACTCAAGCCTCATCTAAAGTGAACTCAAGCAAGTCTCTAGAAAAGAAAATATCCAACAAAGTCTTAAAGTGAAAGAAAGCCCCACCTTGACTAGTTTGAGTGAATACTTCATAAAGTATAAGTTGTTCTCGTAAAAGTACATGGATAAATCGCACACACATAAACATCTTTTTGAAACTAATTTTTCTCAAGAAAATATTTTCAAAAATGTCTTGAAGTTGTGCCAGATGTATTATAAGCTGTAAGAATAACTCTGGGGAAAGTTTTGTCTTTGCCAATCAATTGACATATTAACCTAATTGATTGACTCAATTCAAATTTGATCCTTGAACAATTAGGACAACATCTTAATGATGTGCAATAGCTAGATATCTTAATGATGTGTTAATCAATTATCAAGTCATAAAATGCAGTAAAAACAATTTCCTTTTTCATCTAACCTATATCCTATAAATAGAGGCCCCTTCTCTCATTTCAAATTATCCATAACCGTGTTTCATTTTTCTTACTCTCTCACTAAACTTTTCTTTTACTTTCTCTCACTAATATTTTAGCCAAAGTGCTTTTTTGATAAATTTCTTTTGTGAGCCAGGATAAGTTGTAACTCTGGAAAGGTATATTTGTAAGTTCGCTAAGGAACTTTAATTTAAAATTGGTTACAAATTTTATTAAGGATTTCTTTACTTAGAAGGTAAACCCGTAAAAAAATTGGTTTAGGGATTGTGCGATTAAACCCTTGTTTAGGTTTGAAGGCTCAACCTGTGATAAAAGCTTTCACAGGTTCTTGGTTAGCCCGTGGTAAAGCCAAATTTAGGTTAAATCTTAGTCCGGTATTAAAGCTTGGTAAGGTTCGAGATTATCCCAATATTATAATCTCTCAAGTTATTGGTTAGCATGAGGTAAAACCAACGTTTAAGGTTTGTGAGCTCAGCCCGACTTTAAAAGCTTGCAAAGTTTCTTTAGAAGCTTGAAGACTAACCGCTCTAAGATTCTTATGGAAAGAAGAATAATCACTTCAATCCACCGTTTGGAAGAAAGACTCACCACTTCACTCCATAATTTGTTGATTGGTTAGAAGTCAACCTTAAACTTTATTTTTCCTTGTATAAGAGGGTTCATGAGCATAACCTACTAAAATCCCTCAAGTTTATTGGATACTCTTAATATTAATACTTGGGGAGAGGAGTAGGTATTTTTATTTTTATTAACAAATATCTATAATTCTAGGTGTTCTCTCTTTTTCCTAAACTCTTTACTTTCTACAATTGATATTCTACAATTTTAATTTTCTGATGCTGAATTTTGAAAATGATTTTAAACTCTGATTTTACTTCCAAATTATTTTCAAACCCATGTCTTTATGAACAACACAATTAACCCCCCTCTAGTTTATGAAGTCAAATGTCCAACACTTATATCAAATGTTGGCTGAGAAATGAATCACGCTGAAATCCCTATGCCCCCTCGCAGATTATTCGAGGAGGAGGTGCAAGCCAATAAAATTTTGAAAGAACGTGATAAGAGTTATATCCAGCATCATCATTAGACCGATAGCAGGAATCCTAGTGACAGTAAAGTGAATGCTCATGTAGATCTTCGAGCCTAGTCGGATGCGGTTAAGTACGGATATATGCATTCAAAAATAGTAGGTACTTCACCGTCTATGAGTATTGAGGTTGTTATAGATGCGGCTAGCATTATTGTATCCATTATATTGGTTATACCTTCCAATGATAGGGGAAAAGAGGATACATAGTTCTTTTGATGACTATATGATCTAATTCTATGACTGTTTGCTTACAAAAATATGGCTCAAATTGCCCTTTTCCAAATTTGAGGTAGCCAAATATCTAAAAGTTTCTCATTTCTAACTTTAGATGAGGTGTTGGGCATATATAAGGGTGTTTTAGCTGTGTGTCGAGCATAAATATTGTAAGCCTTCCTTTAGCTTATTCTTTGACCTTTTCCATATGAGGCGCGCCTCTCGGGACAATTTATGTAATCAATGGCTCATTTGATTTCTTCAGGTCAACCCTTGGTTCGACCCTTATACTCTGGACTAGGGAAACTTCCTGGGGAATTTTTTATTTATGAAACCTCTCACCCTTGTGGCCCACTTTATTTTCTACTATATCCCGGCTGATTCTCCTCACTCCTACTAGACTTTGTATCTAAAGTAGTGGTCTAAGTTTCACTTTAACCACAATGCTCACTCCTACTATACCAAGTGAGATTCTATTTTTGAAGACAAGGTGACAATGAAAGAGGAAACGCAATATTGGTTTCAAGGGCTTGACTATGAGAACTTCCAACCAAAGTGAGAAAAGGAGAATTGATACTCGTGTTATTTTGAGTTCAGTTAGCCAAGAGGAGAGGAGGAATATTTTTTGTGAAAGATGGGTCTTTGTGCTTTTTTTACATGTATTATTGCATTCTGCAGATAGCATGGATAAATTAAGTAAGTTGAAGTTGTTGCACAATTTTGCAAATGCTTAAGGTATTTAGGTCGTGGTGAATATCAGGACTTATGCCTCATCCCCCACTCCACTAGCGACTATTGTTCCTATTCTGACCCCTTCTCCTACCCCGAATATAGAGGATTTTACTTATACTCTTGAAGTAAATCAAATTGTGGACTCTGTGGCCACTTTAATAGTGGAATAATCAACCCCACCTTTGGTTTCGACAAAGAGGGCCCAAGATGAGGAACAAAAATTCCCCTGGGATGAGGTTTCTCTAAAGAAGACTCGCATTTCTGAGGATGATGCTTCTAAGGAGGTGTTTACCATGAATTTTGGTAAACAACCGCTATTCTTCCAAATCTAATGTTTTGGTTACTCACAGGATCGACTAGATTGATCCTAGGACATACGTGCTTAGTATTTCTTAAGTTTTCTTGGTATTAATCACTTCGATACTAAAAAGAATTTTAAAAGTAATGCGAGAATAATTGATAAAAAATACAGCAATGTAAATGTATTTCGATGGGAAATGTAAATGAATGCAAATGATGTTAAAATAACTAACTTGATATTGAATAAAAATGAAATGACTCATACGTACATTTCTCATACACTCTTTTCTCAATAACACTTAGATACTTTGAGTATTTATGAGTTTTGGTACAATGTGAATCTCTATAATATGATCCTAAGATCTCTATTTATACTAATTTTGAAATTAACAGTAACAAACGATATCTTCCTCTGAGGATGACACATTTTCGTCTGCATGCATTTTCGATATTCTCAGGCTTCCACGCGTCATAAGGCCTCTTAGTCAAAATCTTCCTTATCTTGATTCCAATCGAGATTGCTCACTTTCTTCAAATATTTCTCCTTCAACTTTTACTTGTTATTTTAGATCTTCTTGACCGTCGAAATTCCAAGTAACAAATTGTCCCTAAAAAATGTATGTTTTGAACACATAGAGAAAAGGCTATGTTTTGAATATTTCGACACAATAATGACTTTAATTGCTATGACATCATGGCCATCATGACCACTTTTTCCAAAACTTCTCATCCAGACGTGTAAAACTACAGAGGCTTATCATTACCTTTATTTCATAGGAGCATTGTGGTAGCTAAAAGGGAAACCACTATTTTGACCTCTCAAAAGTACACACGCGTCCCACTAACACCCACTTGTTACTCAAGAGAAACTGAATAGTTTCCCGCTTCTCTCTATAAATTCTCTTCATCTTCATCATTCTAACCTTTTTTGCTTCTAATCTTCAAAGCTTCATTTCTTCTAAAAAATTTCTATGAAAACCTTACCCACAGACACAACAACTCCAAATTTCTATACAATGGCGCATTTAAAATCCACCATCAATAAATCTAATAAGAACCAGAAAGAAACTCTTCCACCTGCAAACCAAATTTCCAAACCAATGCAAATAGGGAGCCAAGAGTATGTTCCTTAAGAACCATTGCTTGAGGAGAAACGCAAGATCTTCCAATCTCAGGTATTTATCCCTTTTACTATTGTTGGTGAAACTCACGCATATATGGCTCATTTACTTACTGATGTTGATGTTGAAAAACTCAAGGAGTTTTTTTCCAACTTATCACCGTATTAAATCCATACCTAGCAAGAAGAAAAAAGTAACTAACAATGTAGATGCTAGTGTTGAATTAGATCCTTAAACAAAAACCAGATCGGATACTCAGGAAAAGTATTTGACTAAAGCCTTAGAAGTAAAAAAACACTTCAACTTAGATTACATGACCAACGCTCTTAGAGCGTTTCGATCTTGTCCTTTATCAAAAGAACCTAAAACTTATCTTTCTTTACTTGCCAAAGTCGAGAGTAAAGCCCAAATAGGGAAAGATATGGGAATCTATGACATAATTCAATTGTCAAAGATTAAGCAAGGTTATTGCCAACCCATGCTGGTCGCTTCCCTATATTTCTGGGATAACACTAACAACACCTTCCATCTTCCATGTGGAATGATAACTCCTACATTATTTGACATTGCTTCCATCACTGGTCTTCGACCAGCCGGGGAGACCTTTGATCCATATGAAATGAGTGAGGATATTGTTGGTTTCAATGCTAACCATGCTACCTTCACCAACTATATTGTTGATCATCATAATCAAACAACAGAAGATGTTTCTGATGAAGAGCACATTAGTTTCTTAGCATTGTGGCTCTCTCATTGCATCTTTTGCTGTAATTCTCTCCAAGTGGCGAAAAGATTTTTGACTTTAGTGAATCAGTTACATGTTGGATGCAACATCTGCCTCATCGAACTGATATTGGCTGGTCTTTATGAAATTGTTGAAACTTTAAAGAAATACCAAATAGGGAAGAATCTCTTATTGGCTGGTCCGTTTGGTTACTTCAACTATGACTCAATGCCACTTTACCTTCACTTTCAATCTATAAGACATTGGACGAAGAGGATGACAAAATAAAGAATAAGGCGGTCGAAGGAAGTCGACTTGCTCAACTAACACCAAGTGACGAAGGACAAAAATTAAGTGAATCTTTCAGGAAGTATGTGATGATGTTCAGGAAGCACCATAATTCACTCCTTCTATGGCTCCTTTCATGAATAGAACTTATGGTCATGAGTGGTTCACCAGGGAATTTCCTACACCTCCACCAGATCAAGAAGCATAATCTTTGGCTATATGTGAGGCTTTTCTCGTTCTTAGGCTGATTGTTACTAGACTTATGCCAATGAAAAGCCATATTATTTTTGCTCATCTATCAACCAAACTTCATCCCTTGATAGTTTGGCCTTTGTCAAACAATTCCCAAACCACTTTTAAAAAAAGGGTGCTCTTCGCCTCTAAAACATGATATTCATCGTGGTTGAACGTAATAAACACCTTTCTCGATATACCGAAGTTGCCAAAATTTCCCCCATCTCGTTTCAACCATCTTTTTATTGTACTAAAGATTTGGACATCCGATGGAGAAAATATTACACTGCAGAAGTTTTCCATGTCCCCACTTTTACTCAACACCTAACGAACGCTTTTTCTTATATACAAGCAAGATTAAAGAAAGGTACGACCACTCATATCAAATAAATCCAAGCATCCCAAAAATACTTTGAAAACTACATACAGGCTTGATGATCTTAGTCAAACTATTTGTGAAGTAGCACTTGTTTTAAGAGAAAAGTGTATGAAAATATTTTCTTCCTTTAAAATCCATTCGTGTGTAAAACACAGAGACATGTATAAGCTATCTTTTAAACTTTAGCCACCAAAGTTCCCACCACTGCCAAGCGCTGATTTCGGCTTGGAATTTGGAACTCAATTCCCATAATGGTTTGTCTGTGGGAATCTCTTAAAACTTCTACAACAAGAATCCCAAAAAATTTCCGAACATGTGGTTCCGACTAAGCCCACACTAGATAGTTTCAAAAGTCACGTTCATATCGACATAGAGCATGTTCACATACTTTATCCAATACCTAAAGGTGTGGAATGGGAGGAGATTCTACTTAATCTTTCTCCACCCTTTTAAATATCATGTTAATGTTGATAATAATAACTGTTAGTCGATGGTATCTTTCAGCCATCGAACAAAAACAAAAGATAAAAGACAAAGTTGCTTCTATAATGAAGCAAATTGCTTATTCAGCCAAAGATTAAGACCAAAGCAAAGAACCAATACCTATAACAATAATAACCAAGGTATGTTTATTTCTTATATTGTAACTCATGTATTATGTATATTTTGCTAACATCTCTTTATCTTCAGACCAGTCGAAAACCTCCCTCAATTCCCAAAAAACGAAAACCAATCATTCTAGAGCCTCAAACAATAGAATCAGATGACAAAGATTTATTTCCATAAACTTCAAAACCAATTAAGAAAAAGAAGTAGACAAAGATATCAGATTCCACTTCCCAGCCTAATCCCACAATTAAAATTAAGGTGTCAAAACCTAAAGCTCAAAAAGTAATCAACTTTTGATCCTGAGCCATCTGCCGATGTTGTGCATGGCCAAGCTGAGACTGACAATTTCATTCCTAGTGCTGAGGGTCTCAAGGTAAATGTAACCTCATCACACTTTTTCCTCAATATGCTTTCAATTTTCGACTAACAAAATTTTTCTCTTTTTGCAGGATGATCGAACTAGTACTAAATACTCCAATATCAAATATGAAATGCCCAGAAACACCATCACTCCTTCAGTCCATCCCAATTCCAGTAAAGATTCAAACAAAGGGTCTACAAAATATGTAAACCAACTCGCTTAAGTTCACCCTGATGATCCTCCACTTGTTGTCTCACCTTAACAATCCCAGACATTTGACTCTGAAATGGATAGTGAACATATGGGACATATCCACATGGAGATTCCAGATATAGAAGAACAAAATCAAGAGGAACCTAATGATTCTTCTCCCAAAATTCATCCTCATGGAAAAGGTAAAAAGGATGATGAAGACAAACAAATGTCTAACAATTCCGAGGAACGTCCAAATGAAGAAGACACGAGCAAAAATGTTGGTCAACATAACAATGGCACTTCTACCAACCAAACCTTTGGGATGGTTAAGGACTTCAAAGATCCCTCAAACACAACCACAATAATTCCTTCCCAATAAGAACTAGGCCTTCTAAAGAATACCAAACCCCTTGAATATGTGAAGCTGATAATGACCAACAGAGGAAATTCTACAGAAAAATGCTCAATTTCTTCAACTGCTTTTGGTGGGTGACCCCATGCTAAACCTTATAAACAACTTCTCCAAACAATAAAAGAGAAGATCTTTATTGTTGATTTTTTCGATATGCTGAAGAAGGATGATGGTTTCTTCTATAGGTTGAAAAGTTTGTCAAAAAAAAGTTGATCTCATGACTTCTTCGCCAGAAGTTGCTGAAACCATTGTGGACCTAGGAACTTTGCTAGACCAAGTTTTTTCCGATTTCAACCATGAGCGATATGCAACGACAAAAATACATACAAACAAGCGACACAAGTTGCAAAGTGGAATGAAGTTGCTGAAAGAACCAAAAAGGATGAGGATATAGAAAAATCATTCTACCAAGATAAAGAAGAATTCAAGATTTATGCTGCAAACGTTTCTTCTTGGGAACAAGAAATACAAAACTTTCAAGAAAAAATCAATACGGCCAAAGTTTTCCAGCAGGAGATTAAAAATAGAGTCGAACCAAGATCGATGAGGAAATTCTTTTGAGTGTTTATCATGTCGAACGAGCCCAGAAATTGGAGGGTGAAATTGTTGATCTTACTGCCAACAAGTCCTTGATCGATCGCCGAATGATGTTAGCAAAAGCGAAGTATGGGAGAATTAAGGCTAACTTTCCTTTTTAAATTTGATGTTTATCTCTTGTTATTTTACTTATAGTTCGCTTAATTTGTAACAAACTTAGCCATTTTGGCACCTTTTAATTTCAGTTAAAATTTTGGCTTCTCGCTTTCACATATGTTATTCTATTGTAATTTTAAATTCCTGAAGTATAGGTTTATATGTTTTTAAATATTTCCCATTTATCCTCAGGATCCTTCGACCCTATGCAAATTCCTCGATTTCATAAGCTTTATTCGAGAATACTAGAATAATTTAAAATGGGCCTTCCCAATTGGGGACCATTTGCCTAATGCTTTATATTTTTTATCCATTGGTAGAATTACTTTCCATACAAAATCTCCAATCGAAAACATTTTTACCTTACCCTTTTGTTATATGCTTTCGCTACTCGCTCCTTATGCCTTATTAACATGTCTAAGGCATTTAGTCTTTCTTCATCCAAGTCGACAAACTCATCCATCATCATTTTCCAATAAAACTCGAATGGGGTTTCATTTTGTCTTTGAATTCTAGTTGATTGTAGATATATTTAGATTGGAAATACTGAATCATGCCCATAGGTCATTCTAAAAGGTGTAGTATCGGTAGCCTCCTTGGGAGATGTTCGACAAGCCCACAAAATTTGGTTTAAAGTCTTAGGACAATTTTTTGGCTTCTTCTGCACATGTGTTTTTATTAAACCAATGACTATGTTATTTGCTGCTTCGACTTGACCATTTTCCTGAGCATAGTAACGTGTAGAAGTCAATAATTTAAATCCCACTTCTTTGGCAAATTCTCGCATCTTTCAACCAGTGAACGCTGATCCTTGATCAAAAGTTATGATCTCAGGAATTCCAAATCTATAAATTATATGTTTTGGATAAATTCAATTACTGCCTCTTGGTCAACATTCACCAAAGGTATAGCCTCAATCCACTTAGTAAAGTAGTCAATCCCCACCAGGATATACTTTTGACTTTGTTCGAAGTAGGTTGAATCTCACCCACCAAATTTAAAGCCTAACCCCTAAAAGGGCCAAGGTTTTACTATCGAATGTAATTAGCTTGCAGGGACATGTTGAATTCCTGAATTCACGTGGCACTCTTGGCGACCTTTAGAAAATTCCACATAATCCTTCAACATAGTAGGCCAATACATTCCTTGTCGAAATAATAGTCACTTCATTGTGTTCCCAATTTGATGTGCCCCATATGCTCCCCTATGAACATTCGATAAAGTTATATAAACTTTACTTTCGGTCAGGCATTTGAGCAATACTCCTTCAGGCGTTTTCTTGAACAATTCATTACCCACAAGCGTATAACTTAAAGAACGGTACATGGTTCTTATTTTTGTGGGTGTTGTCAGATTCTTTAGGTAATCTACTACTGGCTTTCTCAAATCCGTATCTACTAGGTTATCAATGACTATGTCATACCCCAAATTTTCCCTGTCAATCTCAATGGTCATTTTACTGAGATTTCAATATTAGTACTACGTTTTTAAAAATATAAATTCTATTGTTTCAATTTGCTTATTTTTGTGTCTTATTCTAATGGAGGTTTAGATTCATAAGAGGGGTGTATCTCTTAAAAATGGACTATCAAAATCTGATGGCCCATTAAATTTTTGTCCCATTTATAGATAGAAGGAGATGTTGTTTCTTAAAATAAAGTTTCGGTTCATTTTTAATGGCCTATTACGTTTTAGGCTCATTTTAAATTGTGAGAAGGAGGTGCATTGTACAATATAGGGGTGTGGTGTTTTGGGGCCATCAAAATCGGATGGCTCATTAAGGTTTGACTTGTTTTTTTACCGAAGAAAGAGGGTGTTTTTTTTTTATGATTTGATCAATTGGGCCTCTAAAAAATTATTGGCGCATTTTTTTATCATCAATCAAATTATTTTACAGGCCCATTTTAAATAGTAAAAGAGGGTGTATTTTTCTCATAAGGGTTATTGTTGCTGTTTTTTAGAATGGTCCATTGAGTTCTAAGGCCCATGGAGGTTTTGTTGGGGGTTTACCGGGGTCAAGTTTCTGTTTTTTTTTTAATTATTTAATTATATTATTATTATTATTATTGTTAATTATTATCTAAAATTTTATTATTTATATTTAATTAATCAATATTAATTTCTTAATAATTTTATTATTATTATTATTATTAAGAAACTTTGACTAAAGTCAAAATTAGGGCAAAGAACCCTAATTTTCCGAGCCCAGCGGCGCCGCTTCCATGTCCCTATTCACTCTATTTTAGACTAAGCTATCCAAGAACAAACACTGCAGAAATCTAAAGCGAACTAACATGATCAAATTGTATCATAATCTATACAGTCTATAATCGAACAAAGTCATCAAAATTATACATTACAGTATCAATTACAGATCCAAAAAACATTTAAAATCAAGATGCAAATCAAATCTAACCTAATTTGTAACAAAGATCCATAATCTCCTATCAATTTCAAACTTGTAACAAAAAATCAACACATATTTTCCTAATGTATCACTAATTCTAAACCTATAAAAACCCTAAGAACAATAAAGGAAAGGAGGAAGAAAAATCATAACAGAAGAAGAAGGAGATAACGACGAAGAAGCGATTCCCAGAACTTCCCTCTCTTCTAACTGATCTAAGGTTTCTGAACAGAAACCCTAAGATCTCCGCTATGGTGCCATTTCCATCTTCAATACCCCACCCCCTAAGATCGCCGCCTTCACCATCACCTTCATACCTTAAAACTAGAGGAGACAAAAGGATTAGGGATCAGAATCGGAGAAAACGAGCACAGTAAGTCACGATTTTGAGGTAACGAACCACATAGCTTGAATTTTGCTTTGATTGTTGTGAGGAGATTTGAGGTTTTTATAGGGATTTGGGGTTGAGATATAGGCTTAGCCATCATCGCCGTCGTGATTCTTTGTTTAGGGTTTGGGGGTGTTGTGGTTGTTGTCATTGGAGAGAAAATAGAGAAAGGTGTGAGAATGAAGACAGAAAAAGAGAGATGACAAAAGAAAATAAAGGGAAAAATGTAGAAAGCAAACATATACTCCCTCACGATCCTGTTTATTGGCTCTATCGTACACCCTAGCTTCACACCTTCTGATCTTAATCGAACGCCCCAAAGCCGCAAGACCATAATAAGCCCCATGCGCCTCACCACACGAAGGCCAAACGGACCCCTTAGAATATGCTTTGGGCCAAGCCCATTACAATTCACACCCCGCCTTTTGCTTTTTTTACAAACGGTCAATTACACTCCTCATGTGTTCTGAGCTAAGTCCAACAGCTAGACTTGGGCCCTTAATTCCTATGCCCCCAATTTTTCTATCACGTTCAATAATACACCCCCCCCATTGGCATTTAGATCTGGTTCAATATCTGAACTTGGGCTCCTTAAGTTTAACACCTCTAGATTTCAGTTTCGCACCCCCTGAACCTATTTAAATTATTTAATTTAATTAAGCTACTTGTTTAATTTATCTATTTTCTTTTAATTTTTTTTTATTTCTTTTTATTTAAATATCATATATCACATTTTATAACATTTGCATTAAATACAAATTTTGTATAAATAATTGTAATATTTAATTAAAAATATTTAAGATATTTTCTTTTAATAAATTATGAAATAGTTATAATATTAATTTAACTCTTTTTAAATACCTTAATTACATTTATTCGAAAACATCTAACCAATCAAATATTAACCTCTTTTTTTACTAACATAACTCAAACATATTTATTTTTAAAAAAGGATTATGGAAACTTATTTTATCAACTGCGAACTTCGTCTACAAATTCCACTATTCACACACCCAGACTTGGTTCAAGGGGAATTCGAGATATTTCTATAATTCATAAAAAAAAACTAACCAAAAAACTACGAACTACGAATTGGGACTCTGATTCCTCATAAGAGGATACGTAGGCATATGACTTAAAAATTGTGGTGAGTTCCCCTAATTAAAACTAAAACCCTATTCCTAAACCTTTAACCTAAACCCTAGTATCCTTGTGAATAAGGTAGATGAGGGGTGCCTAACACCTTCCCTTCATCTAAAGCGAGTCAACAACTTAGAATCTCTGATCCAAATTAGGATTGTCTGTCATTTTCCTTTCCTTAGGATAAAATTAATGGTGACAACTCTATATTTTTTGCCGGTTACGACAGGTGGCGGCTCTGTCGAGGACTCAACCCTAGGTTTTAGAAGCCTCTTCTTTTGATTTAGGGTTTTTTAGGATTTTTCTTATTTTTCTATATGTGCTTTATTTATTTATTTACTTACCCTTTTCTATTGTCATTTTATTTATCTGTTGGTTGGATTTTATTTCAAAAATATATATATATTTTCAAAACCTTAGAAAGAAGGCTCGTCTATTGGCCAAGGGGATACATCACCCTATGAGTTTTTGTGACGACTTCGTCTAGAGTCGGTGGAATTACAAAAAATAAATATGTCTCAAGAGGTATCCTCTTGGATGGTAGGACTTTGGAATGAAACCTATGACTTTTTGTATAACCCTCAACCAAAAACTCATGGTGAGACCTTTTATGACCTTAGAGACAAAAGTTTTAATATATAAAGAGACTCCGCTTAAGAGAGGCCCTTGTGCCTTTACATCTAGTGTTATCCATGATACCCTTAAGGAAACCTCCTTGTGGGGAGGGTAGAATATCCGTAGGTTGAAACTAGGAACCTACCAACTAAGGATACCTATCATAAACCATGTCACTGTGTTGCATCATCATGCATTCATACATCTCACATATTCATCATTTTCCACTCTCTTTGTTTGTCTTATTCACAGGATTTAAAAATAATCAAAGGTTTTTGGTGAGTGTCTTAAAAATGGATGTCAGAGGGAAACAATTTGTCTGTGTTTGTGTTGTCAAGCTAGATATGACGAAGATCAAGATCATCAAAGGGAAACTGTTTGAAAGAGATTTGAAGATGTTTGTTCGCCATTATGGGGATACCCTTTGTTGTACCCCAAAATTTGCCCTCCCATTTCCTCAACATTTTCTCATCACAAGACATTTAAAGATCAAGATACAATTAGGGTTTCCTCTGCTCAAGACTTTTCCTTGCACTGTGGACTCAAATTAGGGTTTGTGCTTGCACAAAGATGTTTTGACCTAAAATGCCTAAGATAACTTTCATGCTTCATATTGGACTCCCAAGTTTACCCATACCAAGTTTCAGGTCTTGATTCCAAGTTTTACCCAGTCAATTGGACAGTTGACCTAGAAATCAGCTGTATTGGGGAAAAAGTCAACTGTGGCCAATTGACAGTCAAACCTCATGAAATTTGATCCACATCAACATTTTGAATTCATATGAACCATTTGATCAAGTTTGAATCACAATTCCACAAGAAATTTGATCAGATCACCAAAAGGGCAAAATGGTCATTTTTAGGGTTTTGACTGCACAAAGGCAATTTTTGACTGTTTGATCTAGCCAATGGCAAACCAAGCTCACATATGGACTCAAGGACCCCATGGAATTATCTTGACATGTTCATCAAGCTCAAAAGATCCCAAGTACACAAGATTGACAGTTGAATTTCCCAGTCAATTGGTCAATTTTGACTGTATACTGAAAAGTCAAACTTTGACTTTTTGGTCAAAATCAAGAGTCAAGATTCATTTTTCATCAAAACATGCCAAATCATGAAACTTGTTCACCAAGAAATCTCAAAATGCAAATTAGGGTTTGAAAATGGAATTTTTCATAACTTAGAATTTTTCTAAGTTATGAAAAACCCTAATTTTTTCCCAACTTTGCCCCATCTTTTCACCATGATCCATTTGGATTCAAACAAAAGTCAAAACATGAAAGTTGTAGCTTGTTGCAAAATCTACAACTTTGATTCACAAAGTTTTCTCATTTGAAGCTTGTATCTCAAGTTATGATTTTTTGAATAAGGGCACTAAACCATCTTTTAACTTAGTGAAATTTGACCTATTTTGACAAGGTTTTCTACCCTACTTCAAGGCCACTTTTCATACCCTTCCACTTGGAATTTCAAATTGCATTTCAAAGATGGATTGTAGTACACATTCCAAGCTTTCCAAAATGTCCAAGAACTCATCAAACAACCTCATAACTTGAGAGATTCGAATTTCACAAGTTGGCAAAAATTCACTTTTGTTCTTCACCAAGACATGTTCACAAATTTGCAAATTTGAATTCAGTTTGCTTTATGCTTAATTACAGGTCCTTGAACCAATCCATACTCAATAATTTAATGCATATTCAATGTGTTAAGGTCATGTTCTTTGTGTTCTAACATTGCATAATGGTTTAATCCTAAACTAGATAAAGTGGAATTTCCATTTTTGAAAAGTTTAGCTTTATGTCAAGTTTGTAATCCAACAAGTACAAAGAAGATCTGGTTAACACAAGATTATGGGCATAACACACTGATCAAGAGGAGTTGATGCAGCACATTAGGGGGTCCTATACTGACCTAGAACACCAATTTGCTTTTGGTAGCTTAAGTGTGAAGAAAGGTCCATAACATATGCTATCTCTCATATCAGTCAAAAAACACAGCACAAAAGATATCAAACACATTCCATAGACCACATTGAAGCTTTTGCTCGAGCCATTTGCCTTTCAAACACCCTCCATCTCAGAATCATCCTCAAACTGCACAAACAGGGGTGCCCCTGCAGTTTGAGTGCAATCTCTCATTCCCTTCAAGCATTTTGATCAAAACCTGTTCCTCTACCTTCCTTACCACATATGCAAGCTATCCAGAAGCTAAGGCACGATCTGTAGTTGCTCTAACCACTTCCACCATTTTCACATCTTTAACTTGCAGGTGAAGTTCTATAGCTTGATACAAGAAGGTTCAAGACAAAGTGAGCATTGAAAAAGCATCCCTGGACCTCAAGGAAGCTTTTCCAATCATTACATTGCACTGAAAGTCTCTCATTCTCCACATAGAAGTTCAACTGCACAGGTAAAAGTTTGAATTCGTATCTCTCTTATTAGGCATATTTAGTCTTAAGTTTGTAAAGAAACAAGGTCCTACTCATAGCCCTGAACATGTACATAGCTTTACTTCTCATTTCTTTTGCCTGAGTAGAGAGAATTTGAGCTCTGAAAATGGTAGAAAAATTAGGTCAGAAAAGAGGGGGAGAGAAATTCTCCCTCATCTTAGAGAGATAGGTCAAGTTCTTTATATGGTTAGAACCGTCTCTTCATGCTGAACATTTCTTGTGTTATGAGTTTTTGCTAAAAAGCCAGGAATCAAGAGTTAGAAGGGACTGAACATAGGCGCGCGTTTTTCAAATAACCTGTGCTGGAGGTTGAAGAAGGAGTGAAGTGGGCTGGGCTTGGATTTGTGTTGCTTTTCACACCATCCTTTTTGGCTTACACCCCCCTGAGCCCATTTGCTTATTTTTTAACATTTTTGACTTTTTCCTTTTTTGCTGACTTCATTTATTTTTTCTCATGCCATTAGAAAATTAAAAATATTTTTTTATTATTTTTTGCATTTATTGCATATTTATTTGTTTATTTGTTTAGTTTGTACATAAATATATATATTTGATTATTAGAATAAATGTAAAAATAATATAAATACACTTTTTATTTTTTTATTTACTTTCTGAAAATATTTCACAAAAAATATTCTTTTATTTATTTTATTAAAATATTAAATAAATATTTATTTTTGTATAATACATATTTAGGGTTATAATAAAATATATATATATAATTATTAATATATTTAAGACAAAAATATGAAAATATTTGATTTTTTCATTTTATTTAATATTTGATACAAAAAATACCTTTTTCACAATACACTTCATTTTATTTTATTTTTTTATATAAATAATAAATAAATAGTAGAATTAAATTAGATAATAATACCTTTTATTTAAAAATTAGGGTTTTTTACCCTAAGTTCAAAATACTCAAAAATAAATACATTTTATTTTCTTTTCCCTTTTACATAAATAATATTTTCTCATACACATAAAAACTTCCTTTTTGCATTTCACATATTTATTTAATTTACATTTAATTATGCATTGCAAAATATCCAATTGTTGTAATAATTTAGATTTTAATTCTTGTCAAATATCCCCATTTGAACATTTGTACCCCCCTTCCCATATTTGGTTGTGTAATAGCTTAGTAATTTTAATTTCGCACTTTATTGCTTTCTAAATAATAACATGCTAGAATTAGGGTTTGTATGCGAAAAAACGATAAAAAAAAATAGTTTGACCTAATACAAGATAAACAAGCATGAAAATGAACACACAAATCACACTTGCACCCCCTAGGGTATTCCACTTGTTGCCTTCAAATAAATGGGCCATATTGTATGTTGAACATCTTTGGGCAAAGCAAACAGTTTGAATGATCATAGTCCCTCGATAAAACTTTTCAAAACAAACAAAAACAAATGATCAAGTCCCTTAGAGAAATTGCCCAAAGACATTTAACGTCGTTACAATTATGGTCTAAACGATGACCCGCGCCTGTCCCTTTCACATCCTAACATAAGGTTGCCCACCAAATACAATGGTGGTGCAAACTTGTTAAAAGGGTTAAAGTATAGCAATAATCTTTTGAGAAATTTAGGAGTAGATAACCTCTTAGTTACTTGAGATCAAACTTGCAAAAACATTTGCCTAATTTCAAAAACCACACATCACTACACTTTCAAAACAACTTTCAAAAAAATGAAAACCTTTTCAAAAGACATACATCTTTGTATACATCCCCACATGGATCATTACAAAGGTTGCCACCACATTGGCCTCTTTTCAAAAAACATTTTCAAAACTCACACACTCAAGCACCATTTAAAACAATTGAAAACAAAAGGCAAGTGATCTAAGCAAGTAACTAAGAGCCCATGGATAACCATGGATAGAAAGGGTGCTAATACCTTCCCTTTCTATAATCTACTCCCCGAACCCAAGAAAACATCTCAAAAGGTTTTTGCTGTGCTTTTTAACCTTTCCTTAGGATAAAATAAAAAGTCGGTGGCGACTCTTGCTAACCGCAACATTTGCGAATACAAACGCAAACCTCAAGTCAGTTCTCCCACCGTATCATAGAACTGGCGACTCTGCTGGGGAGAACTTTTAAAGTGGAGTAACCTTAGGGTTTAGATCACCTTTGTTTTCAATTGCTTGCTTTGTTTGCTTTTACATATTGTGGGCTTTGTATCGGAGTTTTATGGATCCTAACCCGGATCTGGGGAAACCCTTTTAGGTAGCAACAAGGCTGTGAGGGAACTGTGCGGGGTATACCGACATGGTTGAAGCAGTCTGCTACGTTGATGTGGCACTTTGGTGTGTACCGGTAACCCTTGAGTTCAGTCAAGGAGAGTACGGGGCCGCCGCGTGGTGTCATGAAGCATCAACTGACCTTAGGAACCTTAATTGAACCATCTTGGCCTTCTTAGGGTAGTGAGATAACTGACTTTGGTGCAGTCCGAGGTTGGTTGATACTCGATACTACACTCAATTG
Organism: Vicia faba; assembly: GCA_948472305.1. NCBI lineage: Eukaryota > Viridiplantae > Streptophyta > Magnoliopsida > Fabales > Fabaceae > Vicia > Vicia faba. The sequence goes on along the minus strand of OX451736.1, from coordinate 646,297,863 downwards.
AGGGTTGCTTTCCTGGAATATTTCGGTCGCCAGTTCAGTGGCTAAATCGAAACGATGAACAATGAAAGCAATCCAGTGATATTGGGACCTTTAGAACCCGGTTACTTTTGATAGGACAGGTTGAGCCCACAAAACTTCAAGAGGGTAATACCCAGACCCCATGCAGGCCTAAACTCTAAGGGTTTGTGTGACTTGTATGCCTTACCATGTTTGCCTTTGTGAATGTTTATAGTGCATTTAATCATCACATCATTACATCATACAAACATCATGAGCATTGACTAACCGTTTCAAGGGTTTCGAATCTTCATCTTTGTTCTTGTTTTATAGGACATGGAAACTGCTCGCAGAAAGACAATTCCGATTAGCCTTGTAAAGATCCCTCCTCAGCTTAAGGAGCTTCTGTCCAGAATTCCCGAGAGTTCTTCATTCAGTGAGAGGCATGGAAGACTCATCAACTTGGTTAACACCAACTTTGAGGAGGACTTGATAAAGGTCCTGTTCCAATTCTTTGACCCTCTGCATCACTGTTTCACCTTCCCGGATTATCAGTTAGTACCTACATTGGAAGAATTCTCCCGACTTCTGAAGGTCCCTATCCTCGATCAACTACCCTACAACGGTATGGAGGAGGAACCCAAGCTTGAAGAGATTGCTAAAGCCTTGCACCTACAGACGTCTGACCTCAAGGGACATTGGGAAGTTAGAAGTGGCATCAAAGGTTTCTTAGCTAGATTTCTGTTTGAAAAGGCCCAGGAATGTTGGAACTCTCTTGACCTACGAGCTTTTGAAGAAGTCATGGCCCTCCTTGTCTATGGTTTGGTGTTGTTCCCTAACCCCGATCAGCTTATTGATATCAGTGCTGTCCAGATCTTTATGACCGGGAATCCTATACCTACACTGTTGGGGGACATCCTTCACTCATGTTACACTCGAACCATGAGGAGAAGGGGTGTCCTTATGTGTTGCACTCCTCTCTTGGGAAGGTGGTTTATTTCGCATCTTCCACAATCAGTTTTGAGGAACGAGCGGGGTTTGAGATGGTCACAACGGCTAATGACTCTCACGCATGCAGATATACATTGGTGTCCTAGGTCCAGGGAAGACGTCACTATCATTGATCGTTGTGGGGAGTACCCTAATGTTCCTTTATTTGGAATCAAAGGAGGTATAACCTACAACCCATGCCTGGCTTGGAGACAGTTTGGTTATGCTCGGAAGGAGGGCCCTCATGACATGTTAATTCCTGACATAGTCTTCGACTTCGACAACGATACTCAAGGACTTCGTCAGAGATTTATCAGAGCTTGGAGGATGCCAAGTAGGATAGACAGCAAAACACTGGGGCACCGGAACTCCATCCCGTTGGAGCCTTACCTCAAGTGGGTACGGGCCCGCTCTCAGAAGTTAGTAATGCCTTACCCTCACGTGCTACCTGTAATCAAAGAGCCAATCTTGGAAGGAGAAGCATCCTACACCATTCAACATCCCGACATGCCCACCTCCTGGGAAGAGATGCAGAAGAGCTGGATCCAACTTAAGGAAGAACGGAATTCTCTTGAGACCAGTCTACATGCTAGTGAAAAGAAGGTCCTGGAACTCACCCGCCTGCTGCACGAGGAAAGGAATCTCAACACCTACATCGCGCCAAAAAGGATGCGCAATGTCTTTTTACCTTAAGGGGTTATTTTGTAATATTTGGCCCATGAGGCATTTATGTACTAACGAATTTCTCCTTATTAATATGATGTGCGTTCCTTTTTGTCTACAACAAAGTTTGAATGTTCTAAATCCTTGAATGCATTGCATGCATACGTATTCCATTGCACCATATGCATAGCAGGTACCCTATTTCACAGGTTGCTTAATTTTCTTCGTTGTTTGTGTGCACAGTCATCATGAATCCAGAATCATCCAGTGAGCAAGCAATCAAGGCCCTTCAGGCCCAAAGTGCACAGTTTCAAGAGATGGTCCTAAGCCTAGCCCAGGGTCAGCAAGAGTTGAAGACTCTGCTCCTGAAGAAGAAGAAGAAAAAGAGGACGGCGATGTTCAACACCGGACGCAGATTTGGGAACACACTCCACAATGAAGCTGATCCAACCACTTCTTCTGCTGAGAAAGACAGTCCCCAAGGGGGAGAAGCTCCTAGTCCCGCAGTCTCCGACAACGAGACGGACTATAACGAGGAACAATACCCACCTGCTGCTGACAGATATAAACAATTGGAGGACCGCTTGAGCGCTATGGAAATTCAGAACGTGCCAGGACTGGATTTCGGAGATTTGGGATTATCTTCCGGAGTAGTAATTCCACACAAGTTTAAGGCGCCTGCCTTCGCCAAGTATGATGGGGTCTCCTGCCCAAAGCTGCATCTGAGGTCGTATGTAAGGAAAATCCAACCTTACACGGCGGATAAGAACCTCTGGATTCACTTCTTCCAGGACAGCCTCTCGGGGTCTCAGCTTGAATGGTTCTACCAATTAGACGGAGCTAGCATACGGCACTGGGAGGATTTGGCGACTGCTTTCTACAGACAATACCAATACAATTCTGATCTCGCTCCTACGCGTACCCAACTTCAGGGTATGTCTCTGGGAACGGGTGAAGGATTCAAAGAGTACGCTCAAAAATGGAGAGATTTGGCTGGCAGGGTGCAACCTCCATTAACTGATCGAGAGCTGGTTGATATGTTTCTGGGAACGTTGTCTGGTCCGTTTTTCAATCATTTGGTTGGAAACTCCTCCGCTGGGTTCACAGATCTGATATTAACAGGAGAAAGAATTGAAGCTGGTATCAGGTCAGGCAAGATACAGAAAGCTGCCTCTACAAGTGCTGAGAAGAGGCCGTTTAAGAAAGAAGCAAGTGCCGTCTATGGCCCTAGAAGACAAGTCAAGCCCGAAAGTCGCCAAGCCGTTAATGCTTTGGTCATCTCTAAACCTGTTGCTGCTCCTCAGCAGTACAATCAGCAAAGAAGTGAAAGGCCCAAGAGGCAGTATACCCGATTGAGTATGACATTATCTCAAATTTTACCCCAACTGTTATCCACCAACCTGGTGACCCTCAAAGAAGCTCCTAAGGTCGTCAACACTGCGTCCCCTAAATACAACCCAAATGCCCGGTGTGCTTATCATTCTGATAGTCCCGGGCACACTACTGATGATTGTTGGGCCTTGAGAAACAAAGTGCAAGATCTAATTGACGCAAAAGAAATTCAGTTTGAAGCGCCGGAAAGACCGAATGTTGTAACGGCTCCTATGCCCCAGCATAGGGTGAATGCCATTGAGGAAGAAGTGTACGCTGTTTCGGTAGATGAAGTTGTTACCCCTTTGAAGACTGTTAAGAAGAACCTACTGCGGGCCGGTTTATTTCCGGGTTGCGGTGAAGGTTGCCCATTCTGTGCTATTTCCCTATCTGATTGTCCCTTGCTAAGGTTAGGCATCCAAGGCCTAATGGATAGCAAGGAGATTCTATTCAAAAAGACTGCTGTTCATTTGGTTCCAACGAAAGAAGTGTCCGTGATTACCATCTTCAAAAATCCAACCAAGGCTCCCCCAAAGAAGCCTATTCAAATCTTGACAGTTGCGCCTGTGATCATTACTGTTCCAGGACCCCTCTCCTACGTGTCTGATAAGGCTGTCCCCTGGCATTATGGGGCAGACGTATATGTAAATGGAATCAAGCAAGAATTTGATGCTAGTGCCAGTATCTGCGATATCACCGGCCCAGCTAAAGTCACCCGCAGTGGCAGGCTCTTCTCGCCCGACATTGCGCCGCCCGCTATTCGAAAACCCCTCCTCATAAAACCTGCAAGTTTACCAAGTCCTGTTGCTGATCAAATTGTGTCCCCTGCTGCCGAGTCATCAAATGCTCGGGGCAAAGGGATTGAAGAAGAGCCTGCCCGGATGGAGGCACCAATACCCGTGAATGCTGAGGCCTCCCGACAAGAAATGGAGGAGATTCTGAAAATAATAAAGAAAAGTGATTTTAATGTTGTTGAGCAGTTAGGGCATACACCCTCCAAGATCTCCCTGCTCTCCCTATTGCTATGTTCCGAGGCTCACGCTAAGGCATTAATCTCATTTCTCAAGACGGCCCATGTGCCGCAGGAGACGTCTGCAGTTCAGTTCACTGACTGCATAGCAAATCTGACGGCGGACAACGGCTTGGGCTTTTCAGATGCCGACCTGACCGCAAAAGGAAGAAACCACAATGATGCCCTGCATGTCTCTATTGAATGCAGGGGCACTACTCTGGCACATGTATTAGTGGACACTGGTTCTTCTTTGAATGTTCTTCCGAAAAAGGCTTTGGATCGTCTGGATTATGAAGGCCTGGAGTTGAAACCCAGCAATATCATCGTCAGAGCCTTTGACGGTTCCAAGAGGATGGTTCATGGAGAGGTTAACATCCCTATTCGTGTGGGCTCTCAAGTGTTTGACTCTACCTTTTACGTGATGGATATACGTCCATCGTACTCCTGTCTGTTGGGTCGACCTTGGATCCACAAAGCTGGGGCAGTGACCTCCACCTTGCACCAAAAACTGAAGTATCCTGTCAGGGGGAAAATTGTCACTGTGCAAGGAGAAGAGGAGTATATGGTGAGCCATTTGAATTCCTTCAGGTACATCGAGATGGACGGAGAATTTATTGAAACCCCCTTCCAACATTTCGAGGAGGTACATCCAATTTCAGCAGCTGCGGAGACAATGGCCGAAGAGAATGATTCCTTGAAGATGGTTTCCCTAAGGGATGCCCGGGTTGTGGTTCAGAAAGGCAATGGTGCACACTGGGGTCAGCTTCCTGACTTCACTCAGAAGAACGACAAGTTTGGGCTAGGCTTTACTGCAGAGGCTCAGAAGGCGGTGCGCAAAGAGAAGATTGGAAAGGCTCCGGTGTTTATTTCCAGCTCAAGGGTGAACGCTATCGAGGAGGATGTGGAGGAAGCTGAGTTTGATAATTGGATCTACCCGACTGCCAGCGACGGACCAAGCAACTGGACAGCAAAGGATTTTACCCCTATCACATTTGTCACGCAGTAATTGATTTCTTTTGATTTCCAAATTTGTAACAAACAATATGTTAAAACTCTATTGGCTCGGTGTCCTACCCGGGGCATCGTAGCTCCATTTGTGAGGGCTTTTTGTATGACATTTTCATATATCATCAATCAAAACATTGGACGTTTGTTGCATTTCAAATCTTGTGCTCTTTTTCTTTCTGTGTTATACATATTGCAAAACAGCTATATTTACACACACTCACTTATACAGGTTTCAATCCACTCTGGATCTCACTGGCAACAGCTCTGCTACCGCCAGTTATGACTTCGAAAATCCGATCAACTTGGCCGAAGACGAAGGTGAAGATGATTGCGAAGTGCCTGGTGAACTCGCAAGACTGCTACTGCAGGAAGAGAGGGCTATTCAACCACATGAAGAGCCTGTGGAGACAGTTAACTTGGGTACTGAGACAGATAGGAAAGAGGTCAAGATTGGTGCCAATCTAGAGCTCAGCGTGAAGCAACGATTGATCCAGATGCTACAGGACTACATGGAGATCTTTGCCTGGTCTTATGAAGATATGCCTGGTTTGGATGCCGACATTGTAGTTCACCATTTGCCAACCAAGGAAGATTGCCCTCCAGTAAAGCAAAAAGTTCGACGAATGCGTCCAGAGATGTCTGAGAAGATTAAAGCTGAGGTGATGAAACAGTTTGATGCGGGTTTCCTTGCAGTAAATTCTTACCCTCAGTGGGTTGCCAATGTTGTGCCAGTGCCGAAGAAGGACGGTAAAGTCAGAATGTGTGTCGACTACAGGGATCTGAACAGGGCCAGCCCCAAGGATGATTTCCCCCTACCTCACATCGATGTCCTTGTTGATAATACAGCTCAACACAAGGTGTTCTCCTTCATGGATGGCTTCTCAGGGTATAACCAGATCAAGATGGCTCCGGAAGATATGGAGAAGACTACATTTGTAACTCAGTGGGGGACCTTCTGTTATAAGGTCATGCCATTCGGATTGAAAAATGCTGGGGCAACCTATCAGCGTGCCATGGTTGCTTTATTTCATGATATGATCCATCATGAGATTGAAGTATATGTTGATGACATGATTGCAAGGTCTCAAACTGAGGAGGAACACCTTGATCATCTGAGGAAGCTGTTTGACCGACTCAAATTATACAAGCTGAGGTTGAATCCCAACAAATGCACCTTTGGGGTAAGATCCGGAAAGTTGCTAGGTTTCATTGTAAGTGATAAAGGTATTCAGGTGGATCCTGCCAAGGTTAAAGCTATTCAAGAGATGCCGACTCCAAAAACAGAGAAAGAAGTCAGAGGTTTCCTAGGACGACTGAATTACATTGCCCGATTCATTTCACATCTGACTGCTACTTGTGAGCCAATCTTCAAATTACTGAAGAAAGATCAAGTGGTACGCTGGAATGATGAATGTCAAACCGCCTTTGAAAGAATAAAGGAATATCTCCAAGAGCCACCCATTCTTATGCCACCGGTGGAAGGAAGACCTCTGATACTTTACTTGACAGTGCTTGATAATTCAATGGGGTGTGTGCTGGGGCAGCATGACGAGTCTGGCCGAAAAGAGCACGCTATTTATTACTTGAGCAAAAAGTTTACCGACTGTGAGTCTCGTTACTCACTGCTTGAGAAAACTTGCTGCGCTCTTGTATGGGCTGCTCGCCGGCTGAGACAGTATATGCTGACTCACACTACTTTATTGATTTCAAAGATGGATCCCATCAAGTACATATTTGAAAAGCCCGCTCTGTCTGGGAGAATAGCGAGATGGCAAATGATCTTAACAGAATATGATATCCAGTATACAACTCAGAAAGCAATTAAGGGAAGTGTACTGGCTGATCATTTGGCACACCAACCTGTGGACGATTATCAATCATTGAACTTTGATTTTCCGGACGAAGACATCATGGTGGTAACTGACTGTGAAGTGCCTGGACCGGATGAAGGACCTGAGGAAGGATCCCGGTGGTCTATGCATTTTGATGGAGCCTCCAATGCTTTGGGTAACGGCGTCGGCGCTGTAATCATATCTCCCAAAGGAACTCATACTCCCCTCACCGCCCGATTATGTTTCAGCTGCACCAACAACATGGCAGAATATGAGGCATGTATCATGGGTTTACAAGCTGCGATCGATTTGAGGATCAAGTTTCTAAGTGTCTTCGGAGATTCCGCTCTCGTGATCAATCAGATCAAAGGCGAGTGGGATACGAAACACCCGAATCTCATTCCTTACAAGGAGTATGTGTCGACCTTGCTCCCTCACTTTGAAGAGATAACTTTTGAGCACTTCCCTAGAGAGGAGAATCAGCTAGCGGACGCACTAGCCACGATGTCTTCAATGTTCAAAGTTAAATGGGACAATGAGGCTCCTCAAATCATAATCTGGAAGTTGGATGAACCGGCATACTGCTGTGAGCTCGAGACTGAGAAGGTAACTGAAAAACCCTGGTATCACGAGGTGAAGAGGTACTTGGAAGCTCAGGAATACCCTGAAGGTGCATCTGTCAACGACAAGAAGTTCATGAGGAGGTTTGCTGCAAAATTCTTCCTCAGCAACGGCATTCTCTACAAACGGAATCATGATTCAACTCTGTTACGTTGTGTGGATAAGGCTGAAGCAGAGAAAATTATGATGGAACTGCATGAAGGAACATTTGGAACCCATTCCAGTGGACACACCATGGCTAAGAAAATCCTTCGGGCAGGATATTTCTGGTCCACGATGGAAGCCGATTGTTACCAACACTCCCGAACTTGTCATAAATGCCAAATCTATGCTGACAAGGTGCATATCCCTCCGGTTCCTTTGAATGTCCTGACGGCACCTTGGCCTTTCGCAATGTGGGGCATCGATATGATCGGTGAGATCCGACCAACGGCATCCAATGGGCATCGTTTCATCTTGGTGGCGATCGATTACTTCACGAAATGGGTCGAGGCAGCTTCCTATGCCACGGTAACCAAGAGCGTCGTGGCGCGTTTCATCCGGCATAATCTGATATGTCGGTACGGTGTCCCGGAAAGAATCATTACGGACAATGGTACCAATCTCAATAACAAAATGATCACCGAACTCTGTGAACAATTCAAGATACAGCACCACAATTCTTCTCCCTACCGGCCGAAGATGAATGGGGCTGTAGAGGCAGCCAATAAAAATATCAAGAAAATTGTGCAGAAGATGACAGTGACCTATAAAGATTGGCACGAGATGTTACCATTCGCTCTTCATGGGTACCGCACCTCAGCAAGGACATCAACTGGGGCAACTCCCTTCTCCTTGGTCTACGGCATGGAGGCAGTCTTGCCGATTGAAATCCAGATACCCTCTCTTCGAATAATGAAGGATGCAGACTTGAATGAAGATGATTGGATCCAGACTCGACTTGATCAACTAAATCTGATTGACGAAAAGAGGCTCACTGCTATCTGTCACGGTCAAACGTATCAGAAACGGATGATCAGGGTATTTAACAAGAAAGTCAGACCACAAGAGTATCAAGTTGGGGACCTGGTAATCAAACGCATCATCCTTCCTCAAAGTGATCCCCGGGGCAAATGGACCCCTACTTATGAAGGGCCATTTGTGGTTAAGCGTGTGTTCTCAGGAGGAGCCATGATCCTAACCACCATGGATGGTGACGACCTTCCTCACCCCGCCAATGCAGACATAGTGAAAAAATACTACGCATAAATAAAAGACCCGCTAGGTTGACATGCCTAGGCAAAAATAAGGGCTTCCCGGCGAACCAAAAGGGTTCGGGCAAAAATAAGGGATGAAATGAAAAATCTGTACACCCGGCAAGTCGAAAACCTGAAAGGGCGGCTTGGGCAAAAATGGGTATCCCGGTGGACCGAAAACCCGAAAGGGCGGTCCAGGCAAAAGTTAGGGATAAAAGCGTAACACTATGTCTCATTGGATCACCTCGCATCCGGAATTCGGCATCAACTATCTGGCTCAGATTACGGCATCGACCAATCAGCTTCATCTTCGACCAGGCAGCAAAGCGAATGAGGCGTTCGAAGACATAAAGGCGATAGCAGAGTTGGAACCCAGTGGGATTGTTCACATAGCTGTTTTGTTTTTTCAAATTGTAAATTCTATACTTTCTTGGCGGCGTCCTCTTACTAGGATGTCAGCCTCTTGTACAAAAAATGCCTATTCACAGGCAAAGTTTAAATCAATACAAATTCACTTGTCCATATAAATTGCCATTGTTTTTCTTTTTCTGTTTTGTCTTGCGAAAAACGTCCAATGTTCATTTTTGATATATGCATTTGACATTAAATTGCTGATTCATAAATGTTTGCATATGAAAAAAGAGATTAATTACAAGTGATATCAAAGACAGGGGCAATGTGGAGTTGTTTAATGCGGTCTAGTTGTTTTGTCCACCAAGGCACCAAGGTAGGTTCAATTGAAAATGTGGCCAAATCATCTTAGCTCCCCGCGGAGTAAAACAAGGTTCAGCAGCACTTTCCCCAAGCAGGAGTCGATTCCCCGTCGATCCTGAAAAAGGCACAACATTCCCCGGCAGGTCTTAAAAGCTCATCCCCAGTGGATTCTGCGAGCTTATCCCCGGCAAAGTACGAACGTCTCGCCCAAGTTTTTATTTAGAGTTATTTCCTCACAAGGACTTATAACTGGGTTATCCTCAGCTAAAAGCCACGGAAGACCGTTCTCGGCAAAAGTTCCTACAATCCCCAGCGAAGTCTACCTTTGGTATTCCCAGGCAGAGTTTATCTTTGGAGTTTCCCCAGCGGAGTTTATCATCACTATCCTTAGCGGAATCCATCGTTAAAGTCCTCAGCAGGCCACTCATCAGAGCTTCGGCCAAGTATCTCTTCCGCAAAGCAGCTTCCCGGCCATTCGTCAAGGATTTATTTTCCTAAGATGAAATTACACTCATAAACATTTCACATTTTCATACATCTTGCTTACGTACATGATGAGACACATACAACATCAAATGTTGAACATCATGACATCATGCATATCATACATCATGACATTGCATACAGCTTACGTCTTTGCCTTTTCAGGAAAAAGACAATCTCAAAAACGACTACTTTCAACTGTCACAATTCCATATTCGATACCTGTATCTAGCCAGGGCACATCTGAGAGTGATCAGTTTCCAGACTCGATTCCTGTATCTAGCCAGGGCACGTCTGAAGAGTTCAAAGATTCGACTCCTGTATCCAGCCAGGGCACATCTATCAACTACAACATTTCCAGACTCGATTCCTGTATCTAGCCAGGGCACGTCTGAAGAGTTCAAAGATTCGACTCCTGTATCCAGCCAGGGCATATCTATTGACGACTATCTCCAGATTCGACTCCTGTATCCAGCCAGGGCACATCTGTGAGCAACCGATTGTAGATTCGATACCTGTATCCAGCCAGGGCATATCTGCATAAGGAGACTGAAGATCAAACACCTGTAACAAGCCAGGAAAACATCTGTCTTTCTTAAACACAAGTTCTCGCTAAGGAACCTCTTATGCGATCAACACTTCCAAATGGCATCTATAAGCCCATTCCCGACAAAGTTCTGTCACTTTTCCAGATGGCATCTACAAAGCCCATCTCCCTATCCACCATCTCTCCAAATGGCATCTATAAGCCCATTCCCGACACCACATTGTTGAGACTCCAGCATGCGAGTGCAAATTTCCGGGCACTCTAGTGTCCAATCTCCTTCTACCCTCGAGTCACAAAAGGCAAACTTGCCAATCTAACTCTTCAGGTCTAAGAAGATTGAACAGGGGCAACTGTTGTACCCCAAAATTTTCCCTCCCATTTCCTCAACATTTTCTCATCACAAGACATTTAAAGATCAAGATACAATTAGGGTTTCCTCTGCTCAAGACTTTTCCTTGCACTGTGGACTCAAATTAGGGTTTGTGCTTGCACAAAGATGTTTTGACCTAAAATGCCTAAGATAACTTTCATGCTTCATATTGGACTCCCAAGTTTACCCATACCAAGTTTCAGGTCTTGATTCCAAGTTTTACCCAGTCAATTGGACAGTTGACCTAGAAATCAGCTGTATTGGGGAAAAAGTCAACTGTGGCCAATTGACAGTCAAACCTCATGAAATTTGATCCACATCAACATTTTGAATTCATATGAACCATTTGATCAAGTTTGAATCACAATTCCACAAGAAATTTGATCAGATCACCAAAAGGGCAAAATGGTCATTTTTAGGGTTTTGACTGCACAAAGGCAATTTTTGACTGTTTGATCTAGCCAATGGCAAACCAAGCTCACATATGGACTCAAGGACCCCATGGAATTATCTTGACATGTTCATCAAGCTCAAAAGATCCCAAGTACACAAGATTGACAGTTGAATTTCCCAGTCAATTGGTCAATTTTGACTGTATACTGAAAAGTCAAACTTTGACTTTTTGGTCAAAATCAAGAGTCAAGATTCATTTTTCATCAAAACATGCCAAATCATGAAACTTGTTCACCAAGAAATCTCAAAATGCAAATTAGGGTTTGAAAATGGAATTTTTCATAACTTAGAATTTTTCTAAGTTATGAAAAACCCTAATTTTTTCCCAACTTTGCCCCATCTTTTCACCATGATCCATTTGGATTCAAACAAAAGTCAAAACATGAAAGTTGTAGCTTGTTGCAAAATCTACAACTTTGATTCACAAAGTTTTCTCATTTGAAGCTTGTATCTCAAGTTATGATTTTTTGAATAAGGGCACTAAACCATCTTTTAACTTAGTGAAATTTGACCTATTTTGACAAGGTTTTCTACCCTACTTCAAGGCCACTTTTCATACCCTTCCACTTGGAATTTCAAATTTCATTCCAAAGATGGATTGTAGTACACATTCCAAGCTTTCCAAAATGTCCAAGAACTCATCAAACAACCTCATAACTTGAGAGATTCGAATTTCACAAGTTGGCAAAAATTCACTTTTGTTCTTCACCAAGACATGTTCACAAATTTGCAAATTTGAATTCAGTTTGCTTTATGCTTAATTACAGGTCCTTGAACCAATCCATACTCAATAATTTAATGCATATTCAATGTGTTAAGGTCATGTTCTTTGTGTTCTAACATTGCATAATGGTTTAATCCTAAACTAGATAAAGTGGAATTTCCATTTTTGAAAAGTTTAGCTTTATGTCAAGTTTGTAATCCAACAAGTACAAAGAAGATCTGGTTAACACAAGATTATGGGCATAACACACTGATCAAGAGGAGTTGATGCAGCACATTAGGGGGTCCTATACTGACCTAGAACACCAATTTGCTTTTGGTAGCTTAAGTGTGAAGAAAGGTCCATAACATATGCTATCTCTCATATCAGTCAAAAAACACAGCACAAAAGATATCAAACACATTCCATAGACCACATTGAAGCTTTTGCTCGAGCCATTTGCCTTTCAAACACCCTCCATCTCAGAATCATCCTCAAACTGCACAAACAGGGGTGCCCCTGCAGTTTGAGTGCAATCTCTCATTCCCTTCAAGCATTTTGATCAAAACCTGTTCCTCTACCTTCCTTACCACATATGCAAGCTATCCAGAAGCTAAGGCACGATCTGTAGTTGCTCTAACCACTTCCACCATTTTCACATCTTTAACTTGCAGGTGAAGTTCTATAGCTTGATACAAGAAGGTTCAAGACAAAGTGAGCATTGAAAAAGCATCCCTGGACCTCAAGGAAGCTTTTCCAATCATTACATTGCACTGAAAGTCTCTCATTCTCCACATAGAAGTTCAACTGCACAGGTAAAAGTTTGAATTCGTATCTCTCTTATTAGGCATATTTAGTCTTAAGTTTGTAAAGAAACAAGGTCCTACTCATAGCCCTGAACATGTACATAGCTTTACTTCTCATTTCTTTTGCCTGAGTAGAGAGAATTTGAGCTCTGAAAATGGTAGAAAAATTAGGTCAGAAAAGAGGGGGAGAGAAATTCTCCCTCATCTTAGAGAGATAGGTCAAGTTCTTTATATGGTTAGAACCGTCTCTTCATGCTGAACATTTCTTGTGTTATGAGTTTTTGCTAAAAAGCCAGGAATCAAGAGTTAGAAGGGACTGAACATAGGCGCGCGTTTTTCAAATAACCTGTGCTGGAGGTTGAAGAAGGAGTGAAGTGGGCCGGGCTTGGATTTGTGTTGCTTTTCACACCATCCTTTTTGGCTTACACCCCCCTGAGCCCATTTGCTTATTTTTTAACATTTTTGACTTTTTCCTTTTTTGCTGACTTCATTTATTTTTTCTCATGCCATTAGAAAATTAAAAATATTTTTTTATTATTTTTTGCATTTATTGCATATTTATTTGTTTATTTGTTTAGTTTGTACATAAATATATATATTTGATTATTAGAATAAATGTAAAAATAATATAAATACACTTTTTATTTTTTTATTTACTTTCTGAAAATATTTCACAAAAAATATTATTTTATTTATTTTATTAAAATATTAAATAAATATTTATTTTTGTATAATACATATTTAGGGTTATAATAAAATATATATATATATAATTATTAATATATTTAAGACAAAAATATGAAAATATTTGATTTTTTCATTTTATTTAATATTTGATACAAAAAATACCTTTTTCACAATACACTTCATTTTATTTTATTTTTTTATATAAATAATAAATAAATAGTAGAATTAAATTAGATAATAATACCTTTTATTTAAAAATTAGGGTTTTTTACCCTAAGTTCAAAATACTCAAAAATAAATACATTTTATTTTCTTTTCCCTTTTACATAAATAATATTTTCTCATACACATAAAAACTTCCTTTTTGCATTTCACATATTTATTTAATTTACATTTAATTATGCATTGCAAAATATCCAATTGTTGTAATAATTTAGATTTTAATTCTTGTCAAATATCCCCATTTGAACATTTGTACCCCCCTTCCCATATTTGGTTGTGTAATAGCTTAGTAATTTTAATTTCGCACTTTATTGCTTTCTAAATAATAACATGCTAGAATTAGGGTTTGTATGCGAAAAAACGATAAAAAAAATAGTTTGACCTAATACAAGATAAACAAGCATGAAAATGAACACACAAATCACACTTGCACCCCCTAGGGTATTCCACTTGTTGCCTTCAAATAAATGGGCCATATTGTATGTTGAACATCTTTGGGCAAAGCAAACAGTTTGAATGATCATAGTCCCTCGATAAAACTTTTCAAAACAAACAAAAACAAATGATCAAGTCCCTTAGAGAAATTGCCCAAAGACATTTAACGTCGTTACAATTATGGTCTAAACGATGACCCGCGCCTGTCCCTTTCACATCCTAACATAAGGTTGCCCACCAAATACAATGGTGGTGCAAACTTGTTAAAAGGGTTAAAGTATAGCAATAATCTTTTGAGAAATTTAGGAGTAGATAACCTCTTAGTTACTTGAGATCAAACTTGCAAAAACATTTGCCTAATTTCAAAAACCACACATCACTACACTTTCAAAACAACTTTCAAAAAAATGAAAACCTTTTCAAAAGACATACATCTTTGTATACATCCCCACATGGATCATTACAAAGGTTGCCACCACATTGGCCTCTTTTCAAAAAACATTTTCAAAACTCACACACTCAAGCACCATTTAAAACAATTGAAAACAAAAGGCAAGTGATCTAAGCAAGTAACTAAGAGCCCATGGATAACCATGGATAGAAAGGGTGCTAATACCTTCCCTTTCTATAATCTACTCCCCGAACCCAAGAAAACATCTCAAAAGGTTTTTGCTGTGCTTTTTAACCTTTCCTTAGGATAAAATAAAAAGTCGGTGGCGACTCTTGCTAACCGCAACATTTGCGAATACAAACGCAAACCTCAAGTCAGTTCTCCCACCGTATCACACCCTTGAATTGACAAAATTGGATATACAATTGGATGCTATCTCTGCCTTGGTTTAGTTCTACGACCCTCCACTAAGGTGTTTCACCTTTCAAAATTTTCAACTAGCGCCAACTTTGGAAGAAATTGATAGGCTCTTGAATTTTTCTAAAGAAAAATCTTACATGGGAATTGGAAAGACGATTGACGTTAAGGATATGGCAAAGGGTTTAGGGATCTCTTATCCTGAGTGTTCACTTAATTAAAAAAGAGAAGGTGATGTGCAAGGGATTAACAGACAATATTTGGAGGCTAAAGCCCTTTCTTTTGCCAATAAGAAAGAATGGGAGTCTTGTGTTGATTTTTTAGGACTACTTGTCTTTGGTGTAATTCTGTTTCTGCGGACTTTGGACTATATTGACCCTACAACTATTAGTGTATTTTTGTGTGCAAAATATTTGAATGCGGATCCAACTTCTACTCTACTTGCCGATATTCACTATGCTCTTCACACTCGGTATGAAAAGGGGAGGGGTATGCTAAACTATTATATCCCCCTTCTATATTCTTGGCTTATCTCTCATCTTTACAAATAAGACTACATGGTTCTAAATATAACAAGATACGATTGGCCTCAAAAATTAAGGTCTCTTATTGTTGATTTTATGTTGTGGTACGTAAGGAAGCTAAATATTGGAGATATCATTTATAGTTGTGGAGATTTTCTGAATGTTTCGTTGATTGATTCACGTGGTTGCATCAATTATAACCCTGCATTGGCTTTGCGACAACTTGGGTACCTTTTGGGGGATAAACCCTCCGATGAACAACTTTAACAATTTATCATTAACGACATGGGAAAAATAACCGAGAATTGGTCAACAAGATCATCCAAGCTTGGAATAGGGTAAACAAAAGAAAGGCTGAAAGAAAGAATGTTGTGGCGAAAGAACCTTACACTCGATGGGTCTTGGATAGGGTGAAAGTTGTTAAACTACCATTTGACGTCGATCTTGAGTACAAGCCACATGTCCCATATCCGCTTCCTATTGTTTACCGTTGTTTTTGGTAAACAACCGATGGTCTCCAAAAAAGGTAAGTTTTTTGGTTTACTTGCGGGATCGACCAAACTAATCCCAGAATATATGCTAATCTTTATGTAAAATGAGTGAGAAGGAAGAACGCACGTTCGACCCAGGGGAGAGATGTTTAAGATTGTTGAACAGTAAATGAAAGCATAAAAATGCAAGTAAAAGAAGTAAAAGAAGTAAAAGGTAACTTTGCAAGATAATGGTAAAGTAAAGTAAAAATACTTTTATTAAGTAAAAAAGGTGTTTCTAACGTACATTGCTCTGCTTTTTATCCTTTCTCACGCAGTAGTTACTTGGATAATATTTGAGAGATTTTGTACTATAAGTTGCACACACTAAAAATTACACAAACTTCTTATTTTATACTAAAAATAGGTAACCGTCGAGGGGACATCCTGCGCTAGGATGAAGACAAGTGTCTCCTGCATGCCTCTCAACCCATAGCCTTTTTCCATGTTTCCTTCCCTTAGACGCTGATGAAAACCATCTTTCCCTCCAATAATTCAAATTTCAAAATGGTCTTCGTCCCATGTGCCAAGGCGCGAACACTTCCCTTCAGTCGAAACAACCTACATCTGCCTCGGTCGAATGAACATTTGGTCGAAGCTTTCTTATTATATCTTGGATCCTTTTCCTTAATTTATCTCATGCGTCGAATTACACCTCCTGGTGTAGTTCATTTCCAGTTGTTTGGTCAAAGAGACCAAATATAGAAAGTGTCGAATTTGGGAGCCAACAAATTGCCCCCCAATAATGTCTATTTCAACGCCCAAAGAAATAGTCATTCATTGAACTTCCCATTCGACACCTGTCTTACCAGTTGTCCACCAGGCTTTGACGTGTACCTTTCGCCTTCCAACAGCTGCTATATTTGATAAAACCATTATTACTTTTTTCCAAAATGTCTCTTCAAAATTGTCGTTACCACGCTCGCCATGATGACCTCGTTCCTATAATCTAGGTAAGCATGTCCCAACGTTTCCCAACGCCTGCACGGTAATCATTTCCTACCTTGCCACGTGCCCCACTACCTACGAAACATTAAATGCTTTTGACGAGACATTTCCCACTTCTGAAGGCTATAAATACTTCCAAACTTCTCTATTTAGAACTTTTATCATCCTCAGCTTTTCCAAACCCCTTGCATTCTCACAACACTGTATTGTCACCCTCACTCTTTCTCTTAAGTCTTTAACAATGGTCTTTCTCTCTAATGCCCCAAACAATCCGCAACCAAAGAATGCTAATGATGTTCAGAAACCACCAGAGATTTTTTCTATCAACCCTCCTTCTTCCTCGACTAACAGGTACATTTTTGAACCCATGGGAGAAGAGCGAGAAGCCTATGATTCTCAACTCCTTATTCCCGTCAGATATGGCGGAAAGATGTATGCTATGTCCGGCCCATTATCTTCATGTGTCGAAAATCCCTTAAAAAACGGTGCCTTTTTCCCTACACATCCAAGGCTTAAACCCATAGGTTGTGCCAAAAAACCTAGGGCAGATGCTGAAGATGCTACACCGGCTAACCAGCAACATCCTCAAACTACTGATGATATCAACCTCCAGTTCATGAATAAAGGGAATCGCATCTTTCGATCAAGGCCTAACCTTTCTTCTGAATACTCCGACTGGTTGAATAAAATGGAGAGGGTGCAAGCTTCTATCTAGAAGGAGATGGGCATCTATGACTTAGTGATGCTGTCGAAGACAGGGTTACCTTATTGCCCCCTTATGCTGGTATCCTCATTGTACTTTTGGGACAGTGCACATTTCACCTTTCATCTTCCTTGTGGGATGGTGACCCCTACCTTGTTCGACATAGCTGCCATTACTGGTCTTCGACCCACTGGTGACTATTTCGACCCTGAAGACTTGTCTGAGGACCCCATTGGGTTTGCTGCTACCAAACCCACTTATACAACCTTCATAAACCACTTTCATGACAAGGCTTCAAATACTGTGTCGGAGGTGGAGCACATAGCCTTCTTGGCCATGTGGCTGTCTCGATTCGTTTTCTGCACTAAATCACTGCAGGTGACAAAAAAGATGCTGACGCTTGCAACACAGCTCCATCACAAATACCCTCTTTGCTTGGCCGAATTGATTCTGGCCAACTTATATGAGTCCATCAGTAATGGTGTGACTCAACTTAAGGTTCTAGGACACAGAGGAAGTTTGCTGCTATCTGGTCCCTTCTGGCTTCTGCAACTGTGGCTTAATGCCACCTTCGAATCCTTCCTCCCTCAAAAGAACAAGATCAATGAAGAAGCTCCTGAAATTTTAAACAGAAGAGTCAAAGGCACCAGGTTGGCATTTCTAACTCCTACTGATGAAGGCCAACAATTTCAAAAAGCCTTTACAAGCTTCATAATGATGTTTGTGGAGCGAAAAAGCTTTGATTCGACTATGGCTCCTTTTGCCAGTCGAAAAGTTGGCCCAGAATGGTTTACTAGACCATATCCTTCAGAAGAAGATGACGTGGTTGATGAGTTCGTGAGCATGTGGGAAGCGTTTCTCCGCCCCAGGATCATGCCTTTAAGATTTAAGAGCTCGAAGAACCAATTGAGCTTAATTGCTTATCAACCCAATCTTGTCTCTCGACAGTTTGACATTGCTCAATCGCTTCCTTCGCCTATATACCCTCGAGAGAAACTGCTACTCTTTTATAATGCAGATTACTCAGAGGATGCCGCTACCAAGCATATTGGTAAGTATTCTGGTCAAACTACACTGACCCTGTTCAACTTTAACCTTCATTTTCTGAACTCTACCATTTCTGAGACGTGGTGGAGACATTATTATGAGGAAGAGTTCTTCAACGAGAAGGACTTCGCCCACCATCTGCGTGAGGCATTCAAGTTGGTTCTCGACAGAGTCAAAAAAGGTATTCCTTTTTTCATTCCTTAGTTTTAGATTTGTTTTACCAACTCCTAACTAACCATAGCTGTTTTGCCTTTCGTTTAGCTGTCAAGCGGGTTGCTTCGAAGAAAACCGCTGAGAGTACAAAAGGGGGAGACTCTGCCATCAATCCCTCTCCTAAGGTACTTACCTTTCCTTTTTTACCCTTAGTTTTATCTGACGTAGTTATTGATCTTCTCGACTTAGTTTTCTATATGCTTAGAAATCAACCCCCAAAAAGCGGAAGGTTCAAGAGATCCAAATTTCTAGCGATGAGGAAGAGGAGTCTCCACCTGTTCCTTTGCAGAGACGGAGATTGAAAAAACCAACTCCTGCTGTCGAAACCCGTCCAAAAATCAGGATTAAAACTACGGCGGGTAGGCTACCTCCTGTCATCATCAATGAACCCACTGAACAGGAGGTAATCGCCAGATTAAACAATCCTAGTGAAAGTGACAATTCTAGTCCTGGTGCTGAAATTCCAGTACAGGTATCCACTTCGACTGCTTGTTATGTACTTCTCACTCTCTCTTACTTTGTGACGCTTTTAAAAGCAATAAATTCTTTCTATTTTTTCAGGACACTGCTGGCACTTCGACATGAAATCCTACTCATGTCGAGGACTCGACCACTTGCTTGAATAGTGACGGGATTCCTACCTACAGACCTTCTTCAGCAAAAGACTCTTTCGTGAGTTCAGCTGACGAAGTGAATCAGACTTCTGAACCCCAGCATGAAACCATAGAAGAAGTTGATGAAGAAGAAGCTGAAGGAAATCAAGAGGAGGTTAGGATTCCTATGGTCGAAGTTTAGACAGAGAGGGAATATGGGGAGATCCCAGAAGCTGAGGGTGAAGAAGCTCTTGCTAAAGGAAACCAAAATCCTCCAGGTACTGAGGCAATTCCTACTCAAGTACCTAACGTGGTTATTGCAGCCAACACAAGCATCCCTTCGACGGGGTCCAGAACCAAATAGGATTTGGCTTTACTGAAGCAACAAGATCCGTTAGGTTATTTGACTGCAATCTTCGAGGGTCGAGAGAGCTCCTCTGATCGTAGCGCCTCGACTGCATCTGGAAGATCTACCTCTACTTCCCCTCTCGACGAAGCTCTTCAAAAGGTTAAAGCACAAATCTTTAAAAGAGATTTGATGTTAACTTTAGAGGGGGAACCAGCAGTGCCTTCCTATCTGAAGACTATCTTGAAAGCTGTCGATCTTCTTGTTGCCCCTCTAGATGTAGCCAGTGTAATCCTGGATTTACTTTCTATTGTCGAGCAAGTATCAGCAGACTTCAATCGTCAAAGACTCATTAATCGTGAAATTGAGGAAGCCAATGGCCAAGTGGCTGCTGCCTGGCATGCTGCCACTAAATCCACTTCTAGAGTGAAGGACTTGTCGAAGGCCCACGAGGCTAGGCAAAAGGAAGTCGAGGAGATTGATCAAGACAGTGTTCAGTTGAGAGCACAGATTGCAGAGTTGGAAGCAAAACTCGCTGCCAACGACAAAAAGAAAGAGGAGCTTCTTGCTGTGAACACTGAGTTAGAAATCCAAGAAGAATTGGCTGAAGGGTTAAGACATGTCGATCGAGCTCAATCTCTGGATGCTAAGCTCGAAACCCTTCACCAATCAAAAGCTCTCTGTGATCGAAGGCTAGAATTGAAACGGATCAAGTACCTCCAGATTAAAGCTAATCTTCCCTTCTGAATCGTGTTCCTCTTTATTATGTAGTCACTTTCTGTAACAATTTCAAAGCCATTTTGGCCTCTTTAATGAAAATCATTTAAGCTTCCATTTTGGCATTCTTTATAATTAGTGATTATATATTATCTATTTTTATCTCTTGAAGCATATGTCTATATGTTTTCAAGTATTTACCATTTACCTTCAAGAGTCTTCGATCTCCGCTTAACTCTTCGATCTCATAGGCTCCACCTGAAAAAGGCTGCACAATCTTAAAAGGTCCTTCCCACTTAGGAGACCATTTTCCTGAGCTTCGGTCCTTTCGATCCATTGGGAGTATTACTTTCCAAACTAGATCTTCAGGCTGAAATGTCTTGGATTTTACCCTTCGATTGTAGGATTTCTCAACTCGCTTCTTTTGTAGTCTCAAAAGATCTAAAGCTTTCAGCCTTTCTTCGTCTAAGTCTACTAACTCATCCAACATCATGTTCCAATAGACTTCGGAAGGGATCTTGTGATGTATTTGAATCCTTGTCGCTTGCAAGTGGATTTCCACTGGTAACACTGCATCATGACCATAGTTTAGGCGAAATGGTGTTGTCCCTGTAGCTTCTTTGGGACACGTTCGACATGCCCACAGGACTTGATCTAGTGTTTTGTGCCAATTTCTGGGTTTCTTTCCCACATGTTTCTTTATTAAACTGGTCACCACTTTGTTTGTTGCTTCGACCTGACCATTAGCTTGTGCATAATAAGGCATAGACGTTAATAGCTTAAACCCCACTTCTGCAGCAAAATCTTGCATTTTTTGACCAGTGAAGACTGATCCTTGGTCTGTAGTTATTGTCTCAGGGATCCCAAACCTATATATGATTTGCTTTTGAATGAATTCAATGACATTCTCCTGGTCTACATTGATTAAAGGAATCACTTCGATCCAAGTAAAATAATCAATGCTCACCAATATATGCTTCTGACCTTTAGAAGATGTTGGTCGAATTTCTCCAATGAGATCCAAAGCCCATCCTCTAAAAGGCCAAGGTTTCACAATCGAGTGAAGTTCATTTGCTGGCACATGTTGAATACCTGTATGTTTTTGGCATTCTTGGCATCCTTTGGAAAACTCAACACAATCTTTTAGCATAGTGGGCCAATATAAGCCTTGTCGAAACAATAACCATTTGATTTTTTGGCCTACTTGGTGTGCTCCACATGCCCCAGCTTGTGTGGTAGAAAGGGCCATATATGCCTCTGTTTCATTTAAGCATTTCAAGAGTACACCTTCTGGCGTTTTCTTAAATAGTTCGTTTCCCATCAACACATAACTCAGTTCTCTGTACTTTATCTTTCGTTCTATTGAAGCTGCTGGATTTTGTAAATAATCCACTACAGGATTTCTCCAATCTTGCTCTGTTAGATTGTCTATGAACGATATTTCAAAATTCTCCTGATTAGTATACCCCAACTTTGTGGTCTTTAAGTCTAATGGAAATAATTTGGTGGCAGTTACTCTCCCCCTAACTTCGACTGCCTGTTTCAGCCTTTCTTTCGAAACTTTATACCCAGAAGCAATTTGTGCCAAATCGTTGGCTACTTGATTTTCTAATCTGGGTATGTGTCGAATGTTAACTGCCTCAAAAATTTTCAACAACCGTCTGGCTATTACGAAATACATAATAAGGTTTTATTTTATGCATTTATATTCTTTCGTAATTTGTTTTAGGACTAACTCCGAATCTCCCATTATTTCGAATCGAGTTGCCCCCAATTCCAACAAAATTTCAAGGCCTATAATTAATGCTTCATATTAAGCCTCATTATTCGAACAATCTCTATCTATTTTGTACTTAAATGTTATTGGAATTTTATTGGGAGAAATAATAAGGACTCCGACTCCGACTCCATCTTTGTAACGAGATCCATCAAAGTAGAGTTTCCATGGTTCGATCTCCAAATAATTTAGTGATCTTTCTTGTACAGAGTGGTCGACTATAAAGTCTGCAACCACTTGGCCTTTTATAGCTTTAAGAGGCATGAAAGTTAATGAATATTCAGTCAATGCAAGTGCCCACTTGCCAACTCTAATATGCAGAATGGGTTTTGACAACATATACTTGAAAACATCAAAATGAGACGAGACATAGACATTAACTGGCTTTATATATTGCTTAAGTTTTGTACATGAAAAATATAGACATAAACACAGTTTTTCAACTTCGTTATATCTAGTTTCGGCATCATTTAAAACTCTACTGAGGTAGTATATGGGCCTTTCGACACCATGTCCGTCCTCCTGAGCAAGCATGCTCCCTAAAGTCTTATTTAACGCAGCTATGTACAACCTCATACTTCTACTTCGACAAGGAGGCACCAGAATAGGTGGTTTAGTGAGGTACTCTTTGATTTTGTCGAAGGCCTCTTGATGTTCTTCCTTCCATTCAAATCCTCCTTTGTTGAGTCGAAGTAATGGTGAAAAGGCTTGCGTTTTCCCACTAAGGTTGGATATAAATCTCCTTAGGAAATTTATTTTCCCAAGTAGGGATTGCAATTCCTTTTTGTTAGTTGGCGCTTTGGCTTGCAAGATAGCTTTGGTCTTGTTTTGATTTATCTTGATACCTTTCTTGTGGACCAACAAACCTAAGAAATCTCCTGCTCTTACACCAAAAGCACATTTCAGAGGATTCATCTTCAAGCCATAACGTCACATCCTCTCAAAGGATTATCGAAGATGGTCCATATGAGCCTTCCCTGAAACATATTTGACAATAATATCATCAATATAAATTTGCATGAAAGTGTCAATAAAGTCATGGAAGATCGAATTCATGGCTCTTTGATACGTTGCCCCTGCATTTTTTAGGCCAAAAGGCATCACTACCCATTCATAGGTGCCTAAAGCCCCAGGGCAACGAAAGGCCGTCTTCGACACATCTTCTTCAGCAATGAAGATTTGATTGTAGCCAGAGTAGCCATCCAGCATACTCATGTATTCGAAACCAGCGGCAGAATCCACAAGCATTTCCGCCACTGGCATTGGATATTCGTCTTTGGGGGTTGCAGCATTGAGATCTCTGAAATTAATGCACACCCTCAAGGTACCATTTTTCTTTATAACAGGCACAATATTTGCAATCCATTCGACATACCTCGTTGTTCTAATGAACTTGCACTTCAGCAGCCTTTCGACTTCTGTTTTGATTTTTGATAAAATCTCTGGTGCAAACCGTCTTGGAGTCTGCTTAACGGGTTTCTTTCCAGGCTTTATTGGTAACTGCAGCTCGACCAATCCTCTGTCGAGACCAGGCATTTCGTCATAGTCCCACGCGAATCAATCCTTGAACTCTTTCAGTAATTTAATCATTTCGACCTTGAGTCCTGGATCCATCTTTGCGCTTATGTATGTGGGCCTGTTCACAGGACCTTCACCTAGATTTACCTCTTCTAGAGGATCTTGTGCCAACATTCTGACATTGTGCGCCAGCGGGTCCTTTTCAAAACCAAGAGTTTCGTCGTCATAAATGGCGTCTAACCTCTGGTCTATAAAGTCTTTCGTTCCCAAGTCGGGAGGCTCAGGATCAAAATCTTTCCCAGGTCCTGTCTTCGACATAACTTGTTCATTGGCCTTGGAAGCCACATATTTAACTTCAGCCTCTAAAGCCGTTATCATTATGTTTTCGGCCACATAGGCCGAAATCTTTTAGAGAGTTGATGACTCAGTCATCATCATCAAATTCGCTGCCCCGGCCTGTTGGCCGTATATCACCGATTCCTCCAAAGTCTATGTTGGATAAATCTTCTCTATCCCACTGGAAACCATAATCGGAGTGCAGGTATAGAGAGCAGAACGCATTTGGAGTTAGAGTCAAATCAAACTCTGGTGGGTTACAAGGCCCTATGTGAGCCAAATTCCTGTCGAAATCATTCTTTCCGACACTATTTATTTCACCCAGGTAGTAACTTTGGTCTGCTTCAATGTTCTCCACAATGCCATCTGGGCGCCATATTATGACCCTTTGGTGCATCGAAGATGGCACTGCTCCAGTGCCATGTATCCACTCTCGACCAAGGAGTAGATTGTAGTTGGGCTTTGCTGAAATAACCATGAACATGGTGGGTCGAAGGATTGAGCCCACCTTGAGGTCGAGTTGAATGACACTCATTGTGGTTCCAATGCCCCCTTCATAGTTGGATAAGACCATGTTGTGTGGCTTTATGTCGGCACCTCCTTTGCCTAACTTTTCTAGCATAAATTGCAGTATGATATTAATGGTTGCCCCACAATCAACCAGAATTTTGTTTATGGTTACCTCCCCAACTTTAGCTCTAATGAACAGTGGTTTCAGATGGCTCTTCATTGCCTCTGTTGGGGGTTCAAAGAATGCGTTTTGTTCTTCCACGCATCCATTGTTCATTATATAATAACATATTGGCTTATGTCTAGCCAGTTCCTGTTCAACCATTAGGTCAGTCTCTCCGACTTTGACCTCTCGGTTATATTCTTTGGGCAGCACATATATGACATTAACCATGATGTCCAAACTGTCACTAGAGTCGGAGTCATCATCATTCGACCCACACTCTTCTGCCCAGGGTATAGGATTTCTCTCCAGAGGTTTCCTTTGTCTTCTCTGCACATTGGTGCTAACTTCTGGATGAGGCCCAATTGCCTCTTTCTCAACTTTTCGCCGTCTTTGAAACCTCCTCCATTGTGAACGAGACATAGGATTCTTTCCTTTATAGTTTCTCGACACATGGGTCATTTTGTTCGATGCAGAGGCATGGTATTCCTTTCTGTAATCTAGAGAGGAACCTCTTGGTACGTCGAATGTCTACCATCTTTCTTCATTTGGCCGTTTTCTTCCCATGGTATTCAGCCAGGTATCAGTAGGCACATTAGTTGGAGTCCTAAAAGTTGGTGGCCTCCTTTCTTGAGTCATGGGTCTTTGTTGATGTCCCCTTCTGGGGTCAAATCGAATTTCTGGACCCATTCTTTGTTGGGCATTGGTACCCTGTTTTGTTTTTACAGTCCGCATCACCTGTATGTGTTCAGCAGCCTTTTTATCAAAAATAGAGCTACGCCTAGGGCATAGCATAACCTCTGATTTCTTCTTTTGACATATATGCAAAAAATCTGCCAAATTTTCATCCTCCTTTGGGAATGCAGTTTTGTTTACCTCCCCTTGTTGAAGGGTTTCCTCTGAAACTCTGGCTCCAGAGACTTCGACCACATTAACCTGCAAGTTACTTTTGGCAGTCAGGTTCATCTTCTGCATTTTGGTCTCCAAGGCTTCTGTCGAACCCTTTGCAGCATCTGTTGTACCCCAAAATTTTCCCTCCCATATTCCCCAAGATTTGCCAAGAATCATCTTCAAATTGCTCAAGATGGCTCAAGAGGTAGACAGTCAAATCACCTCCTAAGACAACTGAAATTAGGGTTTTGGTTATTTCAAGGAATTTATGGTTTTCAATGGTTCAATCAGATCTCATATGCCTATATACATTCTCAAGCACCTACATGCCAAGTCTCAAGACTCACAGTGCCAATTTGCACAGTCAAAAGCTCCATTTGATCCACAGTCAACAGTAGGGGCAAAATGGTCATTTTGCAGTCAAAAGTCAGAATTTTTGGTCAACATCTTATTTTGAGCTCACAATCATCATTCGATCAAGTCTTGATCATGATTCCACAAGGATAGCTCAAAAATCATCAAGATGCAAAAGTTACTATTTTTGGACAGCAGAAAAGTCAACTGTATCTTGACCAAGGCATAACTTTTTCATGGTTTGTTAGAAAAATCCCATCCAATGCTAATTTTAAGGGGATGCAATTTACTACAATCCATCTTCACACTCCAAGTTCAATAAATGCTCTCAAAAGAAGTTACCAATTTTTACATTATAGGTCAAATTCAAAAGTCAACAAATGTACACTTTGAGTCAAAGGCCATAACTTGAGATTGGTAAATCCAAATGACATGGGACCAAAGGCATTGGTTAGAGGACTTCAAGAGCTTTCCAAAATGTCCAAGAACATGGTCATATGATCAAAATTGAGCAAGTTGTGCATTGGAGAAGTTGGGAAATTTTCATGAATTTGCAAAAGTCAACTTTGCCCAAAACACCTTATTTTTGCTAATGGGCCTCAAATCTCTTCTTGAAACTTCATCCATGGCCTATGCACGACCCACCAAGCTTAATTGGATTTATTTTCTTATTTTTATTGATTAATTGGATTTTTAATTAATATTAATTCATTTAATTAATTTAAATTGTAGGAAAATGCAAGATTTGATTTTTTAATCAATTTGTGAAGCAAATATGGTCAAGATATGCTGGCAAATTCGTGCACAAGTCAAAGATACAAAAATCTCCAAGTTTGGCAACATTTTCCGATCATGAAAAGTCAAAAAGATTTGATTTCCAATCAAAGATCTAATCATCAATACTCATGGGTTGGATCCAATTTTTTGACCTAATTCAATTGCTTTATATGTATGCAAGCTAACCTAACCTAAGGAACGTGAAAAAAGCTGCAGAAAAACCATAGCCAATTCAAGAAATTTCCAAGAAAATTGAAAACTGACTTTTGCATTCTAGGGCGATTCAAGGATTTTTGTTGATTCTAACACCTTGCAGGAGTTCCCAGGAGTGTTTTGCAATCAAATTCAGACCCTAAAGCTTAAAGAATCAAGGAATACAGAATCACGGTTTGGCTTCTTTATTCAAAATCGTATATCCTAATTCATGCATAATTAACATGTTTTTGTGATTGTTTTGCATTGCTAGAAGTCATACCAAGCTTATGGAATGGTTTAATTGAGTTATAACTCCCTGAATCTAAAGATGCCATAATCAATTTCTAGGGTTCTTAAGCTTTGAAATTGGGGCTTTCTGAACCAGGCAAAATTAGGACTTGTGAGACATATGGTTGAGATCACGAGACCAAGACGAACACAACTGACCCCTCGCGAAATATTTATATATACTGAGCTTCTATTCGCTATTTTTCGTTGCAATGGTTAGTGGGGGTTAAAAATCCCCGCTATCTGTTTATGTTTTTGCAGGTACAACGAAGAAGATGATGAGGTGTTGATACTCCATTGGACCATTTAAAAAGGCGCGCGTGTTTTTTGTTGTACAGCATATTTGTTAATTTCTCAATATAATAATTGCCTATTATCTAAAGAACAAAAAGATGCAGGTGGCGTAGTGGTTGAGCGATTGTCCAATGAACACTGGGACCTGGGTTCGAATCCCAGGTCCCCCAAAATGTTTATTCCTATTTTTCTGCCTATGTTCACATGCAGCTTGCAAGGGGGATGTCCATCATACGCTTCCAACTCCCAGGCGCCAGATGTCTCCAGGCATAGATCCAACAGACATGGATTGAAGGACCACCATAGTCTCTGGTCAACACACGCATAGCTAATTCACAAAAGTCAAAGAGGCTTGAACATTGTTAAGCTTCAGATTTCAAACACACCTCCTAATTGGGCCAACACCTCCTGGGTTATTTTCTTTTTATTTTCTTCTTTTATATTTTTCACTTAATTATTATTAATTATTATTATTATTACTTAATTAACCAAATTAATTTTTTTTCATAAAAAAATCAGAAAACTAAAATATAAAATTTTTTATTATTATTTATTAATTTCACCCTTAATTTATTATTTTTGTAAATAAATACTAATATAATTAATTTAGTTAATTAGGTTAATTTTAATATTTTCACAATAATTTAAAATCAATGTAGAATTAGGTTTTAATAACTTTTGACCATCTTTTTCTTTTTTCCTTAAAAAACATAAAAACTCAAAAAATATTTCTTTTATTAATTAATTAGTTTTAGATTTAATTTAATGCAAAATAGCAAAACTTCCTTCTTTCTCAAAAAAAAAGGGGTCAAAACCCTAAGGACTTCTCCGATCCAATTTTTCTCGCGCGTGTGATTATTCTTGATTATTTTTATTCCAATTATGTAATTTCTCCGAGGATGTAATAGTTTTAATTAGGACCCTTTTTATCGCTTTTATTTATTTTCCGCAATTTATTTTTCAAGGGTTTGTTTTTGGCGATGTAAATACCCGACGCCTTGTAATAGCGTAGATTTATTTTCCGCAACTATTAACTGTTAGATGTATGTTAACTAGGCTATGCATGACAAGACTTATCTCTGAAATTAAAATCAACCCGTAGCTCACCATAACATGTGCAAAGATAACTTAACTGAATCCTGACACACTCGCACATGCCACTCCTAGGGTACGCCTCACTTGGTTGCCTCGACGTGGTCATTGAGTATAGGGTGTTTTAGAGGTTGCCCTCCTGTCTAAAGATCAAAGTTGCCTCGAAACGGTTGCCTCGATAAAAAATGATCTAAGACATTAGGGTTACCGTTAAGGCGTCCTACTATTGCTTTAGTGACCACATGTCCCTATAATCGAATTGACCCGAAACTCCAACGACGGTGCTACCTACTTCTCAATAGTGGGATAGTACTGTCTAGAGGACATTTATACAGCTTAATTTCTTTTGAGTAGGTAGAGGTTCTTAGATACTTGCTCTTTCAAAACAAAAAAATACTTTTCGCACCTACACTTTTCTGACAAAAGTTTTCAAACAAACACTTCATACACTCTTGAGGACTGATACGAGAGTTAAATCGAAGTTTTCAAACAAACTTTTTTCAAAACCCACAAACACAAGAAAAGCAAAACATTTTGAAAACATAGTGAGCAAGTACCTAAGAGCCCGTGGATAACCACGGATAGAAAGGGTGCTAGCACCTTCCCTTTCTATAATCTACCTCCCGAACCAAGAAACATATCGAAAAGGAATTTTACTGTGCTTTTGTCCTTCCCTTGTTGGAGAAAATAAAAGACGGTGGCGACTCTTGCTTACCGCGACATTTCGCGAACCAGCATTTCAAAACAGTCAGTTCTATTTCCACCGATCACAGAACTGGCGACTCTGCTGGGGACTTAATAAGTGAGGTGTACCTTAGGATTAAATCACCTATGTTTTCAATTGTATGCCTTGAATGCTTTAATATTGTGGGCTTGTATCGGAGTTTTATAGATCCTAACCCGGATTTGGGGATACCCTTTAGAAGTAGCAACAAACTGTGAGGGAACTGTGCGGGGTATACCGACATGGTTGAAGCAGTAGCTACGTTGATGTGGCACTTTGGTGAGTACCGGTAACCCTTAAGTCAAGTCAAGGAGAGTACGGGGCCGCCGCGTGGTGTCGCGAAGCATCAACTGACCTTAGAACCTTACTTGACCATCCTGGCCTCTTTAGGGGTAGTGAGATGACCGACTTTGGTGAAGTCCGAAGTTGGTAAATACTCGATACTACACTCATTGAGGATTGTTTGCTTGGAATATTTTGGTCGTTAGTTAAGTGGCTAAATCAAAACAATGAACATAGAAAACAGTCCAATGATATTGAGCTCCTTAGAACCCGGTTACTATTTATAGGACAGGTTTGAGCCAACTAACTTCAAGAGGGTACTTACCTACGAACCCCATGCAAGCCTAAACCTAAGGACTTGTTTGCTTTGTGTGAATATGACTGTTTGTATATACACTTGCTTACTTTTGCATCCATGTACATAACATCATAAAGCATCATGTGCATCTGCTAACCATTTCAAGGGTTTGGATCTTCATCTTTGTTCTTGTTTTGTAGGACATGGAGTCTCTTCGCAGGAAAACAATTCAGGTCAACCTTGTAAGGATCCCTCCTCAGCTCAAGGAGCTTACATCCAGGATTCCCGAGAACTCTCTCTTCAGTGAAAGACATGGTAGACTCCTCAGCTTGGTCAACACCGACATTGAAGAAGACATGATAAAAGTTCTCTTCCAGTTCTTTGACCCCTTACACCACTATTTTACATTCCCGGATTATCAATTGGTGCCTACTTTGGAGGAATTTTCTCAACTTCTGAGAATTCCTATTCTTAGTCAACTACCCTACAACGGTACGGAAAAGGAACCAAAACTTGAAGATGTTGCTCAAGCATTACGTCTACAACCATCTGACATCAAGGGGCATTGGGAAATCAGAAGTGGTATCAAGGGATTCTTGGCAAAGTTCCTGTTTGAGAAGGCACAAGAATGTTGGAATTC
Source organism: Vicia faba (assembly GCA_948472305.1). Classification (NCBI taxonomy): domain Eukaryota; kingdom Viridiplantae; phylum Streptophyta; class Magnoliopsida; order Fabales; family Fabaceae; genus Vicia; species Vicia faba. The sequence continues at coordinate 646,267,146 of OX451736.1, read as the reverse complement.
TCTTGATCTATAAGCCTTTGAAGAGATTGTGGCACTCCTTGTCTATGGGTTGGTGTTGTTCCCAAGTCCTGATCAACTTATAGATATAAATGCTGTCAAGATTTTCATGTCCAGGAATCCCATACCTACATTGCTTGGGGACATCCTCCACTCATTTTACACTCGAACAATGAGAAAAAGAGGTGTTCTCATGTGTTGTACTCCTCTCCTGGCAAGGTGGTTTATTTCTCACCTTCCACAATCAGTTTTGAAGAACGAGCAGGGTTTAAGGTGGTCACAACGATTGATGACCCTCACACATTCTGATATACATTGGTGTTCTCGGTCCAGAGAAAATGTCACTATCATTGATCATTGCGGAGAATTTCCTAATGTTCCTTTACTTGGAATTAGAGGAGGCATTACCTACAACCCCTGTTTGGCTTTGAGACAATTTAGATATGCTCGGGGATGGCCCTCATGACATGCTGATTCCTGACATAGTTTTTGACCGACAACGATGCACAAGGACTTCGACAAAGATTCATCAGAGCTTGGAGGATGCCTAACAAGGTAGATAGTAAGACACTGGGGCACAAGAATTCCATCCCCCTTGAGCCTTACCTCAAGTGGGTACGAACCCGCTCCCAGAAGCTCATGATGCCATATCCTCACATTCTCCCCTTGATTAAAGAGCCTGTTATGGAGGGAGAGGTTCCATACACCATTATACATCCTGACATGCCAACATCATGGGAAGAAATGAAAAAGAGTTGGATCCAACTCAAGGAAGAACGGAATGCTTTTGAAGCCAGCTTACATGCCAGTGAGAAGAAGGTTCTGGAGCTCACCCGCCGACTTCACGAGGAAGAGACCCTCAACACTTACATCTCTCCAAAAAGGATGCGCAATGTCTTTTTACATTAAGTATTTTGTAATATTTCGCCCATGAGGCACTGATGTACTAAACAAATTACTTCTTAATATGACGTGTGTTCCTTTTTGTCTGCAACGAATTTGAATTTTCGAACCCTTGAATGCATTGCATAAATAGCATACCATCCATCATATGCATAACAGGTACCCTTTTTATAGGTCACTTATCTTCTTCGCTGTTTATTTCAGCAATCATCATGTCTACTGAACCTTCCACTGAACAAGCTATCAATGCCCTCCAAGCCCAGAATGCCCAGTTCCAAGAGTTGGTTATGAGCTTAGCCAAGGGTCAACAGGAGTTGAAGACCCTGATTCTGAAGGAGAAGAAGAAGAAGAAGAGGACCGTCTTGTTCAACACTGGACGCAGATTTGGGAATGGACTGCAGAATGAGGTTGATCTGACCACCTCCTCTGTAGGAAAAGACAGCCCACAAGAGAGAAGGGTTCCTAGTCCCGTGGTCTCCGACAACGAGACGGATTATGATGAAGAGCAGTACCCTCCGGCTGAGGATAGGTACAAACAGTTGGAGGACCGCTTGAGCGCCATGGAGATACAAAATGTGCCCGGGTTGGACTTTAGAGATCTAGGCTTATCCTCTGGGGTGGTGATTCCCCATAAATTCAAGGCACCTGCTTTTGCCAAATACGACGGAGCCTCCTGCCCAAAACTGCACCTCCGGTCGTATGTAAGGAAGATCCAACCTTACACTGCTGACAAGAATTTGTGGATCCATTTCTTCCAGGATAGTCTTTCAGGGACTCAACTCGAATGGTTCTATCAGCTGGATGAAGCCAGTATTCGTAACTGGGAGGATTTGGCTACTGCGTTCTATAAGCAGTATCAGTATAATTCCGACCTCGCTCCTACGCGTACCCAACTCCAGGGTATGTCACTAGGGACGGGTGAAGGATTTAAAGAGTACGCCCAAAAATGGAGGGACATGGCCGGAAGGGTGCAGCCACCTTTGACTGATCGTGAGTTGGTTGATATGTTCTTGGGGACCCTGTCTGGTCCGTTTTTCAACCATTTGATTGGAAATTCTTCAGTCGGGTTTACAGACCTTATCTTGACGGGTGAGAGAATTGAAGCTGGTATCAAGTCTGGGAAGATACAGAAAGGTGCCTCCTCGAGCACTGAAAAGAAACCCTTCAAGAAAGAATCTAGTGTTGTCTATGGTTCAAGGAGACAGAATAGACCGGAACACCGCCAAGCTGTCAACGTGGTGGTTATTTCAAAGCCTGCTGCTGCTCCTCAGCATCACAACCAGCAAAGGGGTGAGAGACCAAGAAGACAGTTTACTCGTCTCAGCATGACCTTGTCCCAGATATTGCCGCAGTTACTGACAATCAATATGGTGACTATAAAAGAAGCTCCGAAGGTTCTAAACACCACATCCCCAAAGTACAATCCTAACGCCCGCTGCGCTTATCACTCTGACAGCCCGGGGCATACTACGGATGATTGTTGGGCTCTGAAGAATAAGGTTCAGGACCTAATTGATGCTAAAGAGATAGAGTTCGAGGCACCCGAAAGGCCCATTGTTGTGACTGCTCTCATGCCCAAGCATGGAGTGAATGCTGTAGAGGAAGACCTGTTTGTAGCCTCTGTGGATGATATTGTTACTCCGCTGTCGACTGCCAAGAGGAACCTGTTGCTAGCCGGTTTATTTCTGGGATGTAGTAAAGGTTGCCATCTATGTTCTGTTTCACCTACTGGTTGTCCATCTTTGAAGTCAGGTATCCAAAACCTGATGGATAATAAAGAAATCCTGTTTGAAAAGATTGTTGTTCCTGCTACCCCTACTGAAGAAGTCTCCATTGTCACCATTTTCAACAATTCTCCCAAGGATCCCCCGAGGAAGCCTGTCAAAATTATGCCTGTTCAGAAGATTGCACCTATAATCATCACTGTTCCGGGGCCCATCCCTTATACATCTGACAAAGCTGTCCCGTGGCACTATGGGGCAGATGTTTATGTGCTCGGAGTTAAACAAGAGTTTGATACTAGTACCGGCGTCAGCAACATCACCGGGCCTGCCAAAGTCATCTGCAGCGGTAGGCTTTTCTCACCTGATATTGCGCGACCAGCTATCCAGAGACCTATTGTCATCACACCTGCAAGTGTGCCTACTTCCCTTCCTGATCAAGTTCCTATTTCTACCCCTGCTGCCGAGTCATCTGACGCTCGGGGCAAAGGGATCACTACTGATATGCCTGCCCAGGAGGAGGCACCAAAGACCATCAATGTTGAAGCTTCCAAGCAGGAGATGGAAGAGATTCTTAAGATTATCAAGAAGAGTGATTTTAACGTAGTTGAGCAATTGGGGCACACCCCATCTAAAATTTCTATGCTATCACTGTTATTGTGTTCAGAGGCCCATGCCAAGGCTTTGATTACCTTCCTGAAGATGGCCCACGTGCCACAAGAGACGTCAGTTGATCAGTTTACCGATTGTGTGGCCAACTTAACTGCTGATAATGGTTTGGGTTTCTCCGACGCTGATCTGACCGCTAAAGGGAAGAACCATAATGATGACATGCATGTCTCCATTGAATGTAGGGGCACTACTCTTGCACATGTGTTGGTTGACACTGGGTCCTCATTGAACGTCTTACCCAAGAAAGCTCTAGACAGATTGGATTGTGAAGGGTTAGAGCTAAAGCCAAGTAACATTGTTGTCCGGGCCTTTGACGGGTCTAAAAGGATGGTACATGGTGAAGTCGATATTCCAATCAGGGTTGGCTCTCAGGTTTTTGATTCTACATTCTATGTGATGGACATTCGGCCATCCTATTCTTGTTTGCTGGGTCGTCCATGGATCCACAAGGTTGGAGCTGTGACCTCAACTCTCCATCAAAAGCTGAAATACCCGGTCAGAGGGAAGATTGTGACAGTTCAGGGGGAGGACGAATACATGGTCAGCCACCTCAACTCGTTCCGGTACATAGAAATGGATGGGGAGTTCATTGAGACTCCATTCCAGCACTTTGAAGAGGTTCCTCAGACACTGGCATCAGCTGAAACTGTGATTGAAGATTCTCCTTTGAAGATGGCTTCCTTAAAGGATTCCCGGGTTGTTATTGAGAAGGGTGAGTATGCGAACTGGGGCCGACTTCCTGATTTCACTCAGAAGACTGACAAGTTTGGTTTGGGTTTCACTGCAGAAGCTCAGAAGGTTGTTCGTAGGGCAAGGATTGGAAGACCTCCTGTGTTCATCAGCAACTCGGGAGTAAATTCCATTGAAGATGACGTGGAGGGATCTGAATTCAACAGTTGGATCTACCCTACGATCGACGGTGGACCAAACAACTGGACGGCAAAGGACTTCGTCCCTATTACTTTTATTCCTCAGTAATGAACTCCTTTGTTTTGAATTTGTAACAAATAATATTATGAAACTTTATGGCCCGGTGTCTTACCCGGGGCACCGTGGCTTCATTTGTGAGGGATTTTGTGTGTCATTTTCATATATCATTAATAAAAGCATTGGACGTTTTTGCATTTCAAATCTTGCGCTCCTTGTCTTTCTTTATTATATATTGCAAAACAGCTATTTACACACACTCACATATATAGGTCCCAATCCACTCTGGATCTCACTGGTAACGACCCTGCTACTGCCAGTTATGACTTCGAAAATCCGATCAACTTAGCCGAAGACGAAGGTGAAGATGATTGTGAAGTGCCTGGTGAGCTTGCAAGACTGCTACTCCAGGAAGAGAGGGCCATTCAGCCACATGAAGAGCTAGTGGAAACGGTAAATCTGGGTACCGAGGCAGACAGAAAGGAAGTCAAGATTGGTGCCAATCTGGAGTCTAGTGTGAAACAACGGTTGATTCAGATGCTGCATGACTACATGGAAATCTTTGCCTGGTCTTACGAAGATATGCCTGGGTTGGATACCGACATTGTGGTTCATCACTTGCCTACCAAGGAAGAATGCTCTCCGATAAAACAGAAGGTCTGCCGTATGCGTCCAGAGATGTCCGAGAAAATCAAAGCTGAGGTCATGAAACAATTGGATGCCGGTTTTCTAGTAGTAACTTCTTACCCTTAGTGGGTTGCCAACGTGGTTCCAGTGCCGAAGAAAGATGGTAAGGTCCGAATGTGTGTTGACTACAGGGATTTGAACAGGGCGAGCCCTAAGGATGACTTCCCTCTGCCTCACATTGACGTTCTGGTTGACAACACGGCTCAGCATAAGGTATTCTCCTTCATGGACGGTTTCTCCGGTTATAATCAAATCAAGATGGCTCCCGAAGACATGGAGAAGACCACTTTTGCCACTCAGTGGGGCACCTTTTGCTATAAGGTCATGACTTTTGGGTTGAAAAATGTTGGGGCAACGTATCAGCGTGCCATGGTTGCTCTGTTTCATGATATGATCCACCATGAGATTGAAGTATACGTCGACGATATGATTGCAAGGTCCCAAACTAAGGAGGAACACCTTGACCATCTACAGAAGTTGTTTGACCGTTTGAAGTTGTACAAGCTGTGATTAAACCCGAACAAGTTCACCTTCGGGGTAAGATCTGGAAAATTGCTAGGCTTCGTCGTGAGCGAAAAAGGTATTCAAGTGGACCCTGCCAAAGTGAAAGCCATACAAGAGATGCCAGTTCCCAAGACAGATAAAGAAGTCAGAGGCTTTCTAGGACGGCTGAACTACATTGCCCGATTCATCTCACATCTAACTGCTACCTGTGAGCCGATCTTCAAGCTACTGAAGAAAGATCAAGTAGTACGTTGGAACGATGAATGTCAGGCCGATTTCGAAAGAATCAAAGAGTATCTCCAAGAGCCACCTATTCTTATGCCACCAGTTGAAGGGAGACCTCTAATTTTATACTTGACAGTGCTGGACAACTCAATGGGGTGTGTGCTGGGGCAGCATCACGAGTCTGGCCGAAAAGAGCACGCCATTTATTACCTAAGCAAAAAGTTTACCGACTGTGAGACCCGATACTCACTGCTCGAGAAAACTTGTTGCGCTTTGGTATGGGCTACTCGCCGACTAAGACAGTATATGTTGACTCATACTACTCTGTTGATTTCAAAAATGGATCCAATCAAGTATATCTTCGAAAAGCCTGCCTTGTCCGGAAGAATAGCAAGATGGCAGATGATCTTGACCGAATATGACATCCAGTACACGACTCAAAAAGCAATCAAGGGAAGTGTGTTGGCAGACCATTTGGCACATCAGGCAGTGGATGATTACCAGTCTATGAACTTTGAATTTCCAGACGAGAATATCATGGTGGTGACTGATTGTGAAGTACCTGGACCGGATGAAGGACCTGAGGAAGGATCCCGATGGTCTATGCACTTTGACGGAGCCTCAAACGCTTTGGGTAACAGCATTGGCGCTGTGATCATATCTCCTAAAGGCTCTCATACTCCGCTCACTTCCCGACTATGGTTCAACTGCACCAACAACATGGCGGAGTATGAAGCATGCATCATGGGTCTTCGAGCTGCAATTGACCTAAGGATCAAGTTTCTTAGTGTGTTAGGAGATTCCGCTCTCGTGATCAGTCAGATCAAAGGCGAGTGGGATACGAAACACCCAAATCTTATTCCTTACAAGGAGTATGTATTGACATTGCTTCCCCATTTCGAGGAGATAACCTTTGAACATTTCCCAAGAGAGGAGAATCAGTTGGCGGACGCGCTGGCTATGATGTCTTCTATGTTCAAAGTCAAATGGGACAACGAGGCTCCCCGGATCATTATTTGGAAATTGGATGAACCTGCACATTGCTGTGATCTTGAGACGGAGGAGGTAACAGAAAAACCTTGGTATCATGAAGTAAAGAGGTATCTTGAAGCTCAAGAATACCCCGAGGGTGCATCTGTTAATGACAAGAAGTTTCTGAGAAGATTCGCGGCAAAGTTCTTCATCAGCAATGGCATTCTTTACAAACGTAACCATGATTCAACCTTACTGCGTTGTGTGGATAAGATTGAAGCAGAAAGGATCATGGCAAAGCTGCATGAAGGTACTTTCGGGACTCATTCCAGTGGACATACCATGGAAAAGAAAATCCTTCGGGAAGGATATTACTGGTCAACAATGGAAGTCGACTGTTATCAGCATTCTCGGACATGTCACAAGTGCCAGATCTATGCTGATAAGGTGCACATTCCTCCAGTTCCTTTAAACGTCTTGACACCACCTTGGCCTTTTGCAATGTGGGGCATTGATATGATCGGCGAGATCAGACCTACAGCATCCAACGGGCATCGCTTCATCCTGGTAGCAATTGATTACTTTATGAAGTGGGTTAAAGCAGCTTCCTTTGCCACTGTAACCAAGAATGTCGTGGCACGGTTCATTCGGCATAATCTGATTTGTCGATACGGTGTACCAGAGAGGATCATTACGGATAATGGTACCAATCTTAACAACAAGATGATCACTGAGCTCTGTGAGCAATTCAAGATACAGCACCACAACTCTTCTCACTACCGGCCGAAGATGAATGGGGCTGTAGAAGCGGCTAATAAGAACATTAAGAAGATTGTGCAGAAGATGACAGTGACCTACAAATATTGGCACGAGATGTTACCATTTGCTCTTCATGGGTACCGTACCTCAGCACGGACATCAACAGGGGCAACACCCTATTCCTTGGTATATGGCATGGAGGCAGTCTTACCCATCGAAGTTCAGATACCCTCTCTCCGGATCATGAAGGATGCAGGTTTAAGTGAAGACGACTGGATTCAGACCCGACTTGATCAACTAAACCTAATCGACTAAAAGAGACTCACTGCTATTTGTCATGGTCAGACGTACCAAAAACGGATGATCAAGGCATTTAACAAGTCGGAGACCTGGTAATCAAACGCATCATTCTACCTCAAGGTGATCCCAGGGGAAAATGGACCCCTACGTATGAAGGGCCATTTGTGGTTAAGAGTATCTTCTCAGGAGGAGCGATGATTCTAACCACCATGGATGGTGACGACCTCCCTCACCCCGCCAATGCAGACATAGTAAAAAGATACTACACATGATTAAAGACCCGCTAGGTCGACTGGCCTAGGCAAAAATAAGGGCTTCCCGGCGAACCAAAAGGGTTCGGGCAAAAATAAGGGATGAAAATATAAAAAAATCTGTACACCCGGCAAGTCGAAAACCTGAAAAGGAGGCTTGGGCAAAAATGGGTATCCCGGTGGACTGAAAACCCGAAAGGGCGGTCCAGGCAAAAGTTAGGGATAAGCGTAATACTATGCCTCATTGGATCACCCTGCATCCAAACTTCGGTATCAACTACCAGGCTCAGACGGCACTAATCAATCAGATTCATCTTCAACTAAGCAGCAAAGTGATGAGACGCTTGAAGACATAAAGGCGATAGCAGAGTTGGAACCCAGTGGGATTTTTCACATAGCTGTTTTGTTTTCCTTTTCACAAATTGTATAAACTCTATTTTGCTCGGCGGCGTTCTCTTACTAGGACGTCAGCCTCTTGTACAAAAAACGACTATTTACAGGCAAATTTCAAAATCAATACAAGTTCATTTTTCAGACAAATTGCAAATTATTTTTCCTTTATCTGTTTTGTTTTGCAAAGAACGACCAATGTTCATTTTTGATATATGCATTTGACATTAATTGCTGATCACAAATATTTGCATGCGAAACAAAGGACTAATTACGGGTGACATCGGAAGTAGAGACAATAAGAATTGTCTAAGCGATCTAGTTGCTCTGTCCACCAAGGTACCATGGTAGGTTCGGCTGAAGAATATGACAAAGATACCTTCACTCCCCAAGAGTAAGACAATAAGGGTAGCTCTCCCACTGAGACTTACAACCATGAACGAATCAGCGATACTCTCCCCAAGCAGAGTTGGTCTACTACCAGCCCCAAAAAGTCAGGTATCCCCAGTAGGTCCTAATATTCTCCGGCGAAGTATACAGATATTCCTCAGCAAGCATCCCCGGCGTTCTTAATATTCCTCAGCAGAGTATAAGAATGTTCCCCAGCGGAATACAAGATACCCCAGTGGAACTATTGTCCCAGCACAGTCTGAAAAAGGCTTCCCCACCAGAGTTGAATCATCTCCCCAGTAGATTCTGGAAGCTTGTCCCCTGCAGAGTACAAAGGTTATCCCCCACCAGAGTCTAACTGGGTTATCCTCAGCAAGTCGCAACGGAAAGATCATCCCTAAACGAAGTTCTTTCTATCCCCCAGCGGAGTTCATCATCAAATTCCCCAACAGAGCTTATCAAACGGAGTCCCCAGCGGAGTTATCGTTAAAATCTCAGTGAAGCATCTCTTCCCCACAGAGTAATTCCCTGCAGAGTAATCTCTTCACCAGGTTTATTCCCCAACGGAGTCATCTTCTCCTACCGGTTTATTCTTGCAATCATCTTCGTTCATCATCCCCAGCAGAAACGAAGAACTCTACTCTTCAACATCAGCCCAGGATTTAATAAACTCCCCGGCATTTGTCAAGGATTTATTTTCCCAACGAAAATACATTCATAAACATATCACATTTCACATCTCCTAGTTACATACATGATAAAGTGCATACGACACGATCTCATTTTGAGAACATCATGACATTGCATGCAACTAATGTTTTGCCTTTTCAGGAAAAGGTCAATCCAAAGATGATTACCATCAACCTTTCTTAAGTTCCAGATCAACACCTGTAACTAGCTAGGAAATATCTGTGGACGATTGATTATAGGTTAACACCTGAAACCAGACAGGAAAATCACCTATATGAAGAGATTGAAGATTAATACCTGTAGCAAGCCAGGAAAACTATCTTTCTTTCTCAGGTCAGAGATCAATACCTGAAACCAGACAGGAAAACTATCTCATCGGCCAGCCTTCTTAAGTTCCGGATTAATACTTGTAACTAGCCAGGAAATATCTGTGGACGACTGATTATAGATCTATACCTGAAACCAGACAGGAAAGTTATCTACATTGAAGAGATTGAAGATTAATACCTGTAGCAATCCAGGAAAACTATCTTTCTTTCTCAGGTCAGAGATCAATACCTGAAACCAGACAGGAAAACTATCTCATTGGCCAGCCTTCTTAAGTTCCGGATTAACACCTGTAACTAGCCAGGAAATATCTGTGGACGACTGATTGTAGATATATACCTGAAACCAGACAGGAAAGTTATCTACATTGAAGAGATTGAAGATCAATACCTGTAGCAAGCCAGGAAGACTATCTTTCTTTCTCAAGTCGGAGATTAATACCTGAAACCAGACAGGACAACTATCTACTTGACCATCATGAAGCAACCCTACACTGGTTCCTTCTCTTCCAAGATGCAGTTTTACACAGACTCATCATCAGGTAACCCTACACAGGTTCCTTCTTTCAACCTACCAAGTTACAATTCAACAAGCATTTCCATATGGCATCTATAAGCCCATCCCCGACAAGATTCTATCACATCTCCAGATGGCATCTATAAGCCCATCCTCCTATCCATCTTATCTCCAAATGGCATCTGTAAGCCCATTCCCGACATCACATTGCTGATACTACACCATGCGAGTGCAAATTTATGGGCACTTTAGTGTTCAATCATATTCCACCTTCGGATCACGAAAGGCACGCAAGCCAATCTACATCCTCAGGTTTAAGAAGATTGAACACGGGCAACTGTTATACCCCAAAATTTGCCCTCCCATATTCCCCAAGATTTGCCAAGAATCATCTTTAAATTGCTCAAGATGGCTCAAGAGGTTGACAGTCAAATCACCTCCTAAGACAGTTGAAATTAGGGTTTTGGTTCTTTCAAGGAATTTGGGGTTTTCAATGGTTCAATCAGGTCTCATATGCCTATATACATTCTCAAGCACCTACATGCCAAGTCTCAAGACTCACAGTGCCAATTTGCACAGTCAAAAGCTCCATTTGATCCACAGTCAACTGCAGGGGCAAAATGGTCATTTTGCAGTCAAAAGTCAGAATTTTTGGTCAACATCTTATTTTGAGCTCACAATCATCATTTGATCAAGTCTTGATCATGATTCCACAAGGATAGCTCAAAAATCATCAAGATGCAAAAGTTACTATTTTTGGACAGTAGAAAAGTCAACTGTATCTTGACTAGGGCATAACTTTTTCATGGTATGTCAGAAAAATCCCATCCAATGCTCATTTTGAAGGGGATGCAATTTCCTACAATCCATCTTCACACTCCAAGTTCAATAAATTCTCTCACAAGAAGTTACCAATTTTTACATTATAGGTCAAATTCAAAAGTCAACAAATGTACACTTTGAGTCAAAGGCCATAACTTGCGATTGGTAAATCCAAATGACATGGGACCAAAGGCATTGGTTAGAGGACTTCAAGAGCTTTCCAAAATGTCCAAGAACATGGTCATATGATCAAAATTGAGCAAGTTGTGCATTGGAGAAGTTGGGAAATTTTCATGAATTTGCAAAAGTCAACTTTGCCCAAAACACCTTATTTTTGCTAATGGGCCTCAAATCTCTTCTTGAAACTTCATCCATGGCCTATGCACGACCCACCAAGCTTAATTGGATTTATTTTCTTATTTTTATTGATTAATTGGATTTTTAATTAATATTAATTCATTTAATTAATTTAAATTGTAGGAAAATGCAAGATTTGATTTTTCAATCAATTTGTGAAGCAAATATGGTCAAGATATGCTGGAAAATTCGTGCACAAGTCAAAGATACAAAAATCTCCAAGTTTGGCAACATTTTCCAATCATGAAAAGTCAAAAAGATTTGATTTCCAATCAAAGATTTAGTCATCAATACTCATGGGTTGGATCCAATTTTTTGACCTAATTCAATTGCTTTATATGTATGCAAGCTAACCTAACCTAAGGAACGTGAAAAAAGCTGCAGAAAAACCATAGCCAATTCAAGAAATTTCCAAGAAAATTGAAAACTGACTTTTGCATTATAGGGCGATTCAAGGATTTTTGTTGATTCTAACACCTTGCAGGAGTTCCCATGAGTGTTTTGCAATCAAATTCAGACCCTAAAGCTTAAAGAATCAAGGAATACAGAATCACGGTTTGGCTTCTTTATTCAAAATCGTATATCCTAATTCATGCATAGTTAACATGTTTTTGTGATTGTTTTGCATTGCTAGAAGTCATACCAAGCTTATGGAATGGTTTAATTGAGTTATAACTCCCTGAATCCAAAGATGCCATGATCAATTTCTAGGGTTCTTAAGCTTTGAAATTGGGTCTTTCTGAACCAGGCAAAATTAGGACTTGTGAGACATATGGTTGAGATCACGAGACCAAGACGAACACAACTGACCCCTCGCGAAATATTTATATATACTGAGCTTTTATTCGCTATTTTTCGTTGCAATGGTTAGTGGGGGTCAAAAACCCCCGCTATCTGTTTATGTTTTTGCAGGTACAACGAAGAAGATGATGAGGTGTTGATACTCCATTGGACCATTTAAAAAGGCGCGCGTGTTTTTTGTTGTACAGCATATTTGTTAATTTCTCAATATAATAATTGTCTATTATCTAAAGAACAAAAAGGTGCAGGTGGCGTAGTGGTTGAGCGATTGTCCAATGAACACTGGGACCTGGGTTCGAATCCCAGGTCCCCCAAAATGTTTATTCCTATTTTTCTGCCTATGTTCACATGCAGCTTGCAAGGGGGATGTCCACCATACGCTTCCAACTCCCAGGCGCCAGATGTCTCCAAGCATAGATCCAACGGACATGGATTGAAGGACCCCCATAGTCCCTGGTCAACACACGCATAGCTAATTCACAAAAGTCAAAGAGGCTTGAACATTGTTGGGCTTCAGATTTCAAACACACCTCCTAATTGGGCCAACACCCCCTGGGTTATTTTCTTTTATTTTCTTCTTTTATATTTTTCACTTAATTATTATTAATTATTATTATTATTACTTAATTAACCAAATTAATTTTTTTCATAAAAAAATTAGAAAACTAAAATATAATATTTTTTATTATTATTTATTAATTTCACCCTTAATTTATTATTTTTGTAAATAAATACTAATATAATTAATTTAGTTAATTAGGTTAATTTTAATATTTTCACAATAATTTAAAATCAATGTAGAATTAGGTTTTAATAACTTTTGACCATCTTTTTCTTTTTTCCTTAAAAAACATAAAAACTCAAAAAATATTTCTTTTATTAATTAATTAGTTTTAGATTTAATTTAATGCAAAATAGCAAAACTTCCTTCTTTCTTAAAAAAAAGGGGTCAAAACCCTAAGGACTTCTTCGATCCAATTTTTCTCGCGCGTGTGATTGTTCTTGATTATTTTTATTCCAATTATGTAATTGCTCCGAGGATGTAATAGTTTTAATTAGGATCCTTTTTATCGCTTTTATTTATTTTCCGCAATTTATTTTTCAAGGGTTTGTTTTTGGCGATGTAAATACCCGACGCCTTGTAATAGCGTAGATTTATTTTCCGCAACTATTAACTGTTAGATGTATGTTAACTAGGCTATGCATGACAAGACTTATCTCTGAAATTAAAATCAACCCGTAGCTCACCATAACATGTGCAAAGATAACTTAACTGAATCCTGACACACTCGCACATGCCACTCCTAGGGTACGCCTCACTTGGTTGCCTCGACGTGGTCATTGAGTATAGGGTGTTTTAGAGGTCGCCCTCCTGTCTAAAGATCAAAGTTGCCTCGAAACAGTTGCCTCGATAAAAAATAATCTAAGACATTAGGGTTACCGCTAAGGCGTCCTACTATTGCTTTAGTGACCACATGTCCCTATAATCGAATTGACCCGAAACTCCAACGACGGTGCTACCTACTTCTCAATAGTGGGATAGTACTGTCTAGAGGACATTTACACAGCTTAATTTCTTTTGAGTAGGTAGAGGTTCTTAGATACTTGCTCTTTCAAAACAAAAAAATACTTTTCGCACCTACACTTTTCTGACAAAAGTTTTCAAACAGACACTTCATACACTCTTGAGGACTGATACGAGAGTTAAATCGAAGTTTTCAAACAAACTTTTTTCAAAACCCACAAACACAAGAAAAGCAAAACATTTTGAAAACATAGTGAGCAAGTACCTAAGAGACCGTGGATAACCACGGATAGAAAGGGTGCTAGCACCTTCCCTTTCTATAATCTACCTCCCGAACCGAGAAACATCTCGAAAAGGAATTTTGCTGTGCTTTTGTCCTTTCCTTGTTGGAGAAAATAAAAGACGGTGGCGACTCTTTCTTACCGCGACATTTCGCGAACCAGCATTTCAAAACAGTCAGTTCTATTTCCACCGATCACAGCATCCAAATAAGAACCTGTGATGGTTCTTTTGCTGGAGCTTTCAGTAACTCCTTTGATCAGTTTCAGGCCAACAACAGCCTTTTCGTTTGACGCTTGGTCAACTTCTTTTTTCGGATCCAGGCCTTCAGTGGCCTTTCTCACCCCTTCGATTGTTTTCCTGGAGATGTTCCCAGTGAAACTTCCGAAGATGGGTTTTGTGATGAAATCTTCATACACTTCTACCATATGAATGCTAACTGGTTCGGCATAATGAGCTTCTGCTTGTAGTGGGTTTGTGTCGATTTTCATTGCTGGTTTATCAGCAAATTTCAGCCTTTCTTCATTCAGTGCCTGTTGAATGAGATCCCTGAAAAGGAAACATTATGAGGTATTATGTCCTAAAAAATTATGATATTTACAAAAACCTCTTTTCTTTCTCTGTTCTAAAGGAGGCAATATGGCCCCTGGGGGCACTATCATCTGTCCATCTTTAACTAATAGATCGAATATTTCATCACACTTGGATATGTCGAAACTATAAGTTTTCTTAGGAAATTTATCACTGCTTTTCTCAGGTTCCACAAGATTTTTTCCATTTGATGGCACCAACAATTTACAAGCATATGGTGGTCCATTTTTTAATTCAGCTAGATCAATTTCGCCTTCTTCGATATCTACAGGATCACTGTATGTCTCTGGATCGTCATCATCTATTTCGACATAAGCTACCCTTTCTCGTCGAAGAGTTTTAGTAGTTTTGGCCTTTTCAGCCTTAAGGCGTTCTACTTGTCGAACCCTATCAGCAAGTTGGGCCCTATCTCTTAGGTATTGTGTATCCAACTTTTTCCTAATTGAATAATCCAGGCCACTTGCTGCTATTTCAACTAATTCATGCTCAGGTACTTGGGTAAAGCATCTGTCTTTGAGTAGTCGAAATCTATTTAAATATTCATCAATTGGCTCAGTGAACCTTCTTTTTACACTAGCCAATTCTTTTAGACTTATCTTGGTTTGACCCATGTAAAATTGTTCATGGAACAATCTTTCTAATTGGTTCCAGTTGTGGATCGAATTGGCTGGGAGGGTAGTGAAACAAGTAAAAGCATTTTTAGTCAATGAACTTGGGAAGTATTTGATGCTAAGGTTTTCATTGTTTTCTATCTCTCCCGCCTCTATCAAATACCTAGCCACATGTTCGACAGTCGACTCTGTCGTATCCCCCGAAAATTTAGTGAATTTTGGGACTTTTCCCCTAGGTGGTAAGTCCGTTTGCAGAATATATTCTGACAATGGGGATGTAAAGTTTGGTCTATGGAAACCAACATTCATCCCGCTTTGAAGCATGATTCTCTCGATCATAGCGGTTAAATTATTATCCGCCCCATAGTTCTGGTATCGAACTTGTTGTATTAATTCGTCAGCATTTTGGTTTCTATTAGCCAGAATAACGCCATGATCGATTTCTTGATGGTTTCGAGGTATCTCTAATCTTGGTTGTTCTACTTCGATCCTTGGAACTTGGGGGTTTGGATTAATGGTCAAATCTTCTTCCATGATTACCCCTTGACTTAATCTTATTGGTACCCTCTGGGGCTGTCGAACAACTTGGGGTAGTTGAGCAACTTGAGGCACCCCAAAGAATTCAGCCATGCGCGTTATTTACGTTGTCATTTGTTGATTCGACTGCGTGGTAGTCTGAATGAGGGGATTTAGTACTGTAATTAGAGTTTGTGCTAACATTTGTACCATTTCATGGTTACTTTCGTCCATCTGTTGCCTCAAAATTATCGTCGAAGCATTTGTGAGACTTGGTATCATATGAGATGGCCCTCCTAAAAATTGGTTTCTACTGGCTCTAGATCCCTGTAATGGTGATGTAGCATTTACCAAAGGTTCTGAGAAAGTAGACGCAGCATTCATAAGGCTAGCCATTTCAGTAGTTGGCATGCCATATGGTTGTTCTCGACCCATCCAGGTTATCGAAAAGCCTGGGGGTACAGTTGATCGAGATCCTAGGTTCATCCTTGGTGGGGGTGCTCCTGAAGGACCTCTTGGACCCATATACGTAAGTAAGGGTCCAGTTTGATTCATGGTTAACGCTGGTATGGATCCGACAGAAGTTGGGATATTCCCTTCGACAACAGTAGTAACTACTGTTCTTGTGATCGGTGGAGGTATTCTCCATGGTTTGGCTCATTAGCCATACTACTCTCTCCGCTTTCTTTCCTAACAGTATATTTGTTGGTTATTCTACCACTTCGTAATAACATGCAATGTTATAACTGTACAGAAAAAAAACACAATAACATAGACAATTAGCAATGTCCCACCAGGTGTGCCAATTTGTTTACCGTTGTTTTTTGTAAACTACCGCTGGTCTCCAAAAAAGGTAAGTTTTTTGGTTTACTTGCGGGATCGACCAAACTAATCCCAGAACATATGCTAATCTTTATGTAAAATGAGTGAGAAGGAAGAACGCACGTTCGACCCAGGGGAGAGATGTTTAAGATTGTTGAACAGTAAATGAAAGCATAAAAATGCAAGTAAAAGAAGTAAAAGAAGTAAAAGGTAACTTTGCAAGATAATGGTAAAGTAAAGTAAAAAGACTTTTATTAAGTAAAAAAGGTGTTTCTAACGTACATTGCTCGGCTTTTTATCCTTTCTCACGCAGTAGTTACTTGGATAATATTTGAGATATTTTGTACTATAAGTTGCACACATTAAAAATTACACAAACTTCTTATTTTATACTAAAAATAGGTAACCGTCGAGGGGACATCCTGCGCTAGGATGAAGACAAGTGTCTCCTGCATGCCTCTCGACCCATAGCCTTTTGCCACGTTTCCTTCCCTTAGACGCTGATGAAAACCACCTTTCCCTCCAATAATTCAAATTTCAAAATGGTCTTCGTCCCATGTGCCAAGGCGCGAACACTTCCCTTCAGTCAAAACAACCTACATCTGCCTCGATCGAATGAACCTTTGGTCGAAGCTTTCTTATTATATCTTGGATCCTTTTCCTTAATTTATCTCATGCGTTGAATTACACCTCCTGGTGTAGTTCATATCCAGTTGTTTGGTCAAAGAGACCAAATATAGCAAGTGTCAAATTTGGGAGCCAACACCTATGTCCTTAGAAGAGATAGAAAACTTAAAAGAAAGCCTTGGATCAAGCTCAAAAGGAGAAAGAAGAATTGGAGCATAACCTTCATAACCTCGCTAAAGAGAAAAGGCAGATGCAACACGAGCTTGAGTCAAAACACAAACAGATTCAGAAAGACCGTGAAGCATTTGAAAAAGAGAATCATAAACGGAAACGTTCGACCGAAGGATTGTTGAGTGCTACCTTCAACTTGGATTCTCACAACCAACATTTGGAGGACACTACTAGTGAAATCAGCAGGCTAAATAAGTGGTACAAGAAAGCGATGCATGACAAAAAGGAGATGGAAGAGAACTTAAAGGCTCAAATTCAAAGTTTGGCACAAGATACTCTAGATCAAGAAAATCAAATACAATACCTTACTACGAGACTCCAAGATATCCAAGAATCGGACATAGGAGAACGTCTCAAGAGGATGAGTGTGGAAAGACTTCTCGCCCAAAAGATTGGTTAATATGAGATTTTTTTCATGAGTTAGAAGTCCTCCGAAAGAATTTCCTTATACATAAGAGACTTTATACGAAGATGAGGGCTGGAAAATTATATTTGGAAGAGCAGTATGCAAAGATCACCAAAGCAGGAAAGGATAATCATAAGATAATTCCAGACCTCTGCCAAGATCATCAGTTCTACAAAGACAAGCATGCAAGACTCGCCTTCTTAGCTAACAATCTCATAGGTGACATCCTTATAAGTTTGAGAGATGCGAAAAATGTGATGGTCCCTCTTCCTAAAGATATTGAAGACTTCCCCAAGCTTTATAGGAAAATGGTTAATGGTTTCAGAGCAGATATCCGCAAGCGCACTTAGAAGATTGATGTTTTTCCCTTTGTTATTTCTTTTAGCAATTAAATTTTGATGCTTTGGTTCGAATATTTTTCAATATCTGAATTATATTCCCTTATGAGAACAATTGTTATTTCAATAAAAGTACTTTGTTTCCATATCCGGTTTATGTATTTATTTTTTAGATGATCACCAATAAAAAAGGCAAAACCTAAAAATAAAAAAAATAAATATATATACATATAAAAAATGAAAGAGAAATCCAAGTGAATAAGACATTCAAAAATAAACTTTTAGCATATTCATACGCATTCATGAATAAGCATCCTATTTAGTACATTTTTATGCATAAAACTTACATGTTTTCAAAAATCATTCTCCAGTAAAACCGTTAGTAAGAAAGCACTGCCTCTACGACCACCATACCAAACAAGAGCCTATCAAAAGAAAGTGATGGAACAAATTGAAGAAAATCAAGATGCTTTCAAAGAAGATTTGGAGCAAGTGAAGGGTAATATCAACTCAATGAAAGGAGACATGAGCCAAGTTCTTCTGGCCTTGAAGAACATCATTAAGAGGCAAGAACAGATTGCTAGGGAAACCTTTGAAGAAGTATCCAAGACTATTGGTGCATCGAGCGGTTACCAACCAAGAAGAGAACCAGAATCAGGATCCCTGAAGTCAACTGTAGCACAACAAGAGGTTAGATAAGCTGATACTGAAGGGTTTGTCTCACCTCTACCGAAGGTAGGGCATCCCATACTTTACGAATCCTAGTCAACAATGCAGACAACTACATCGATCTACAATATGGAGATCTTGATTTGAAAGGTGTTACTCAGGCACACCAACCTAAGATTGTTGAGAATTCGTTGGTGCTCAATCAATATAAAGCTCTTGAAGAAAGGTTGAAGACTGTGAGGGATTACGATGCTTTCAATGTCGATGCTCTCGAAATAGGTCTAGTTCCTGATGTGGTGATCCCTCCAAAATTTAAAGTACCCGACTTTGTAAAATATAAGGGGCTCATATGTCTGAGGAACCATCTACGCATGTATTGCAGAAAAATGCATGCATATGCTCAAGATTAGAAGCTGATGATCCATTATTTCAAAGACACTTTGAGTGGGGAATCTCTAGATTGGTACATGCAATTGGAGCGAATTCATATCCAAACATGAGCAGATCTTGCCAATGCTTTCCAGAGATAGTACAAGTATAATTTGGACATGTTGCCTAACCGCATGCAGTTTCAAAACATATCTCAAAATAAGGATGAGTCCTTCAAATAATATGCTCAAAGGTGGAGAGAAATGGCAGCCCGTGTACAACCACCACTCTTGGAGAAAGAATTGGTAGACATGTTCATGGGTACTTTACAAGGGTTGTACTATGATAAGATGTTAGGAAGCGTCTCTTCCAGAGTTTTTGATTTGGTAACCATTGGTGAAAGGATTGAAGCATGCATAAAGAGTGGAAAGATACAAGGGGCATCATCTAGTACCCCTTACAATTCAAAAAGACATGTCCCTAACTTCTCAAAAAAGAAGGAAGGATAAATTAATGATGTCGCACCACATCCAAGGGCACAACAACCATTGGTAATTCAACGGGAACAATAACAACAAAACAAGTTTGAAAGGCCTCCGGGAAGATTTGATCCTCTCCCCATGCCTCACAGTCAATTGCTACAACACTTACTCAAAGCATCTTTGGTAGAGATGAAGCCTTTAGCTCCTCCAATTAGGGCACTCTCGCCAAAGTATGATGCAAATTCCAGGTGTGAATATCATGCCAATTCTATGGGGCATACCATAGAAAAATGTTTGGCCCTCAGACATAAGGTTTAAGATTTGTTGGATTCCCAAGATATCACATTTAACAAGCCAAACATCAAGACAAATCCCATGCCTCCACATGGCGGGCAAACTGTGAATGTAATTGAAGTGGTGACTGACTTTGGGGCGCCGGATGAGTAAAAGCTCTGATAAATCTCTTGAAAGAGTATTTGTTTTAAAATGGGTTCCTCTTAGTACACAATGAAGCTTTTGAGAAGACGTTACAGGAATTGGTGGATCAGGGGATAATCCAATTTGGGCAATACCCTAAAGAAGAATACGTAGCTGCGATCAATGGAAGTACAAAGAAGCCATTGGTAATTACTTGCCATGGGCCGAGTCCTAATAAGAAAACTCTTGTGATTCCATGGGGAGAGTTAATAGAATCACCAAGGATAGTACCACGCCAGACTCTGAGAATTCCAATAATTCCAAAGACTACAATGGTGATTAGGAGGCCATCTCCCAATCCTTTTGAAATTTAAAAAGCGGTACCATGGAGTTATGATTCTATTGTCTATGTCAATGGTTTAAAGCAAGAATATGAGCCATCAACAAGTCAAGGACCTGCAATCACAAATATAGTAGGAACAAGAGGCATGACTCGTAGTGGTTGAATCTATGGTCCCGAACCACAAAATAAGAATGATGTTATGGTTAAGGATAAAGGGAAAGTTGTAATAGAGGAAAGCCAAGAAAAAGAACCTCCAAGCAAGGATTTTACCGACCAAGAGGTGGAAGAATTCTTGAAAATAATCAAGAAAAATGATTATAGGATGGCGGATCAGCTACACCAAACCCCGACCAAGATTTCAATAATCTTGTTGCTCCTCAATTCTGAAGCGCACTGAGACTCTCTAATGAAGGTTCTAAGTTATGCTCATGTTGCAAAGGGGATTACAGTGAATCAGTTTGACAACGTCGTAGAAAACTTAACATTTGGATCATACCTAGGATTAAATAAGAGTGAGTTGCCTCCATAAGGTAGAGCTCACAACAAGGCAATGTATATCTCCATTCAGATAGGTACAACTAACCTATCTAATGTACTCACCTATACTGGTTCTGCCCTCAATGTGTTACCAAAATCCAACCTGATGAAGTTAACACTAGATGGTTTTGTTATAAGGCCAAGTTCTACGATAGCTAAAATTTTCGATGGTTCTCAAAGTTCGGTATTTGGAGAAGTGGATCTTCCTATCAAGATCGGTCCATATATGTTTTATATTACTTTTCAAGTAATAGATATAGAGCCAGCATACACATGCTTACTCGGACGACCTCGGATTCATGCAGTGGGGGATGTTACTTCAACTCTACATCAAAAGTTGAAGTTCCTCATTGAAGGAAGATTAGTTATAATTGACGGTGAAGAGGACATCTTTGTAAGTCACATAGAGTCCTACAGATATATCAGTGCAGATGAAGACTGCATAGAAACACCATTTCAAGTCTTAGAGGTTACTTCAATAGTAATCCTACCAGTGGAGAAAATCAAGAAACCTAATGTGACTTTGTGGAGAGATTTACAAGTAGCTGTGAAAGATGGTACCTCAAAAGGTTAGGGTAAACTTGTGGATATACCTAAGAAAAAAATCGTTTTGGTTTGGGCTACGAATCATCAAAGGCTACTTTGAAAGGCAAGGCGCAATTTCCTCCCATTTAGGAAACCTTTATAAACAAAGGGGTATAACATAATGGACAAGTGGCAATGATATCTAATAAGAGCGTCACCAAAAGAGCATCTGACTTCATACGTGAGTGCACTCCAGGCGAAGAGCTAAAAAATTGGACAACCGTGGACATTCCATAGATCTTTTTCTTTCCAAAGTTATTTTTCTTATTTTTAAAAGAACCTATGTCACGCCCAAGGCACGAGGGTATCTTGTAAGGGTCTACCATTTGTTTCAAACAATATTTTCAATTAATGAGAGTTATATTTTGAATTCAATTAAGATTCTTGTCTTTCTCTTGCATGCTTTAAAAATGGAAATACTTTTCTTCGTATGCATTTTCCAAATTTACATACTAAGTTGCACCAAAACATGATAAATGTGCAGATCCATAACAAAATCCACTGATAATGTTATTGCTTTTATCCGATATAATTTTGATGCACCAATTAACCAAGCTGAAGAGGAAGATGAAGAAGATCTTGAACTATCTGAAGAATTGGTGAGGGTATTAGAGTAAAAAGCATGCAATATACAACCATACCAAGAATCTATTGAGATCATCAACCTTGGCACAAAGGAGGATCCGAAAGAAATCAAGCTAGGGGCAACATTGGAGGAAAGCGTCAAAGAAAGAATAATTAAGTTATTACATGAATATGTGGATATATTTAACTGGTCTTACAGAGATATGCCAGGATTAGATACATATATTATGGTGCATAGACTACCTCTAAAGGAAGGTTGTTCTCCACTTAGATAGAAGCTCGTAAAAACTCGTTCAGACATATCTAAAAATATTTGAGAAGAATTCCTTAAAAAATTTGATGTAGGGTTCTTAGCGGTGGTAGATTATCCACCTTGGATAGCTAACATTGTTCCAGTTCCCAACAAGGACGGTAAAAGTACGCATGTGTGTAGATTATCGGGATGTGAACAAAGCAAGTCCCAAAGACGATTTCCCGCTACCTCACATAGATGTTTTGGTGGATAATACAGCTGAAGCTTCGGTATTCTCATTCATGGATGGTCTCTCAAGATATAATCAGATCAAAATGGCACCCGAAGATATGGAAAAGACTACTTTCATGACTCCTTGGGGCACCTTCTGTTACAAAGTGATGCCCTTCGATCTAAAGAATGCAGGGGTAACTTATCAACGAGCCATGGTTACATTATTTCATTACATGATCCATAAAGAAATTGAGGTCTACGTAGATGAGATGAATGCAAAATCTCACATAGAGGAAGGTCACATCATACACTTGCAGAATTTATTCCAACATCTACAAAAGTTTAAACTGAGGTTGAATCCAAACAAATGTAAATTTGGTGTAAGGTCATTAAAATTATTAGGTATTATTGGGTTTCATTAATCACCTCAATCACAGGGAAGAGAAAGGCTTAACAGCTCTGGTCCATGTTCAGTTATACCAAAAGCAGATGAAGAAGGCATTTGACAAGAAGGTTCATCCTCGAGTGTTCAAAGAAGGAGATTTGGTGCTCAAAAAGATTCTACTACCTCGCCTTGATTCACGTGGTAAGTGGACACCCAACTAAAAAGGTCTATATGTGGTAAAAACAACATTTTTGGGTGGTGGTCTTATCCTCACAACAATGGAGGGGGAAGAACTGCCACATCCGACCAACTCTGACGCAATAAAAAATACTATGTATAAAAAACTCACTAAGTTCAAACCCTAAACGGGTGACTTAGGCAAAAACGAGTGTCCCAGTGGATTGAAAACCCTAAAGCATGATCCAGGCAAAAATTAGGGACATAAACAAAAAAATTATCCTGGTGGATTGAAACCCGAAAGGGCAGTCCAGGCAAAAGTTAGGGATCTTATTCAAAACAAAGAACAAATAGACTGCAATCTGAGAACCATGACTACGACCACAAAGGAGAGGGATTAATCCAAATCATTGAACTCAGAAGCAAAGGAGATTGGAGCTATCAAGAGGACAATGGAGAAACAACAGTAGCAATTATCATTTTCGTTGCCATTTTTCAGTTTTTGTTAAACTTTTGTGATTACCCCTTTCTAGGAATTGCATCTTGTACGCTCGCCTATTCATATGCATGTTTATCAATAAAACATTTATTATACAATATTTTCAATTTGTGTTTTTCTTTTTGTACTTGTTCACAAAATACTACGATTGTTTCTTGTGAATACTGCGCTGAAATCATTTTTGGGGATTTTACAAAAAGAAGCATTTGATAAAACATCAAAAAGCATTTTGGTTAGAAAAACATCGAAAGAAATTCCATGACTACGTCCACGCTTGCGACTATAGCCACATTTGCGCCTATGTCCACAACTACGACCACTCCTACGCCTGCGAAACAAATATCAAAATCTTGCTAACATCATTCATCTTATTAAAATCAACTCAAAGACACCATAATAACGCAACATACAACGTTGTAAAGTCGGTGACACAAAGAAAAATCAATGGTTTAAAAGGAGAGAATATTAAAACATTTACAACAAGCATTTGGGGCATATATAAACATTTGGTGCATATACAAGCATTTGGGGCATATACAAAATACTCAGTGCATATACATTTTGGGTTCCATATCAACTTATGGCATTATGCATCATACATGGCATTTTTCAAATCCATTTTGGTTAAACTATGAACTTTTCTTAGGGCCTATTGTTGAATTATCTAAGAAAACGAACACCTTGGTTGAGAATAGACACAACCAATATACTTTGATCTTATCTTTGGTTTAGTTATTTAAAATTAGTTTATCAAAACACTTTTCAAATATCTATCCTCTAGGTTATGATAGATATATGAATTATCTGGATTACGTTATTTATCTTCTAGGTCATGATAAATATGTAAGCCTACCCCTTGTCGTTTATCCTCTAGGTTATGATAAATGCATAAGCTTTTCCTCATATTATCTATTCTTTAGGCCGTGATAGGTATGTGAGTTATCAGGATTATGTTGTTCATCCTCTAGGTCGTGATGAACACTTAAGCATATCCTCGTGTCATTTATCCTCTAGGTCATGATAAATGCACAAGTGTATCCTCGTTTTATTTATCCTCTAGGTTGTAATAGGTATGCAAATTATCAGGATTATATTTTTCATCCTTTAGGTCGTGATGAATACATAAGCCTATCCTAGTGTCATTTATCCTCTAGGTCGTGATAAATGCACAAGTGAATCCTCATATTGTTTACTCTCAAAGCAGTAATAGGTTATCGGTCCCACTGCGATCTAATTCATTAAGTTAAGTCTCCATACGACAATGTATTATCAAGCTCTATTTTATTCATCCCCTGGGCTGTGATGAATAGACAAAATATATGTTGTAGCTTACTATGTTAGTCTCGAAGCATTAATAAGTCAATGTTCAAGACGGTGTTATTTACCTCCTAGGTTACGGTAAATACACGAAAAACCTATGATCTCTCTTAGGTACTGACGAGTTATCCGCGTCATCGTATCTAAGTCGAATCAAATATCTTTGTTCAAACTCTGGTAAGATGATACAACATCATCTATGCTTATTTTTCATACTCTTGGGAACGCTGTATAGTATATTCTTATAATATTTTGGTCAAATTTTGGGGTCTTCCATTATTTAATAAACCTCCAATTCAAATGTGCGAAACCTACGTATCCTCGCACCCATCAATCGAAGGGTAATTAAATAGGGGCAGATGTCATACCCCAAATTTTCTGCGTCAATTCCAATGGTCATTTTACTGATATTTCAATCTTAGTACTACGTTTTTAAAAATATAAATTATATTGTTTCAATTTGCTTATTTTTTGGTCTTATTCTAATGTAGGGTTAGATTCATAAGAGGTGTGTATCGCTTCGAAATGGACCACCAAAATCTGATTGCCAATTAAGTTTTTGTCCCATTTATAGATAGAAGGGGATGTTGTTTCTTAAAATAAATTTTTGGTTCATTTTTAATGGCCTATTATGTTTTAGACCCATTTTAAATTGTGAGAAGGAGGTGCATTGCATAATATAGGAGTGTGGTGTTTTGGGGCCATCAAAATCTGATGGCGCATTAAGGTTTGACTTGTTTTTTTTCAGAAGAAAGAGGGTGTATTTTTTATGATCTGATCTATTGGGCTTCTCAAAAATTATTGGCGCGTTTTTTTATCATCTACCAAATTATTTTAGAGGCCCATTTTAAATAGTAAAAGGGTGTGTATTTTTGTCATAAGGGTCTTTTTTGCTATTTTTAGAATGGCCCATTGAGTTCTAAGGCCCATGGAGGTTTTGTTGGGGTTGACCGGGGTCAACTTTCTATTTTTTTCATTATTTAATTATATTATTATTATTGTTAATTATCATCTGAAACTATTATTATTTATATTTACTTAATCAATATTAATGTTACTAATTTTATTATTATTTTCAAGGAACTTTGACTAAAGTCAAAATTAGGGCAGAGAACCCTAATTTTCCAAGCCCAACGGCGCCGCTTCCATGTCCCTATTCACTTTATTTTACACTAAGCTATCCAAGAACAAACACTATGGAAATCTAAAGAGAACTAACAGAATCAAACCATATCAAAATCTATACAATCTATAATCGAACAAAGTCATCAAAATTTTACATTACAATATCAATTACAGATCCGAGAATCAATTACAATCAAGATATAAATCAAATCTAACCTAATTTGTAACAAAATCCCTAATCTCCTATCAATTACAAACTTGTAACTAACAATCAACATAAAATTTCCTAATCTATCACTAATTCTAAAACTATAAAAACCCTAAGAATAATATAGGAAAAGAGGAAGAAAAATTGTAACAGAAGAAGAAGAAGGAGATAGCGATGAAGAAGCGATTCCCGTGACTTCCATCTCTGCCAACTTATTTAGGGTTTTTGAACATAAACCCTAATATCTCAGTTGTGGTGCCGTCACCATCTTCAAGACCCCACCCACTAAGATTGTCACCTTCACCATCACCTTCATACCTGCAAACCAGAGGAGCCAAAAGGATTAGCGGCCAGAATCAGAGAAAACGAGCACAGTAAGACACGGTTTTGAGGTAACGAAGCGCTTAGCTTGAATTTTTCTTTGATTGTTGTGAGGATATTTAGGGTTTTTTGGTAGGGATTTGGGGTTGAGATCTAGGCTTAGCCATTATCGCCGCCCTGATTCTATATTTAGGGTTTGGAGGTGTTGTGGTTGTTGTCGTTGGAGAGAAAAGAGAGAATGGTGTGAGAATGAAGGCAAAAAGAGAGAGGGGACTAAAGAAAATGAAGGGAAAATGTAAAAAGAAAACATATACTCCCTCGTGATCTTGTGTGTTTCCTCTATCATACACCCTCGCTTCACACCTTCTGATCTTGATCGAACGCCCCAAAGTCGCGAGACCACTATAAGCCTCATGCGCCTCACCACACGAAGGCCAAACGAACCCCTTAGAATATGCTTTGGGCCAAGACCTTTACAATTCACACCCTGCGTTTTGTGTTTTTGACAAACGATCAATTGCACTCCCCATGCATTTTGGGCCAAGTCCAACGACTATACTTGGACCCTTAATTCCTACACCCCTAATTTTTCTATCACGTTCAACAGTACACCCCTCCTTAGCATTTGGGCCCAGTTCAATATCTAAACTTGGGCCCCTTAAGTTTAACACCTCTAGATTTCAGTTTCATATCCCCCCTGAACTTAATTAAATTATTTAATTTAATTAATTTATTTGTTTAATTTATCTATTTTCTTTTAATTTGTTTTTTTTTAATTTAAATATCATATATCAGATTTTATAACATTTGCATTAAATATAAATTTTGCATAAATAATTGTCATATTTATTTTATTAAAAATATATAAGATATTTTCTTTTAATAAATTATGAAATAGTTATAAAATTAATTAAACTCTTTTTAAATATCTTAATTACATTAAATATTTTTCCCATGCATTAAAATATATATTTTCTCATATTGCATCATTTATTCGAAAACATCTGACCAATAAAAATACTAACCTCTTTTTTTACTAACAAAATTCAAACATATTTATTTTCAAAAAAAAGGATTATGGAAACTTCTTTTATCGACTGTGAACTTCGTCTACCAATTCCGCTATTCACACACCCAGACTTGGTTCAAGGGGAATTCGAGATATTTCCATAATCCATAAAAAAACAAATAAAACAACTACGAACTAAGAATTGGAACTCTGATTCCTCATAAGAGGATACGTAGGCATACGACTTAAAAACCGTGGTGAGTTTCCCTAATTAAAACTAAAACCATATTCCTAAACCTTTAACCTAAACCCTAATATCCTTGTGAACAAGGTAGATGAGGGGTGCTTAACACCTTCCCTTCGTCTAAAGCGAGTCAACAACTTAGAATCTCTGATCCAAATTAGGGTTATCTGTTATATTCCCTTCCTTAGGATAAAATTTAATGGTGGCGACTCTATATTTTTTGCCGGTTACGATAGACTAAAACTTCAAAGCTCTCTTCGTATGCATAACCCAGTTTTACTCTTTCCAAATCTGATGGGCATAACTTAGTTGTCATTACTCGTCCTCTAACTTCAATCGAATCTCCTAACTTCTCCTTCGACACCTTGTATCCATAAGCAATTTGAGTCAAGTCATTGGATTCTTGATTCTAGAGTCGGGGTATGTGTCTTATATTCACAAAGTCAAACTTTCACAATAGTCTATTTTCTATCACAAAATACATTATTAAATTCTCTTTGACACATTTGTACTCCTTTGTAATTTGTTTGACAACTAACTCAGAGTCTCAACTTATTTCGACTCTAGCTGCCCCCAATTCCAACAGAAATTCAAGGCCAACTATTAAATCCTCATATTTATGACTAGAACCATCAAAATATAATTTCAATAGTTAGAGTTCAAGGTAATTTTGAGGAACTTTGACCATTGAATAGTCTACAATAAAGTCTGAAACTACTTGTCCCTTCATAGCCTTTAGAGGCATATAAGTTAAAAAGTATTCAGTCAAGGCAAGTGCCTATTTTCCAATTCAACTATGCATTATTGGCTTAGATAGTATATGTTTAATGATATCAAAGTGAGATGAAACATACACATCAACAAGCTTTATATAATATTTCAATTTGGTACAAGAAAAGTACAAACATAGAAAGAACTTTTCCACCATGCTATATCTAGTTTCTGCATCATTTAGGACACAACTAAGATAATAAATAGCTCTTTCGATGCCATTTTTATCTTCTTGAGCAAGCATGCTCCCTATAATTACATCTGATGTAGAAATATAAAGCCTCATACTTTTACTTCTACAAGGAGGTGAGAGAATCAGAGGACTAGCAAGATATTCTTTGATCTTGTCGAAAGCTTCTTGATGCTTCTGCTTCCACTTGAAACCTTCCCTTTTTAGTCAAAGCATAGGTGAAAAGTGAAACAACCAGCCGAACAATCATCTGATAAAAAAATCAATGAAGTCACCATCAAACATTTTTATCCCACAAGAAGGGAAAGGTAAACATCGAGAAAACCTGAGAAGGGAGAAGTCACGTTCAAACGACCGAGAGATCGGGTAAGGGATTTTGTTACGCGATGGGAAGGTATTAGCACCCCACACGCCCGTAGTACTCTATGGTATCCACTCTTGTTGTTCTATTCTAAGAGTGTGTTATGATCTATATCTAGGCTAAAAGAAAATAAAAATAGGGAATGCATGCAAAAGGAAAGAGAAAATAATGTAGGGAAAAATAAAGTTGTGTTCGTTCGGGCCCTACCTCAATGCCCATGTATCCCTTTTAAGGAATTAGAGCAGACGTAGTTCGGCTCACATGTTTCGGTTTGTTTTGTGTTTTTTAATTGAACAATGTTAGGTTTGACTCAATCCACCACAACTCGACCTTTGGAGACTCATGACTTGTAGCAGAAGGGAACTAACATGTTATTAGAAAATAAATGCCGATTGGCGAAAAGAAAGGTGTTAGTTTCTCTTTTTTATCTTGAGAAAGGATTTGAAAGTTTTAAGTGTTTTATGATTTGCAAAGAAAAAGAAAAGAAAGGTTTTTGTTTTATTATGCAAAGGATGTAAAAGAAAAGAAAACAGCTAAGGTAGACTAACCTAAATCTATCCATAATGTTATCACACAAAAGATTGACCCTAAAATTGAGTTTTGAAGGGGAAACTCTAACCTATATTGATATGCATGGATAACAATCCTAATGTCTATCTCAAATCATCATCTATAGAATAATCAAGAAGTCCTAAAGGAGCATTGCAAGGGTCTATCACCTAAACTATGTCTATCTCGAATCATCATCTATAGTTGAAATGAGAGCTCCTAAAGGAACATGTCGAGGGTATATCATCTCAAAACATGCATACAAAGACGAAATCAAGCAAGCAAGCCTACAAACTCAAGAGAGCACAAACAATATGTCATGAGAAGCACAAGCTATCTTAAGTCAAATGCCTAACCATGATATAGACGATTAAGGTAGGTATAAAATCAGGTAGGGATGCTTTAGCCAAGGGGTCATATCAACCGAGGCAAACAAACAGGGAGAGGATAGAAGAAAATAGCACGGGGCATCAACGTCGACCAACGCGAGCTCAAGACAAAATGTGGGGAATCAATTACATATCCTTTTTCCACTTAACGACTCGATAACCATGATCTACTATGTATAAAAGGCCCACTAAGTCGAAACCCTAAACAAACGACATAGGCAAAAAGGGGCGTCTCAGTGGATTGAAAACCCTAAAGGGAGAAACAGACAAAAATTAGGGACATATAAACAAAATCATTATCCCGGTGGATTGAAAAACCGAAAGTGCGATCCAGGAAAAAGTTAGGTATCTTATTGAAAAAATGAACAAATAGATTGCAATTTGAGAGTTCACTACTACGACTAAGGGGAGGGATTAATCTAAATTATCCGACTCAGAAGCAAAGGAGATTGAAGTTATCAAAGGACATTGGAGAATTAGCAGTATCAATTATCATTTTCATTGCCATTTTTAATTTTGTTAAAATTTTTGTAATTACCTATTTTTAGGAATTGCATCTTGTACTTCCGCCTGTTCAAAGGCATTATCATCAATAAAACAATTTATTTTTTCAAATTCTATTTCAATTGTGTTTTATTTTTTCCCGACTTGTTTGCAAATATTGTGATTATTTCTTGTAAATACTACGTCGAAATTATTTTGGGGATTTGACAAACAAATAAAAGCATTAGACAAAACATCAAAAATACTTTGGTTAGAAAAATATCAAAAGAAATCCACGCCTAGACCTATGCCTACGAATACAATATTAAACATAACATTGACACTTTTGACCGTAATACGTCAAAATAAAAATTAACTTGGAGATATCATAACAGAATAACAGACAGCATTGGGAAGTCGGTGACTTAGAAAACCCAATGGTCTAAAAGGAGAGAATTATTCAAAAAGCATTCATAAACGCTTGGTGTATTTTCATGCGAAACTCATGCCAATAACTCTGAGCATCATAAGCATATTAGCAAATTTTTCATTGGGCATCATACATATACATATCAATCTTACATTTAATAGGCCAAGCATACAACGAAACATCCCAAGGCCTATCATTAGCTAATTTCCCTACGCAGACCAAACATTTGAATCTTAGCATTTTTCACACATTACCAATACCTCAGTTGAGAACAGACACAACATTTAGAGGTACTACGAACCAATAATTACACTAGGCAGTGTATCTGCGAATCACACCCGTGACCTAGTTATTCAATTACAACGTTTCAAAATTTCAAATTATCAAACATCGAACCTGCATCATTTATCCCCTAGGTTGTGATACATATGCAAGTTTATATTACAACTCGCTATGATAGTCTCAAAGCTTTAGTTAGTTTGTTACTAGACCTAACTCTATTAGATTAGTCCCCTGGAAGAAATAGAGTTGATACCTGCATTTTCTACCCCTAGGTTGTAGTAGACGTGTATAATTAGTGATATAACTTGTTGAGTCAGTCTCGAAGCAGCAATAAGTTGTCTATTTTTTAAAACCCGTGTTGTTTATCCCCTAGGTTGTGATAAATTTCAGCAAACTACGATGAAACTTACTATGTTAGTCTTAAAGCGTTAGTAAGATATTTTCAAACCCGTATCATTTACTCCCTAGGTTGTAGTAGATATACAAAAGTTTTCAATATAACTCGTTGCGTCAGTCTCGAAGCAACAATAAGTTATCTATTTTCTATGGTATAGTTCATTATGTTAGTCTCGAAGCGACAATGGGTTATCAAACCTGTGTTATTTATCCTCTAGGTTATGGTAAATATGCAAAATCTACGGTATAGCTTGTTCCATCAGCCTAGAAGCAGCAATGAGTTATCTATTTTCAAACATGTGTTATTTACCTCCTAGGTTATGCTAAATACACAAAATCAGCAATTGCTTTTTCTAGATGTTGACGAGTTATCTGCATCGTCACGTTTAGGTCATACATGTTCATGCTCCAGGAATTTGGTGAGTTAACTCGTCATCCTTGCCTGTGTATTTCTTGGTTTACCATATAGTTTATCTATTTCAAAGTCTTTGTAAAAATTTGGGGTCTTCCATTATTTAATAACCCTCTGATTTGAATGTGCGAGACCTTCATATTCTCGCAACCTCAATCGAAAAGTGATTAAATAGGGGCAGTTATCATACCTCAAATTTTCCTGTATAGGTATAGACAGTCTATCTCATCTTTGTTAGAGAATTTGGTTTATCTTGTTGACTTTTATATTAATTGTTGTTGCTATATTGATATCTAAATTATTTGTTTTAATTATTTAGACATAATAAGGTTAATTTTGGGAAGAGGTGTATTTATCATTTCTATTAAGAGGGCTCTTTATCCTAATGTAAAGCTTGGCCCATTAATAGTTGTTTTAAGAAGTGCACTAGGTAATTTGTTTTTTATATATACATATTTATTTTCATTAAGTTGACCAAAGTCAATAAAGTGTTAATCATTTTTATTTTTTTATATATTATTATTGTTAAGGTTTAAATATACCAATTTTGTTGACTGAAGTCAACGTATAAATAGTATATTATTATATTTATTTAAAATACTATTATTGAATTATTTGTATTAGTTTTATTTATTTTTAATTTAAATTTTCCCTGACTAAGTCAAAATCAAGTTTAGAAACCCTAATTTGAATGTTGCGTCCAAAATTGGACTCTTTGTCCCTAAGCCATCAGAAGCCCATAAATCCATTATTTTTTAAGCAAAACAAATCAAATAAAATCAAAGTGAAGATTGAGAAAGATTAAATTTTTATTAATGGATCGAATGAATCTATACAGAAATAGGACTAAGTGCATAATAGAGAAACCCTAATTCCTATTTTCAAATCAAATCTTTCCAGATTTACAAATCAAATCTGCAATTACAATCAATCACAAATCAATCAAAATTGTAACAATAATCACATGACTAATTTACTAATATATCTAAACCTAATGCCTATAAAAGCCTAATTCCTAAACTGAGAAAATGATCGAAGATTGAAGAAGAGGAGTAGAAGGAGAATTTGAAGAGCGAAGCCTTCAAATCTTTGGATCTTACCGCGAATCCTCCAAAATCCGTGTACCTGTAATTGGAAACAAAGAAAGATATTAGAGGCAAGGAAGAGAAATAAAAAGATTAATTATACAAGAAGTATCATTGCACGAACAGTAATTCTAATCCACTTAGCTTAGGGTCTCAAATTAGATGTTATTACTGTTTGTTTGAGGAATGATTTGGGGTTGATTTAGGGTTTTATGGGAAATTTTAGGTTTAGGGTTCATGTTCTTAGGGTTAGGGTTCTTATCAGCTTATGGTTAAGGTCATTAGGGTTAGGTTGGTTGTTGTTAGGGTTCATGCTAAAACGTCTAGGGTTCTAAGGGTGAATGAAGATCTGGATTGAGTTGATGAAGGTTGGGATGAATGGTGTGGTTTTCTGGGTTTGTTCATGAACACCATCGGCAGATGTAATTTTTGGCCGGTAGTGTTATGGAGAAAGCGATTTCCATTCATGGGAAACCTAAAGATAGGCCAGAGCCTCTCTCTCTAGAATTTATAAAGGTATATTTGGTTGTTGGAGGAAGAGAGAGAGAAAAGAAAGGAAAAATGATAAACAAGCCTAGATTTTCCCTTTTATATGCCCTCTGCTCGTTTCAAATTAATACCACATGTTCTCACGAGGACCATGGTATTGGGAGACCATTGACTGATCTCCATGTGCTTACAGCCACACTATGCCTAGTCAATCGCACAATCTCAACCGTCTGTTTGTCTTACTTCCAATCAATGCCCCGGGATTAACTCCTAAGGGCTATTTGATTGGAATCTAACATTCCATATTTAGTTACCTCACTAAAACGCCATGAGCCTCCCCACATACTGACCAACAGACTTCACAAAAATGTTATGGGCCAGACCCATCTCTATTTGCACCCATTATTTTGCTACATCAACATGAATTCACACCCCCTGACTATTGGGCTCCAATACAAAAAATTTGGGCTTAGACCTTGCTATTTTGATCCCCCTGTTTTACTACACTAACTAAGAATGCACCCTCTGTTCTTATTTAAATAATAGATTTATATTGTTTATTTATTTTGTTATTTTATTCATTTATATCATATATTTATCAATTTTCCTCCCATATCATTTTCTATCATTTACATTAAGATAATTATTTTTTATTTATCATAAATAATCTTGTTGATAAATAAATATTTTCCTATTATTATAAATATTCAATATATTTCTAATAATAAGAAAATAATTACTTGTTAACTATTTTCTAAAATTACGAACCCTTTTACAAATTCATCAAGCATTTTTTACCATTTAAACCTATTTTCAAAACTTCATCATGCATTCAAGACATCTAACCAATCAAACTTAACATTTTTTCACTAACATAATTTTAATTTCAATATTATTTTCAAAAAGGATTGTGGATTTATTTTCTAAATTAACTGCGAACTTTGTATACGACTAAGCAATTTTCAAACCCAGACAAGGTTCAAGGATAATTCTAAAACATTTACACAATTCATAGAAAACTAATCAAATGCATACAAACTACGAAATTGAACTCATATTTCTTTGCATGAGGATATGTAGGCACGCGGTTAAAACCAAAGCGAGTACCTCAACTAAAAAATTAAACCATTTTCTTAAACATATGGAAACAACACGACTGAGTTGAAATTCCCAATCTACCTTTAAACCTAAAAATGAAGCCCCTTGAGAACAAAGGAGATGAAGGGTACCTAACATCTTCTCTTTGTCTAATCAACTCACAATTTTCTTCTCTTCGTCTAATCAACTCACAAATTTGGAATCTCTATACAAATTAGGGTTACCCGTTATTTCCCCGTCCTTAGAATAAAAACTAATGGTGGCGACTCTTTATTTTTTACCGGTTACGACACGTCGAAAACACTTTTCACATATGTATTTCAATCATTAGCAGGACGACCCAGCTCACTGCATCTATAGCACTTCGAAACAACATGAGCACCTCCCTCACTAGGCATTTTACCCTCAACAGTCCTCTGTTTATCCATGTCAGCTGGAGCACTATGACTTCCCACGGTTCATATTCTGCTTTCCCATCTTCTCACTCAGACTCTTATAATGAGCTGAATAATTTTACTGTCTTTCTCATAGATTCTACAGTAATTTACCTAAAGAATGGAAACACACAAGAAGGGGGGGTTTGAATTGGGGTTTTTAAAACTCAAAGTAAAGAACATGTTGGTTATCCTGATTCGTTTGAACTCAAACTACTCTAGTCCAACCGCCAAGGTGATTTCGCCTCTCTCAACAAGATCTTAATCCACTAATAAAATTTTATTACATAGCTACTATGACAACCGTCAAACTCTTCTTGAGTTTAAACCATAATCCGGTTTTCTCAAGGAATTGCACTATACAATATTTTAGAGAGTGTACAAAAAGTATTTTCTAAAAAACAGTATCATACAAGTGATGTTTTACACACAATAAAATTCAGTACCTTTGAAGGTGATGAAGATGACTCGTTGTTGTACACTGAAAAATCGTAAATGATTTCTCCTTCAAGCTTTGTTTAAATAGGCAACGCATGTGGGAGCTTTTGGAATATTGATAAATAGTAATTAAAGAGCTTTCCAAAAGTAAATATTCTTGTCCCTTTTCAGTCGTTACTTTTGAATGGCCATAAGTGAATTGTAACTCTTCAGAACTTGCTTGCTTCAGAAGATGATTGTTACCGTTACTTTTTTCCAGAACTATATGAATCAGAATAATAGAGTGCATGTTCGCAGCTTTTAGGCACTCAGAAGTTGAAGCCTTAGAACTTCTTTATAATAAATGTATTGAATCAGAGTTTGAGTAATTGTCTAACTAATCTTTTGTGCTTCTTCCATCAGAACTTCTCTGCAAAACAAAATATTTTATTAGGGAGCATAATTGTTCTTTGAGTATTTGTTATCATCAAAACTCTTACAAGGGTTGTAGAATCAAACTATGTTCTAACAATCTCCCCCTTTTTTATGATGACAAAAACTTTGGATATTTCAATAGAAACTTAAAGAACATAAAGTATTTAAAGTCCCCCCCTGAGTTGAATACTCAGATAAAGAAGAAATACTTCCCTGAAGATTATTCTGATCATAGTTTTTGAAGAAAAAAAAGAATTTATGATGCGTCCACTTTTGTTCTCAACAGAGTTTGTTCCTGTTTTTCTTTCAGAAAAAAACCCATAAGAAGTTATGATATTCAAAATATTTGAGACTGAGTCTCGATACTGTTATATTAGAAATATCTTACGTTCCTAAGAATCAAGAATCAAGAATCAAGAAGCAATAAAAACACTTTAAGCAATAAAAGACGGTTTGTATTCAAAAGTATTTCAATAAAACACATTCTGAAGAAAACAAATAACAAGAACATAATGAAGAAAACAATTTTCAGAACTAAGTTTGAGGTGGTGGAAGTCGTGTGAACAGGGCTTCCAACAAATTCTTAATCTGATTGCTTGATTCTTCTTGTTTTCCAAGCATCCCTTTGATTTCCTTGCGCGTATCATCTTGCTTGTCTAGTCTTTCCTTAACCACGGAATTCTCTTTCTTCAACTCCTCTAGAGTTTGTCTTGAAACCTAACCAGAGGCAGAGGATCAGAGGATGGTTCATTGCATTATGTTGGCTGATGATCTTCCCAAGGGACATTGTCTAACAGAAGTAGTGGCTTCTTTTCCCAGTGACGCAGAACTTGATCCTTGAAGATATTCAGATGATCACAAAAATTTTGTTGAGCAATTTTATAACTCAGCTCCTTGAGTTTCTGGGATTCAGAGTTGAACCATTTTCTGAACTAGTTCCAATGAGAATCAGAAGCAGCAGGATTATGATTCTCTAAGAAAGCTAGCTTCAGAGAGTTAACCTATTCCTATATTTCTGTTTCAAAAAACAGCAAAGATTTACCAACATCTACTTTGGAGATTTTTGGTTTTGGTTTTGCCACGTCAATTTTTTGAGAGTTTATGACAAGATTGTCCAAAGTTTCTAAGTCTATAACTGTTCGAAGGGGATCTTCTGGGTGGTTGATTGGAGAGGGGGGGTCAGGAATAAAAATGGGATAATGTGGTGTGTTTGGTGGAGTGGATTGACAGGGAGATGGAATATCTGGGATGGAGTGGATTATGAGTGGTTGTGAGACCATGATAGGTCAGGTGATTTCAGGAATGGATGTTGTGGTATCAGATTCAAAATTTGGATTTTCTGAGTGGGGAGCTTCAAACAGCAGATCAAATTGATCAATATCAGAAAGAACTTAAGCAAGTTCAGGCTAATTTTGGTCAATATGGGTAGTAGGTGGATTGTCCATAAGGTTATCTAGAGATAGTGAGGGTTCAAATTCAATGTCAAAGTCATCAAAAGTTTGTGGTGATGGATATTCTGTGGGTTTTGGAGAGGTAGGGTTTTCAGATGTTGATAACAGAAATAAAAGATGGATTACCTTTCTTTTTAGCAGCCTTGGGAATATTCTGAGAAGTTCCTTCTGCAGCAGCTTTCCTTTTCCTTGCTTTTCTGGGGGAAATCTCAAGAGGTTGTTGTCTCATATCACGAATGTTTACTTCTGGATTTGTCCCATCCCTTTTACAAGCATCCAGATACTTGAGAATATTCTCTGGAGAAGCATCTGTTTGGGTAAAGAGTGGAAATTCCTTCAGAG
The DNA here is from genome assembly GCA_948472305.1 of Vicia faba. Classification (NCBI taxonomy): domain Eukaryota; kingdom Viridiplantae; phylum Streptophyta; class Magnoliopsida; order Fabales; family Fabaceae; genus Vicia; species Vicia faba. The sequence continues at coordinate 646,229,237 of OX451736.1, read as the reverse complement.
GTACTCTTCTATTTGTAATGACTTCCTTGGTTTTTATTGTTGGATCCTTCTTGATGGTTTCAATTATCTTCATCTTCTTCAGGTTCTTAGCATTTAGAGGTTTACCAGCACAAGCTTCTAGAGTGCTGACTTGTTGAGCTTCAGTCAGATGTTCTATCAGTTTGTTTTTTGTCAGAATATCTGAGATGAGTTTGTCTAGAGGAATCCAGTCTCTCTTTGTTCTTTATTCTTCTCTAGTCTCTTTGACGCTGGTCTTCAGATGATTAAACAGAAGATGAGGAAGATTAACCTTTGATTTTGTTGCTATGAAATACAGAAGATATTGTTGATCAATATTTATATAGTCTGGAGAGCTTGTGGGTTTTTTGTGATTGATGCAGCCCAAAATGATTTTTGACCAAATTATGAGGTAGTCTTTCAGATCTTTGATTTTATTGGAAGGCTGGCCAGAAGTAAAAATCTTTTTTGAAATCTTTGTTAGGTTAGAGCTTTTGTCCGCCATATCACTGCAATGAATACCTCTATCGTCGTGACCTATCAATTTCCCAATGAGCTCTTCAGAGATTACTATTTTCTTTCCCATCAGAAACAAAGTGACCTGATTATTTGAAGCAGTAGCGTGAATCTAGAATTCTTTAACCAATCTTGGAAAAACTGGACCCAGTAAACGATCAAAATACATTGTCCATCCTTGAAATTCAACATCAGGAGTTAAATCGTATCTGTTTTCCTTCATACTGACAAAGTCCACAATGAGTTCACACAGAACTTCCAGCGAATCAATGGGAGTTAGGAGTGTACTTGAGGGTTCTTCGTACCTTTCTGCTGTTAAGGAAGAACAGCCAGGAACACTTTGAGAGCTTTGAGCAATTTGTTGGGAAGAAGCCATTGTTCACACAGACTTTTTAGGGTTTTGAAAAATTGAACACAAGTAATAGAGAGAAAGGAATAAGAGTGGAAAATTGATAGTAAAAGTGAGAAGCATATTTGTGATACGGTGGGAGAACTGACTTGGGGTTTTGCGTTTGTTTTCGCAAATGTTTCGGTTGAGCAAGAGTCTCCACCGACTTTTTATTTTATCCTAAGGAAAGGTTAAAAAGCACAGCAAAAACCTTTGAGATGTTTTCTTGGGTTCGGGGGGGGGGGGGGGGGGGTAGATTATAGAAAGGGAAGGTATTAGCACCCTTTCTATCCATGGTTATCCATGGGCTCTTAGTTACTTGCTTAGATCACTTGCCGTGTGTTTTCAATTGTTTGAAATGGTGCTTTGTGTGTGGGTTTGAAAATGTTTTGAAAAGAGGCCAATGTGGTGGCAACCTTTGTAATGACCCATGTTTGGATGTATACAAAGGTGTACTTATCTTTTGAAAAAAGTTTTCAATGTTTTTTGAAAATTTGTTTGAAAGTGTGTTGTGTTTTGAAAAGTAGGCAAGTGTTTTTTTGCAAGTTTGATCAAGTAACTAAGAGTTTTGTTTACCCCTAAATTTACTCAAAGGTTTTTTTTCCTATGTTTTAACCCTTTTAACAATTTTGTTCCACCATTGTGTTTGGTGGACAATCTTGTGTTAGGATGTTAACGGGACAGGCGCGGGTCATCATTTAGACCACGATTGCAATGGTGCCAAGTGTCTTTGGCAACTTTTCCTTTAAGGGACTTGATCATTTTTAGGCAACTTTCGAAAGCGTCATCGAGGGACTATGATCATTTGATATTGTTTTGTTTTGCCAAAAACACCTAACATGCAACATGACCCATTATTGAAGGCAACAAGTGGAGTAACCCTAGGGGTGCAAGTGTGATTGGTATTGTCCATTTTCATGTTTTGTTATCTTTGAATTAGGTCAAGCTATTTGTTTATTTGCATACAAACCCTAGGTCTATCATGGTATAATTAGAAAGCTTTAAAGTGTGGAATTAAAAGTCCTAAATTATTACACAATAATCATGGGAATGGGGGTACAAATGTTCAAATGGGGATGAGACTTAATAGGAGGATAGTATCCAATATTTACAACCAAATCGAATCAATCGCAAATATAAAATGTATCAATGTATAAGAATAAAGCAATGTGTATGTGTAAATGTTTTTGTGTAAGTGTATGTGATTTATTTACAAGTGAAATAAAAATAGAAAAAAGTTAATTTTTGGATATTTTCATGTTTAGGGCAAAACCCTAATTTTGCAAATAAATAGTATTTATTATTTATATACAATACAATATTTATTAATTATGTACAAAAAATAAATAAAAAGGAAGTATATTGTAAACAAGGTATTTTTGAGGTCAAATATTAATAAAAATAAAAATGTATTATTTTGTATTTTTATCCTAAATATTCTAATAAATATATAAGTATTTATATTATCTACTAAATATATTAAATATATACAAAAATAAAATATTTATTATTTACAAAAAAAAAGTATATTTTTTATAAAATGTTTTCAAAAGATAAGATAAAATAAAATCAGAAAATAAAAATGTATTTGTATTATTTTTTTTGTATTTTACATAAAAGTATGTATGTTTATTTATATGTACAAATTAAATAAAACAAATAAATGCCTAAAAAATACAAAAAGAAGGTGAAAAATATTTTTAATGTTTTTCTATATTTTAACAAAAAATAAGAAGTCAGAAACAAAAAGAAAAAGTCAAAAAATGATAAAAATAAACACAATGGGCCAAGGGGGTGCAAGTGGAAAATGAGGGTGTAAACAGAAAAACAAAACTCAGGCCCAGCCTAAGTCTATCTTCTTCAACCTCCATCCAGTTTTGTTTGAAAATTCACGCGCTTCCTTGCTTCAACAACAACTCTTGATTCTTTGATTTTCAGCCAAAACTCACAACATAAACTATGTAGAGCATTAAATCACGAATCCATACATATAAAAAAGTTGTTCTAACTCTCAGAAATGAGAGAGAATTTCTTCTCCCCCAATTTCTGACCTAAGTTTTTTCCAATGTTCAGGTTCAAAATACTCTTAGCACACACAATATAAATGAAAAGTAACTATGTGGATGGCTTCAGGGCTATGATTAGAACATGCTTTCTTCACAAACTTAAGCCTAATCATGCCTAGATAGAGAGATAGAAGTTCAAAAACTTACTTGTTCAGCTTGATTCGTGTATGACAATGGAGGTACTTTCAGTGCAATGTGAGGACTTGTACAGCTTGCTTGAAGTTCAGGGATGCTTCTCCAACCTCTAGCTTGCTTTGAAACTGAATGAAACGAGCTATGGAAGTTCACCTGCAAAATTGAAAAATGAAAATGGCAGATGGGGTTAGGAGTGTTACAGCTGGTGTTTAGGGCTTGGAACAGTTTCAAGGGATGGTATGGAATGTGTTTGCAAGGTTATTAGCCAAAGTGCACGAGTGGATTGAGTTGTGGACCTCAATCTGCAACAGGTGCCCTGTTTTTGCAAGAGGATGGTGTTTCTGTGTTTGAGGAGGTATTGGAGGTGGTTGGCTCGTGTTTCAGGTCAGGTTTGATGTTTGAAAAATGCTCATGAAGTTTGTTTAGGCTTCTCTTGACAGGAATGTGAGTTGTGTTTAGTTATGCAAGTTTCTTCTTTCTTAAGTCAAAAATGCCAAGTTGAGTTACAAGCATATGCAGGCCCCCTAAACATGCTGCAAAGTTGGTTCTTGATCAGTGGGATATGTCCACACATTTGTGCCTCAGAGATTTCTTTGTACTTCAAAGATATGTGTTTTGACATAAAGCCATGCTTTACAAGAATGGATAACTTGCTTTTTCCAAATATGGCTTGATTTTGTGTGTATTGTCCAAATGCATAAAATAATGCTAGAACACAATGGATTGGCATTTAATTATTGAGTGTAAATGAGATTAGAGGCCTGTAATCTAGCTTGCACATGCTGATTTCAAAAATGCCTAAGTTATGAACATGCATTTGGTCAAGAACAAAAGTGACTTTCGCCCAACTTTGCCAATTCGATTCTCCCTAACCACAAGGGTGTTTGAGAAGTTCTTGGACAATTTGGAAAGCTTGGAATGTGTACTACAATCCATCTTTGTAATGCAAGTTGAAATTCCAAGTGGAAGCATGTGAAAAGTGGTCATGAAGTTAGGCAAAAATCCTGCCTAAAATAGGTCAAAAAATTTCTAAGTTAAGAATGTTTTGCACCCTTGTTCCAAAAATCATAACTTGAGCTACAAGCTTCTTTTGAGGAAACTTTGTGAATCAAAGTTGTAGATTTTGCAATGGACTATAACTTTCATGTTTTGAGTTTTGTTTGAATCCAAATGTATCTTGATGAAAAGATGGGACAAAGTTAGGAAAAAATTAGGAAATTTCATAACTTAGAAAATTTCTAAGTTATGGAATTTCTTCATTTTAAACCCTAATTTGTGATTTTTGATTTCTTGATGAACAAGTTTCATATTTTGACATGTCTTGATGAAAAATGAATCTTGACACTTGATTTTAACCAAAAAGTCAAAGTTTAACTTTTCAGTCTACAGTCAAATTTTGCTCAGTTGACTGGAAAATTCATCTGTCAATCTTGTGCATTTGGGATCTTTTGAACTTGTTGAATATGTCAAGACAATGCCATTGAGTCCTTGAGTCCATATGTGAGCTTGTTTTGCCATTGGCTAGGTCAAACAGTCAAAAATTGCCTTTGTGCAGTCAAAACCCTAAAAATGACCATTTTGCCCTTTTGGTGATCTGATCAAATTTCTTGTGGAATTATGATCCAAACTTGATCAAATGGTCCATATGAGTTCATAATGTTGATGTGGGTCAAAAATCATGAGGTTTGACTGTCAATTGACCACAGTTGACTTTTTCCCCAATACAGCTGATTTCTAGGTCAATTGTCTAATTGACTGGGCAAAGATTGGAATCAAGGCTTGAAACTTGGTATGGATAAACTTGTGAGTCCAACATGAAGCATGAAAGTCATCTTGGGCCTTTTATATCAAAACATCTTTGTGCAAACTCAAACCCTAATTTGGGTCAATAGTGCAAGGAGGAGTCTTGAGCAGAGTAAACCCTAACTTGATCTTGAGCTCCAAGGGTCTTGTGATGAGAAAAAGTTGAGGAAATGGGAGGGAAAATTTTGGGGTACAACAATATTTAAAGAAAAATAGGAAACCTAATTAACAAGAAAAGGGTTGAAAAATGATTACTAGCGTTAAGGATTCCTGAAAAGAGGGATGGCGTAGAGATATGAAACAGCTACCGATGCGACACGAGTCTCAATGCATCCAATTAACATTTCAATCTCTTCAGAATTTGAACACGTGTTCAGCCTTAGAAAAAACCCTTGTAAAGATATGACAAGTGTTGATATTGTGAACTATAACCCTATCTTTGAAATGAACCGTTTGGAGACTGTTCAGATCTTCTTAGATAGATTCTGATACAATTTTCCTTCTTACTTCTGAAGACTTATTGATCAGATGTTCACACAAAAAAACATAAAGTTCTGAAGGTTAACGTATACATAAATAAGACTATCATTTTGGGCATAATTTCATGCTGAGATGTTTCAGAATCAATTTAAACCTATCTTCAGAAAGGGGTTTTGTGAAAACATCAGCCCATTGATGGTTTGTGTCTATAAATTTTAATGAAAGAATTCCTTTATGAATATAGTCCCTAATAAAATGATGCTTTATTTCTATATTCTTAGCCCTAGAATGTAAAATAGGATTTTTTTGAAAGACATATAGCAGAAGTGTTGTCAGAGTATAGAAATCTTACTCTCAAATATGTTGAAGTCTTTAAGTTGACTTTTCATCCAGAGCATCTGTGTGCTACATCCAGCGGCTGCTATATATTCATCTTCAGCAGTTGACAATGCAATAGTAGATTGCCGCTTGCTGGAACATGAGATTAGATTTTCTCCCAGAAATTGGCAGCTTCCAGAAGTACTTTTCCTTTCTATTTTGTCTCTAGCGAAGTCAGCATCACAGTACCCTACTAATTTGTATTCTTTGGTTTTTCTATAACAAAGACCAAGAGTAGTAGTACCTTTAAGATACTTTAAAATTCTCTTAACAGCTATTAAGTGAGATTCTCTAGGATCTGATTGGAATCTAGCACACAGACAGACACTATATAGAATATCAGGTCTTGAAGATGTTAGATATAAGAGAGAACAAATCATACCTCTGTAGATCTTTTGTTCTACCTTCTTACTTACCTCTTCCTTTTCCAGAATGAATGTGGGATGCATGGGAGTTTTGGCTGGTGTTGTACCCCAAAATTTTCCCTCTCATTTTTCCCAAGGTTTCTTTTACATGGTTGGTTACAAACGCTTACCTAAAGAAGAATGATTTTTTAAATGATAGCAAAGGGTCTTTTGATTGGCATGCCAACAATGCCTTTCGATTGGCATCTGAATAATGTCCTTTGATTGGCACATCAGAGCAGTTTCCTTCGATTGGCACATCAGAGCAGTGTCCTTCGATTGGCATAATGGCGAGCTTCGACTAGGATCCTAAAACCCTTCGACCAAGCATTGTCCATCAGCTTCGATTGTGTATTGGTTCCCCTTTCGAGCAAGCATTTGGTCCAAGTTTCATTTAAGAGAGAATCCCCTATAAATGCCCTTCGATCCATAAACAGTGGCCTCCTGCAGGTATATTCTAAGTCACTAGGCAATGGCCTCATTTACGCTTGCTTTGATCTGCCTCATGCTAGCGCCCACAAGGCATTGGATGCCTTTGTGCTAACTTCGATTGGGCAAGAGTCCCCTTTGGAACAGTTTTTCAGACTTTGACACGCATGATAGTCCCTTCGAAGGCATATTCATGTGGTCTCTTCGAAGAAGCATTCACTGGTTCATTCGAAGGACACCTGATTATTGAAGACAAGTTGGCTTTGTGGTGAGTTTTGGTCCAAGATGCTTGCTGGCCAAAATCTTGCATATTGCCAAATCCAAGCCCCTGTACAGGTACATTCCTGCCAAAGGTAGCTTCGACTAGCCAGAGTAAAGTCTTTCGATTGGGCTAGTTGAGTAAGGTCATGGAAATCTAAGAAAGCGAGCTTAGGATCTGATCGAAGAAGCCGAGATGTTGAGGCCTTATACAATTTGAATCAAGACCTGAGCAATTCGAATTAAGGTGGGCAGACTCAATCGAAGGAACTATAAGGGTGAAACTAAAGCCATTCGAAGGAAGTAACAATAGGCTAATCGAAGAGCAACGCTGTAGGTATTCGAAAGCCAGAATTGTCCACATTCATTCAAATTCAAAAAAGAGACAAGTTTCCATGACTTTGGAAAATTTACAAAACATCATTCATGGCTTTGAAAACACTTGTTTATGGTTGTTTAAACCTTTGTTCTCTTGTCCCCTCCACCCTCTCTATATAAAGAACACACTAGCCAGATCAAAATAAGACTGGACACAACGGGAGAGAGAGTCACACGAAATTAAAAACACATTCTTGGACGTTTCCTGAGGCTTTTCCAATCATCCTCAACCCTTAAGCAAGTATCCCCATATCCAGAAGTGCCAAATCGAAGCAATCCTTAAACGAGGATACCCACGCCTGAAACCACAGATTCATACATCATCATTGGTAAGAATGGGTAAAAAGATCAAACTTACATTTGCATGATATATTAGCATTTGTAGTTCATTCGATCTGTATTCAAAATTAAGGACCTGGGTTTGACACTCAGGTCTACATTTTTCTTTGCTTCTAACATTTGTTGCAGATACAGCCTGAATAGATCCAGCACACACAGGATCGAAGGACCTGGGTTTCGATACCCAGGTCCTGCATTTTTTGTTTTGCTAACATATCTTTGCAGATTCAGTGCCCTCATAGGTGATCCGTCAGGCCCTTCCGGCAATGCCCTCTGGATCGAAAGCCACATCCTTTCACTGGATCGAAGGGTAACACCCTTCACAGAATCGAAAGGCAACATCCCTCCTGGATCAAAAATCCCATCTTTCCCTGGATTGAAAGGCAGCTTCCCCTCTGGATCGAAAAGCCCATTTTCTCTCTGGATCGAAGGATGTCGCCCTTTGTATTTTTATTTTTGTTTTCATTTCTTTATTGATTTTTTATTTAAATTAACTTTAAATTTAAAAAAAAATCACAAAAAACATTAGGCTAGTATTTTTTCTAATTAAGTTAATTCTGTAAATAAATTAATTAACTATTTTAACCTTTTCTTGAAATTAAAATTAAATAGACTTAGGTTGTATTTTCTTAAAATAATAAAAAACAAACAAAAAGATTTCTTTTCCTTAGGATTTAGACGTCCCTTCTAATTCGTTCGCGCATTTATTTATTTTTCACATTTTTCATATTATTGTAACTGCTCAAGGATTGTAATAGATTAATTAGAATTTTATTTTCCGCTTTATTCCCCTTATTCTTGGACATGTAATTAATCCACAAAGCCATGTAATAGCGTAGAATTTACATTTCTGCACTTTACATTTCTGCACTTTAAATTTCTGTACATATTAACTGTTAGTAATTAGGCTTGTATGGAAAGACTAATAACAAAACGCTAGCAAACCTAACAAAAAAGACAAAATAACTGAACATAACACACTTGCACATATACACCTCTAGGGTACCCCACTTTGGTTGCCTTCGGAAATAAAACAGTCATGCCCCTCGAGACAGGAACGTTTTAGCAAAGACCCATAAATGAAAAGATCATAGTCCTTCGATGACCCTACAGTTGCCTTTCGGTAAATGATCTAGTCCCTAAACAGAAATTGCTAAAGCATCTCCACATGTTGCCTATATGACTATACGTCCCTTAGAATGTCCCTCATACATCCAATGTTGGAGCTTCTTATCAATCAATGGTAAGATAGCAATATCTAAAGGAGGAGGAAAAGAACAAAGACCTTTTGAGTAGGTAGGACGCTTGTAGTTGCTTGCTTGCTCATAACAAAAAAAACATTTACACACTAACACTTTCAATTGAAACATTTTAAAAAGTCAAATCCCTTTGTACGCATTCTTATAGAGACGAGAATCATTACAAAGGCACTTTTCAAAATCACTTTCAAAAACATCTTCCACAAACACTTCTTTGAACTATTTTCAAAACCAACACTTTGTATGCATTCTTATAGAGACGAGAATCATTACAAAGACGTTTTCAACATATTTTTGAACTCACACTACAAGAACATTTTCAAACAAAAGCAAAGTGAACTAGAAAGCAACTAAGAGCTCGTAGATAACTACGGATGGAAATGGTGCTAACACCCTCTCTTTCCATAATCTACCCCCTTACTCAGAAAATCTCGAAAAGATCATTTTCTGTTCTTTTCACCCTTTCCTTAATTTGGATAAAATAAAAGTCGGTGGCGACTCTTGCTTACCACAATATTTGCGAACACAAACGCAAAACCAGTATTAAACAATCAGTTCTGCCACCGTATCACAGAACTAGCGACTCTGTTGGGGAATAAGAAAAAAAAATGGGGTTACCTTAGAGTTAGTTCATTTTAAAATTGTTGTAATTGTTTGCTTTATATGCTTTATCCTTGGAGGGTTGTTTGGGTTGTTACTATAGATCCTACACCCGGATCTGGGGGCATCTTTTTAGGTAAACGACAATAGATCGTGGAGACTGTACGCTGTAGACTTATATGGTTGAAGTGATAGTTGTGTTGGTGTGACACTTTGGTTGGTACCGGTGTCCCTTGTGTTGAATCGAGGAGAATACGGGGCCGCCGCATGGTGTCGTGAAGCACTAACGGACCTTAGAACCTTAGTTGAACAAACTTGGCCATTAGAAATTAGTGAGACAGCCAGCCTCGGTGTAAAGCTGGGGATTGGTTGATACTCAGTGGTACACTCATTGAGATCGGTCTTTCGAGATGTTTCGGCTGCAAGAAAAGATTTCTAAGCTGAAATAACGCTCGATAAAGAAATATCAGTGATATTGAGACTCCTTAGAACCCGATTACTTTTCTAAGACAGGTTGAACCAACTAAACTTCAATAGGGTAGTTACCTACAAACCCCATGCAAGCCTGAACCTAAGGCTCCTTGTGTGACTTGTTTGCATTCATTATCTAACGACTTGAACTCTTTGCAGGGTTTTGTTTATTATCTAATAATATGAGTCATTACCCAATAATTCAGATTTCCTGCAAGACATACTTGTCTTCATCATCCTATATTTTTGGCTTGATTCATAACATACACATCATAGCATCATACCATAGCATTACCTTAACCATTCTAAGGATCTAAAGGGTCTGTGGTGCAGGTTATGATGAACCAGGAGTCTAGCAAGGGGCAAGGGGATTTATTTTCCTCTAGCCAATGCCTTCAAAAGACCAAAACATGACAACTTGAGTCAGGGGCTATGACCCACTCGAAATGGTGAGCTCGTTTCTCAAAGAAGGACATTCAACGACACGAGGTTCTTCAATCAAAGCTGCAAAATTCAACTTCTGACATTTTCTTGTTTACCCCGCTAGATCCTTGAAAACATTGCATGCATGTCATATCATAACAGGTCTTCCAGTATAGGTTTCTCATCTTTTTGTTGTTTATTTCAGCAAAAGAAATGGCTCTTGAACAAACAATCAAAGACCTTCAAGCTCAAAACGCTCAGTTCCAACAAATGTTCCTGGATATGACCCAGGGGCAAGAAGACCTGAAAGCTCTAATCGTCAAAGAGAAGACTAAGAAGGCAAAGAAATTGGTTGGTGTCTTGAATTTGGGAAGAAGACTTAAAAGACCAACCAAGAGAGCTCTAGATCTCTCAACTCTATCAAATGAGGTGGATAATCATGAAGATGATAACAACCCAGGGAATGATGAATATAAAGTTGATTACTCTGAGGAACAATATCCTCCTGCTGATGATAATTACAAACAACTGGAGGATCGCCTCAATGCTATGGAGATTCAGCAGATACCTGGTTTGGACTTTGAAGAGTTAGGGATGGTTTCTGGGGTGGTCATCCCACCAAAATTCTAGATTCCCTCATTTGCTAAATATGACAGGGTCTCTTGTCCTAAACTTCACTTCAGATCATATGTTAGAAATATCCAGCCTTACACTGCTGACCGAAAGCTATGGGTCCATTTCTTCCAAGAAAGTTTGGTCGGCACTCAACTGGAGTGGTTCTATCAATTAGAAAGAACTGACATCCATACCTGGGAAGATTTGGCTGATGCTTTCTACAAGCAGTACCAATACAATGTTGACCTGACACCAACTCGAGTGCAATTGCAGAATATGTCCATGGGCTCAAGAGAAGGGTTCAAAGATTATGCCCAGAAATGGAGAGACCTTGCGGGAAGAGTCCAGCCTCCTCTGTCTGATAGGGAGCTGGTAGACATGTTCCTGGGCACTTTGTATGGTCCATTTTTCAACCACTTGGTTGGAAGTTCTTTGGCTGGATTCATCGAACTGATACTGACAGGTGAAAGAGTAGAAGCTGGTATCAAGAGAGGGAAAATTCTGGTGGTTGCATCTTCTAATATTGAGAAGAATCCATTTGGTGGCAAGAATGAGGCCAATGTTGTATATGGCCAGAAGGGACGTACTAGAGGTAACCATAATCCATCTGTGGGGGTAGTACTAGTCTCTAATCCTACGCCTGTGCAACAACATCAACAAGGGAATTAACGTAAGGAGGTCGCGCCTAAGAGACAATTCACCAAAATCAAGATGTCACTAGCTCAAGCGTTACAACACATGTTGAAATCAGGATTGATTACGTTAAAGGCTCCTCTACGGGATCCTAATACCTCTGCGCCTAGCTACCACCCCGATGAATGGTGTGCATACCATTCTGATAGTCTTGGACATGATACGAATGGTTTATGGGCTCTGAAGAACAAAATTTAGGATATGATTGACACTAATGAGATTGAATTCGACCCTCCAGAGACTCACCATGTGATCAATGCTCCTAGGCCAAATCATTGAGAGTGACTAGTTCATTTTTGATTTTTCAATTGTAATTTCCTTTGCTTGTTCAAACAATTACTGTCATGTCAAACTTTGGTTTTCCCATTAATGCATTACATATGTTTGTCTAGAATTATGTCATTTTCATTATATTTAAACTGCTTTCTTACTTCCTTTTTGTGATGTTCAACTCTTGATTAGAAGTTGTAAGCCTTTAGAGGGAGGATGGCGAAAATAATACCATAATCTCTACAATACGCTTTTGAACAGACCCCACTGACGATGTACAGGCATTATTTCAAACCCCAAATAGTGGAGTTATAAGGAAGATAATCCCCAGTCAATCCCTTTGAGCCTAAGAAGTAGGAGTTTTTCTTTTCACACAAATTAAAACCCTTAATCATAACATGGGGCAGGGTAGTTTTCTCAGTTGATTCAGATATGCATTCAGTTGCAAGCTCTACCTTCATACACGACAAATAGTGTAGAAGATACACTCCAAAAAATGGTGATGGTTCCACATAATCTTCAAGACAAGCAGTCATTATCTCTCAAAATAAAAGCCCGTTAAGTAAAAAACCTATGAAGGAGACTTAAGAAAATCTGGGGCATCCCGTTGACTGAAAATATGAAAGAACCAGTTCAGGCAAAAGTAGGGATAACAAAATAAAAAATAAGAGATCCTACAAACTTTCAACAAAAGAAAAGGTTACAAAAATGACTACCTTCTCAAACAAACATTCAATTTCTAAACCATCACCGGAATATCAGAGCGAAGACTCAAGAGGGAGTTAAACGCACAATTAATTGAGCATGGGACTGAAGAACATCACGAAGAACGGGTTGGAAACAAATAAATTTTGAGCCTTTATCCTTTGTTTCTTAAACCGTGAACCAGGCCATGCTACAACCCTTAAAAAGTCCTAGTTGAAGCATGGGTTAGTTCGGAAGCATACTGTTACAAAATGTATCCTGACTCTTGTAAGGTTTGGTATAAATCTTGAGATGATATCACATTCTTACAAAATTTGTTTGTTTTACAAAAAAAAATGAGTTTTCAAACTTCAAGACAGACATAAGCTTTGCATTCTTAAAATACCATTGTTTGCATATGACTATTTGTTCAAACAATAGAGAAAATTTGCACGATGGATATTTGATAAACATAAATCCTCTCAGTGGATAGAATCACCTCAGATGGAAAGACATTCCAGTGATAGGCCTTTCATAATCAAGGGGCATAGCATGGTGTCCAGCTGATCTGGGGCAGTCAAGTCAAGGTTCAAGGAATCTCTCAAAAATGCCAAATAGCCAGGGGCAGGTCTCCATCTGAATCACTTGGGGCATTGGACATGAATTTCAGCAATGAATCATGTGCAATCAAGTAAACATCTTCTAGCAGTATGGCAACACTTACTACTATGGACAGTGACAATTCTCTGTACCCAGTGAACATGGGCATAGTCGGAAAATACTATGCATGAACAAACACCCACTAGGTTGGATGGACTAGGCAAAAATAAGGGCATCCCGGCGAATCAAAAGGGTTCGGGCAAAAATTAGGGATATACATATGAAAAAATCTGTACACCCGACAAGTCAAAAACCTAAAAAGGTGGCTTGGAAAAAAAGGGTATCTCGATGGATTGAAAATATGAAAGGACAGTCCAGGAAAAAGTTAGGGATTAAAGTGTACGACTACATCCTGTCATCTCGTCACTTGTCTATTAGTAGAAGGTTTATTACCCTGACCAACATGCACCAAGGACTTCAGATGTTGCGATAACAGTCAAACCGTCTACAAAATCCCAGCAGATACCTTCTCCAGCAGGTACAGAGGCAGGGGCATCCTCCTAAAAAAGTTATCTTCATATCCTCGGCTTACGGCCTCATGAGGTTAGGTGTTCTCATATCCCCGGCGGAGCAAGAATCTCCAACTACTGCTCTGACATCCAAAAATTCCCCAGTGAAATCGTCAGGCTTCTCAGGATTCCCCAACAGGATTTCCATAAAATCCCCAAGCAGTTCACGGAGTTTCCTTCCCCAACAGAGTTTATTTCCCTAACAACAGAAATCTGTCTCTCAGCATCTCAACTTCAACAAAATTTGAAGACCTACATTCTTCATCCCAGCAACAATCAGGGATTCATTTTCCCTAGTTCAACAATACAACAATGGAATGACTGACACGTTCATGCATTGCATTCATACATCATTTTACAAATGTCATAGCATAGGTGTTGGCTCCTAAATTCGACACCCTTGTTTTTATTAATATAAGGCATTAAAGCTGAAGAATGGTTTCGACCAGCTGGTTCTGTCGAAATGCTCATCAGAAGATGGCAATGTACTTAGAGAATTTCTTCCAAGGAAGAATCTTGTTGCCTTTGACGTCGAAGGTGCTTCTCGACGAAGGTGTTCGATTGCTCAGAGTGGAACGGTTTGAGATTCAAACGTTTGGAGGGAAAACGGTTCCCAGCGGTTACCAAGTGCAACGTGCCAAGATCTGGAGCGTCGAACGCTGTGAACGTGCCAAGTGGAGTCATCTCGAAGCAGCGTAACTGCCCGACGGTTACTTGGGATGTGTTTAGTATAAATATTAGTAGTTCACGCAGTTTTTCGCGTGTGTTCACAATTATATACAAGTCACTCATATAGATTCGAGTACCCAGCGTGTGAAACACCACTTTAATTAATCAAAGTCATTTATTTTCCAGAACTTGTCATTTATTTTCCAGAACTTTACTGCCTCTTCATCTACTTTTCCAGTCGAAGCCTTCATTTCAAGCCTTTATTTAGTGCTTTCCTTTATTCTGCCAAGTTTTCTTCATGCAATTTACATAAAGCTTCTTTATTTTCTTGTCATTTAACCATTATCAAACTTAGTCAAAACCCTAAAATCAACCATGTCTTAGGATCAATCTGATCGATCCTGCGAGTCACCAAATAAGTAACCTTTTGGAAGATCAGCGGTTGTTTACCAATTCCCACGGTAAACAAATTGGCACACCTAGTGGGACCTTGTGTTGATTTTGAAGTTTAACCTTTTTACACAGAGTATCATCTTTTTCGAGAAGTATTGCATGTTATTGAGAAGTGGTAGAATATACACTAACAATACCAATACTGCCAGAAGAAGAGAAGCGATGGCGAATCCGCCAAACAATAACGAAATCCCACAAACGAATGTGGGAACAACGGTTATCCCAACCGTAAGTGAAGCGATAACTGCTGGTTCAACACCAGCAGTAACGGTTACAACGACGGGGCCATTACCTCCGTTCACTGGCCCCAGAGTGCCTTTAGGAACTCCCCTACCAAGGGGAAATCCAGGAACAAGGCCTTATGTTCCCCCAGGATTTATGGCAGGCGGTCAAAATCGAGAACCACTCTATGGCATGCCAACTTCTGAATTGGCTAGCCTGACGAACGTTGCGTCCACTTTTTCAGACCCTTTAGTGAGTGCCTCTTCGCCACTCCAAGGTTCTGCAGTAGGTATGGCGAACAGAAATAGGACCCAACTCTTAGGAGGAACGTCCCAAGTAGCGCATGGTCTTACAAATGCCTCGACAGCAGTCTTGAGGCAACAAATGGACGAAAGCAACCATGATATGGTTCAAATGTTGGCACAAACTTTAAGTACAATGCTGAATCCTCTAATACAAAACACCACCCAGTCGAATCAGCAGATGACAGCGCAAATGACGCGTTTGGCTGATTTCTTTGGAGTACCCCAACCTATTCGACAGCCCCAAAGGGCGCAAATAAGGGGAAATCAAGGTATACTCTTAGAGGAAGAAACCACTATCAACCAAGTCCAGCAGCCTGTCGAAGAAAACCTTAGGGCACGATTGGAATAGCCTGTCGAAGAACCTAGGGTTATAGCCCCAGAGGTAAGGTTAGTTAACAGAAACCAAAATGCTGACGAAGTGGTTCAGCACATCCAATACCAAAACATGGGTTTGGAAAATAATCTGGCAGCCATGATCGAAAGAATCATGACGCAGAATGGGATGAACATGGGCTTTCGTAGGCCCAACTTCACATCCCCACTGTCAGAATACGTGTTACAAACAGACTTACCTCCCAGATGTAAAGTCCCTAAGTTCACTAAATTCTCAGGGGACACGATAGAATCTACTGTCGAACATGTGGCGAGATACTTGATCGAAGCAGGAGATATTTCAAACAACGAAAACCTGAGGATTAAGTACTTCCCAAGTTCTTTAACAAAGAACGCTTTTACTTAGTTTACAACTCTCCCCCCCCCCCCCCCCAATTCGATCCATCATTGGACCCAGTTGGAGAGATTGTTCCATGAGCAATTCTACATGGGACAAACCAAGATAAGCCTGAAAGAACTAGCCAGTGTAAAGAGACGTTTCACTGAACCTATAGACGAGTATCTGAATAGGTTTAGGTTGCTCAAAGCAAGATGCTTTACACAAGTGCCAGAACATGAGCTAGTCAAAATAGCCGCAGGCGGCTTAGATTATTCCATTAGGAAGAAGTTAGACACTCAATACCTGAGAGACATGGCCCAATTGGCCGATAGAGTTCAACAGGTAGAACGCCTTAAAGCTGAAAAAGCCAAGGAGACAAAAGCTCATAAAAGAGAGAGGATAGCGTATGTCGAAATGGATGATGAAGATCCAGAGACCTTCGACGAAACTATAACCGTCGAAGAAAGCGAGGTCAATTTAGTGGAACTAAAACAAGGGCCACCATACTCTTGCAAACTGTTAGTCCCCTCAAGTGGAAAAAATCCCACTGGTCCAGAAAGGACCAACGATAGGTTCCCCAAAAAGACTTATAGTTTTGATATTACAAAATTTGATGAAATCTTTGACTTACTTGTAAAAGATGGCCAAATGATAGTACCCCCAGGGGTAAAAGTGCCTCCTCTTGATCAAAGAAAGAAAAGAGGCTTTTGTAAATATCATAATTTTCTGGGCCATAAAACGTCACAATGTTTTCTTTTCAGGAATCTTGTGCAAGACGCTATCGAAGAAGGGAGGTTGAAGTTTGCTGACAAGACCCCCATGACTTTGGACTCCAACCCTTTGCAGGCTGAAGCCCATTATGCTGAACCTTCAGAGGTGAACATGATCGAGGCATCCAGAAGCCAGTCGAAGAGGCCAGGAATAACCATGGTCGAAGTCACAAAGGACCATGTCAACATGCCAATCTTTGGCAGTTTTTCTGGGAATCTATCCAGAAAGACAATTGAAGCGGTCCAAAAGGCGGTCGAAAGCCCAAAGCTGGAGACAGTTGGAGCCCAAAAATCTGGAACAAAATCCAGTTCTCACTTGGCTGCAGTTCAAGGCCAGAAAGAGGACTTGGAGATCCAGATGAAGTAGTTGACTCTTGCCACCAAAGACACCATGAATGTCAACATGGTCGAAGTCTCTGAACCAAAAGCATCAGAGGAGGCCATTAGGCAAGAACAAGCCAATAAAACTGCTTTCCCTCGGGAAAATGAAAATCTGGCAGATTTCCTGCAAAGATGCCAAAAAAAGAAGTCAGAAGTGATGTTGTGTCCTCGATGCAGTTCAATCTTCGACAAAAAAGATGCTGAACATATTCAAGGCGTAAGAGCAGCAAACAGAAAAAGGGAAAGTGTTGATACTCGACATGACCCCAGAAGAACCTCCCAAAGGGGTTCAAATCAAGAAAAGAGGCCGCTGACTTTTAGGCCTCCAACTAATGTGCCAGTTGATACTTGGTACAAAACATCTGGTCAAAAGAGACCAAGCGAGGAAAGATGGCACTCCTTCGAAGTGCCAAGAGGTTCATCTTTAACACATAAGAAAGAGCCTCAGGTTACTACCCCTAAAGTGACCCAGGTGTCAAGCAACTACAAAGGGAAGAATCCCATGTCTCGATCTCAATGGAGGAGATACCAGAGGCGACGAAAAGCTGAGAGAGAAGCTGCTAATGAACCAAAGGCAGAAACCAATTCAAATGTTCCTCAGAGAAAGCAGAGGAAGCCTCTGGAAAGACAACCAGTAACCAATAGGCTAGTCTGGCCTAACCAGGGTGAAGTCGATAACGAAGACGGCTCTGAGTCTGATGATACCTTAGATATCATGGTGAACATAGTCTCAGTTTTGCCAAGAGAGTTCAACCGCCAGTTGGAGGTCGAAACAAGCGATTGGGAAGTTGAGCAAGAAATGGCCAAGCACAGGCCAGTGTGCTATTTCGTCATGGATAATGGCGCTACTGAAGAGCAGAATGGGTTCTTCGAACCTCCTACAGAGGCGATGAAAAATCACCTTAAGCCTTTATTTATAAGGGCTAAACTCGAAGAAACCACAGTAAATAAGATCTTGGTGGATTGTGGGGCAACCATCAACATCATCCCTCACTTTATGCTGAGAAAAATAGGCAAAAGTGATGAGAATATCAAGCCTCACAACATGGTCCTGTCGAATTATGAAGGCGACATAGGGACCACTATGGGTGTGATCCAACTGGACATCAAGGTGGGATCTATCCTTCGACCAACTATGTTTATGGTCATATCGGCCAAACCTAACTATAATCTTTTGTTGGGCCGTGAGTGGATACATGGTGTTGGAGCTGTACCATCATCAATGCACCAGAGGTTGCTGCTATGGCGTCCTGATGGAATGGTCAAAAACATAGAAGCGGATCAAAGCTATTACCTGGGCGAAGTAAATCACCTAGGGCTGGCAGACTTCGACAAAAACCTAGCTCACATTGGGCCATGCCCAACACCTGACTTCGACTTGGCGCCAGCGCCAAATACTTTTTGTTCCCTATACCTGCACCCTGAGCATGGTTTTCAATGGGACAGAGAAGACTTGTCCCACATTGACTTTAGTGGGTTAACTGATATCCAGCCAACTGGTTGGGGAAGTGAATTCAGTGACAATGACTGAGTCACAATCATTGCAGCGAATTTCGGCTTACGCAACCGAAACAGGAATGATAACGGCTCTCGAAGCCGAAGTAAAATATATGGCCACACAGGCCAATGATCAAGAGTTACCTTCTGCAGGTCCTGGAAAAGATTTCGACCCAGAACCTCCTGATATCATGCCAGAAGGAATACAGGAACAAAGGCTCGACGCCATCTACGACGATGATCCTTTGGGATTCGAAAAGGACCCCTTAGCGAATAACATCAAGATGCTAGCGCAGGATCCTTTAGAAGAAATCAACTTGGGCGAAGGGTCAGAGAAGAAGCCAACTTACATTAGCGCAAAAATTGACCCAGAACTCAGGTTGGAAGTAATCCATTTGTTAAAAGAGTTCAAGGACTGTTTTGCATGGGATTACGACGAGATGCCTGGTCTCGACAGAGGATTGGTAGAACTTCAGTTGCCAATCAAACCTGGGAAGAAGCCAGTCAAGCAAAGTCCAAGACGCTTCGCTCTAGAAATTTTGTCGAAGATCAAAACGGAAGTCGAAAGACTGCTGAAGTGCAAATTCATACGAGCTACGAGGTATGTCGAATGGATTACAAACATTGTGCCAGTGATTAAAAAGAATGGTACATTGAGGGTGTGCATAGATTTCAGAGATTTGAATGCTGCTACACCCAAAGATGAATATCCTATGCCTGTGGCGGAAATGCTAGTCAATTTTGCCGCTGGCTATGAATACTTGAGTATGCTCGACGGTTATTCAGGATATAATTAAATATTCATTGTTGAAGAAGATGTGTCGAAAACAGCTTTTCGATGCCCTGGGGCTTTAGGCACTTACGAATGGGTAGTGATGCCTTTTGGCCTAAAGAATGCTGGGGCAACGTATCAGCGAGCAATGAATTCTATCTTCCATGATTTTATTAACACTTTTATGCAAGTATATATTGATGACATTGTTGTAAAATTTGTTTCCAGGAAGAACCATATAGACCACCTTCGACAATCATTCGAAAGAATGAGAGAACATGGTCTGAAGATGAACCCTTTGAAGTGTGCATTCTGTGTAAAAGCTGGAGATTTCTTGGGCTTCGTCGTCCACAAGAAAGGAATCGAAATCAACCAGAACAAGACGAAGGCAATTCTGGAAGCGAAAGCGCCAGCGAACAAAAAGGAACTGCAATCTCTGTTGGGCAAGATAAATTTCTTAAGGAGATTTATATCTAACCTAAGTGGGAAAGATCAAGCCTTTTCACCCTTACTTCGATTGAATAAGGAGAGGTTTGACTGGGGGAAAGAGCAACAAGAAGCTTTCGACAAAATCAAAGGGTATCTCATAAAGCCACCTATTTTGGTGCCTCCTTGCAGCAACAGGAGTATGAGATTGTACATAGCTGCATCCGACAAAACTTTGGGAAGCATGTTAGCCCAAGAAGATGAAAATGGAGTCGAAAGACCCATTTACTATCTTAGTAGAGTTTTGAACGATGCAGAAACTAGATATAGCGAAGTTGAAAAATTGTGTCTATGTCTGTATTTCTCTTGTACAAAGCTCAAACAATATATAAAACCAGTTGATGTGTATGTTTCGTCTCATTTTGATGTTTTCAAGTATATGTTGTCGAAACCCATCCTGCACAGTCGAATTGGCAAGTGGGCGCTAGCATTAACTGAATACTCCTTGACCTTTATGCCTCTTAAGGCAGTGAAAGGACAAGTGGTGGCAGACTTTATAGTCGACCACTCAATTCAAGTTGAGAGTATTAACTATGTGGAGATAGAGCCTTGGAAACTCTACTTCGATGGTTCCAGCCATAAAGATGGAACAGGAGTAGGGGTCTTGCTTATTTCTCCAGAAAAAATTCCAACAACATTCAAGTACAAAATATCAGGTACTTGTTCGAACAATGAGGCTGAGTATGAAGCTCTAATTACCGGCCTTGAGATATTGTTGGAATTGGGGGCAACTCGAGTCGAAATAATGGGAGACTCAGAGTTAGTCATTAAGCAAGTCACAAAAGAATATAAATGCATAAGAGAAAATCTCATTATGTACTTTGTGATAGCAAATCGTTTATTGAAAAAATTCGAAATGGTCAACATTCGACATATACCCAGATTGGAAAATCAAATAGCCAACGATTTGGCACAAATTGCATCTGGGTACAAAATTTCAAAAACGAGATTACAAAGAGCAATCGAAGTTCGAGAAAAGATAAAAGCAACTTGTCTGTCACCAACAGATTTGAAATTGACAAGACTAGGGTATGCTGATCAGAGCAACTTCGAAATTTCGTTCATAGACAGTTTGTCAGAGCAAGATTGGAGGAAACCCATTGTGGATTATCTACAAAATCCAGCAGCTTCGACAGAACGAAAAATAAAATATAGGGCGTTGAGTTACGTACTCATGGGTAATGAGTTATTTAAAAAGACGCCTGAAGGGGTATTGCTAAAGTGTTTAAGTGAAACTGAAGCATACGTAGCCCTTTCGACTACGCACGCTGGAGCATGTGGGGCTCACCAAGTAGGCCATAAGATGAAGTGGTTGTTGTTTCGACAAGGACTATATTGGCCCACCATCTTGAAAGATTGTGTCGAGTTCGCCAGGGAGTGTCAGGAATGTAAAGTCCATACAGGCATCCAACATGTACCAGCAAGCGAACTTCACTCGATAGTGAAACCTTGGCCCTTTAGAGGATGGGCGTTGGACCTTATTGGAGAGATTCGACCAGCATCATCAAAGAGCCAGAAGTATATATTGGTAGGCATTGATTATTTCACTAAGTGGATCGAAGCTATTCCTTTAGTCAATGTAGACCAAGAAAATGTCATTGAATTTATTCAAAAGAATATTATCTTTAGGTTCGGAATCCCTGAAACTATAACTACTGATCAAGGATCAGTTTTCACCGGTCGAAAGATGCAGGAATTCGCTCAGGAAATAGGCTTTAAACTCCTAACATCAACGCCTTATTATGCACAGGCAAACGGTCAAGTCGAAGCAGCGAATAAAATAGTGATTGGCTTGATAAAAAAGCATGTTGGGAAGAAGCCAAAAAATGGCATAAGACGTTAGACCAGATCTTGTGGGCCTGTCGAACGTCCCCAAAAGAAGCCATAGGTACAACACCATATAGGCTAACTTTTGGTCATGATGCAGTGTTGCCAGCGGAAATTTGTCTTCAATCTGCAAGGGTTCAGAGACACCATGATATCCCCTCTGAAGTTTATTGGGATATGATGTTAGACGAACTAGTAGATTTAGACGAAGAAAGACTGCGCGCTCTCGACCTACTAAGGATTCAGAAGAAAAGAGTAGAAGACTCGTACAACAAAAAAGTGAAACCTAAGGCATTCTCGCCTGGAGAATTAGTTTGGAAGGTGATTCTTCCCATGGATCGAAGGGATCGAAGCATGGGAAAATGGTCACCCAAATGGGAAGGACCATTCAGAATTATTCAAACTTTTTCTGGTGGGGCTTATGAAGTCGAAGAGTTAGGTGAAGATAAAAGGCTCTTGAGAGTAAACGGAAAATATTTGAAAAAGTATAAACCCATGCTCCAAGAGATCAAAATAAATAGCAAGTAACGACTAGATTAACCATAAATAAGCCAAAATGGAAAATTTTATAAATTAGCCAAAATGGCGACATTGTCAAATACATATTACAATACATGGTTAAAGGGCTGAGTCAATCAGAAGGGGATAGAATCTTTGAGTCGAAGGTACTTGGCCTGCTGCAACTCCAGTCTTTTGTTGCACAAGGCATTCGCCTGGGCAAGCTTGGCAATTTGGTCATTGAAGGCTTGGGCTTTCTCAGCAAACTCTAGGCCTCGCGTAACTTCAGCTTGGCTATCTGTGTCTGAAACAGTCGAGAGAAGCTCCTCCTTGCGCTTAGTATTAGCGTTCATCTTGGCCTCCAGCTCTTCGATTTGCGCCTTTATGGAGGCATTGTCTCGATCTATGCCATCAATTTCTTCTTGCTTAGATGCCTTTTTCTTCGACAACTCTGCAATTCGAGAAGTCGTCTCAGCTACTGCAGTCCAGGCAGAAGAACTTTTGCCATGTAACGCTTCGAGCTGGCTGTTGAAGCCCCTCTGTCGTTGATAGTTTGCTGAGACTTGATCAACAATGGAGTATAACTCCATGATAAAGCTCGAAACCTCTGGAGTCACAGCGAGCAAGTCAACTGCATTCAAAACAGCTCCCAAACACGATGGAGCAGTAGGGTCCCCCTCCAAAGCTTTCATCAAATCTTTCTTGAAGAACTGAGCCTTGACCTTCATCAAAGCCTCATCGAGAGGAGAAGTCTCAGTGGACTTCCCCGATTGAGTAGAAGCCTCCTGACTAAGATCAGTTGAACTTCCCCTGCTCTCATTAATGGCATTCAGATAGCCAATGGGATCAGTTTGCTTCAAGAGTGCTAAGTCTTCTTTGGACTTATGCTTTGTCGAGGTGGTAACCTTTGCAGCAGCGTTGTCTTGGGGTTGAAGTTGTTGAGTAGCATTCGCATCGACATGACTCTCTTCGACTTGAAGTTCAGCAGTGCCAGCATCAGCATGATCCCCTTCGTCATGTTGTTCCTCTGACAGATCGACAACTTGAATCTCTTTTGGTTGTTGTTCTTCTATTTCAGCATTGGCTTCATCGTTCGCCAATTCCTTCTCTTGTGGCCTACTGAGTTCAGCAGAGTCTAGTGTTTCAGAAGTCTTTGGTGCTGAACTTTCAGTGGTTTCCTGAAAATAGAAGAGGAAGAATCTTCTAGTTTAGAAAGAGACACAATTGAACGTGAGTATCGACACCTGAGTTGAAAAATGGTCAGAGAAACTACCTGCAGAGGAACTTCAGCCCCAGGGCTGGAATTATCACTTTCGACGGGTTTATTGAGCAAAACATTTAGCTCCTCCTCCGTTGGCTCTTCGATAATCACTGGAGGTGGCCTGGGTCTTCTCCCTGCAACCTTTATTCTGATTGTGGGTCGAGTCTCAGGAGAAGGAGCATCTTTTTTCAGTTTTCTCCGTTTAAGAGGAGCGGGGGGAGATTCGTCCTCTTCGTCACTCCCAGATTCGACTGTCAGTGCAGGTCATTTCTTGGGTGAAGGTGCCTGAAAACCAATTGGAAGTTCGATTTAGAACGCTACATCGAAAATCAGGATGTTAAAACCAGAAGAAAATAATAAAGGTTTGGTTACCGGTGCTGAAGGTTTTTTCGAAGGACCTTCCCCCTGATGGCTTGTTGTAGTTTTCGCCGGTGCTGGAGGTTTTGTAAAGGGACCTCCTCCCTGATAGCCTTCTGCGGCTTTCTTTGCTGCAGGCTTTCGAACAACTGAAAGAAGACAAGTTATAATTTACAAAGTTCCAAGTCGAAATGGAAAGACAAAATAATTTGGAGAGTGAACTTACATTTCTTTATTTTGTCAAGGACTAGAACGAAAGACTTCTGAAGTTCGTCCACAAAGTCTTTCTCGTCGAAGAACTCTTCAACATAGTAACTCTTCCACCAGTCTTCAAAGGATGGTGAGCAGAGGAAGTTAAGTTGATAATCGAACAGTGAAAGTACTGTTCGACCTGCATACCTGCCAATATGCTTGGTGGCAGCATCTTCAGTATAGTCGTTGCAAAAATATAACATGGACTTCTCCTTAGGAAAAATAGGAGAAGGAAGGGATTGAATGATACCAAACTGTCGAGAGACCAAGTTTGGTTGGTAAGCGATCAAGCTCAGGTGAGTCTTGGAGCTCTTGAAGCGCAGGGGCATTATTCTAGGTGTGAGAAATGCTTCCCACATTATTGTGTGTTCTTCGACCTGAGGGTCACCTGACGACTTGGGGTGGGGCCTGGTGAACCATTCTGGACCAACCTTTCGTCGAGCGAAGGGAGCCATGGTCGAAGTGAATTCTTTTCTTTTTGCAAACATCAAGACGAAGTTTGCAAAAGTCTGTTGAAGCTCCAGCCCATCTTCAGTCGGGGTCAGTAGAGCTAATCTGGTGCCTTCAATTCGCCTATTTTCTATCTCAGGAGCTTGCTCATTTATTTGAGTCTTCTGAGGTAAGAAAGACTCGAAAGTGGCATTGAGCCACAGCTGAAGTAGCCAAAAAGGTCCTGCAAGCAACAGACTAGCTCTATTCTCGATGACCTTCAACAGAGACGCTCCGCTGCTGATCGACTCGTACAGATTCGCCAAGATTAATTCTGCCAAACAAATATTTTGGCCATGGTGAAGCTGGGTGGCGAGGGTGACCATCTTCTTTGTCACCTGTAAAGACTTTGTACAGAACACAAAGCGTGACAGCCAAAGGGCTAGAAACGCGATATGCTCTACATCCGTCACAGTGGCCGTCGACCTATCATGGTAATGGTTGATATAGGTGGTATAGGTGGGTTTCGTAGCTGAGAATCCAATCTGATCCTCCGACATTTCCTCTGGGTCGAAATAATCCCCAGTGGGTCGAAGGCCGGTGATGGAAGCCATGTCGAAAAGCGTGGGTGTTAGCATTCCACAAGGAAGGTGGAAAGTGAAATGAGTGTAATCCCAGAAAAGCAAGGAGGCTATCAGCATCTCAGGGGAGTAGTTGAGACCCGTCTTCGACAGCATAACTAGGTCGTATATCCCCAGGTTCTTCCAGATCGAAGTCTGGCTTTTTTCCATCTTCTCTAGCCAAGCGCTATAGTCAGGAGTGAGGCTAGGGCTAGACCTAAAAGCCCTAACACCCCTATTGAAGAAGCGAAGATCTATCTTCTCCTTAGCGGGATCTTCGTTGTCCTCTGCATCTTTTTTAGAGCACCCAACTGGTTTGAGCTTTTCAAGTACTGGAAAGAAGTTATTGATCTTCATGGCTTCATCGATGCATGGGGATAACGGGCCAGACATGGCGAAGATTTGGTTGGAGTATCCAACTGGAATCATTAGTTGGTGTGAGTAAGCTTCACGCTCAGCAGTTTCTAGGGGTTCAGGAACCCTTCGTTGGCCTGTAGGGGTAACTGTGGGAACAGTTGAGAAGATCTTGGGTTTAGCATTTCTGGAAGGGATGTTAGAACTAGGAGCGTTAAAGGAACCTGAGGCCATTGTTGAGTTAAGGTTGAAGATGAAGTGAAGAACAAAGTATTTGCAATTTTGCAGAGATTTTGTGTTCAACAAGGAAGTTTGAATGCAGAATAGCGTGAAAAAGTCCCACAATGGGTACTTAGCGCTATTTATAGTGGTTGGGAAATCCCCAAATTCGAGGCCATTTAATGTTGCAGAAGATAGTGGGACACGTGGCGTCCCCCCGCTGACATAGCCGTTCTACAGAAATGAAAAGGTGCAGCGTGCGCCCTCGTTTTTGGGAAATTGTCATGATGACAATTTGTGAAAAGACATTGGGCACGCTAAACGCCGTACTGAGGTGACGTCTTAGGTACGGATGAAATGATGGCTTTTTCTTGGGATTGTCAGTGGTTGGTAGAAGACAAAAAGTGTGCAGGTTAATTGGTGGCTAAAGATGAAAGACAGGTGTCGAATGGAATTTCAAAGAATGCCTTTTTCTTTTCAGAGTCGAAATAAGGCATTCTTGGGGGGCAATTTGTTGGCTCCTAAATTCGACACCCTTGTTTTTATTAATATAAGCCATTAAAGCTGAAGAATGGTTTCGACCAGCTGGTTCTGTCGAAATGCTCATCAGAAGATGGCAATGTACTTAGAGAATTTCTTCCAAGGAAGAATCTTGTTGCCTTCGACGTCGAAGGTGCTTCTCGACGAAGGTGTTCGATTGCTCAGAGTGGAACAGTTTGAGATTCAAACGTTTGGAGGGAAAACGGTTCCCAGCAGTTACCAAGTGCAACGTGCCAAGATCTGGAGCGTCGAACGCTGTGAACGTGCCAAGTGGAGTCATCTCGAAGCAGCGTAACTGCCCGGCGGTTACTTGGGATGTGTTTAGTATAAATATTAGTAGTTCACGCAGTTTTTCGCGTGTGTTCACAATTATATACAAGTCACTCATATAGATTCAAGTACCCAGCGTGAGAGAAAGAATTGTTGAGAATGTATGTGTGAAACACCACTTTAATTAATCAAAGTCATTTATTTTCCAGAACTTGTCATTTATTTTCCAGAACTTTACTGCCTCTTCATTTACTTTTCCAGTCGAAGCCTTCATTTCAAGCCTTTATTTAGTGCTTTCCTTTATTCTGCCAAGTTTTCTTCATGCAATTTACATAAAGCTTCTTTATTTTCTTGTCATTTAACCATTATCAAACTTAGTCAAAACCCCAAAATCAACAATGTTTTAGGATCAATCTGATCGATCCTGCGAGTCACCAAATAAGTAACCTTTTGGAAGATCAGCGGTTGTTTACCAATTCCCACGGTAAACAATAGGTAGCACAAATGCATATATTACAAATTTCATTCATTTTGAGAACATCATTTTCACTTCATGCATCATGACATTGCATGTAGCTAAACCTTTATCTTTTCAGGTAAAGTCTATACATATACGAATTTCTCGTACTCTGTTGAGGTAGAAATCATCTGAGATTCCTTCATTATCTGTTGAGGTAGAAATCGTCCAAGATTCCTTCATTATCTGTTGAGGTAGTAATCGTCCAAGATTCCTTCATTATCTATTGAGGTAGCAGTCATCAAAGATTCCTTCATTATATGTTGAGGTAGCAATCGTCAAAGATTCCTTCGTTATCTGTTGAGGTAGCAATTGTCAAAGATTCCTTCATTATCTGTTGAGGTAGAAATCGTCAAAGATTCCTTCATTATATGTTGAGGTAGAAATCTTCCAAGATTCCTTCATTATCTGTTGAGGTAGCAATCGTCTAAGATTCCTTCATTATTTGTTGAGGCAGCAGTCGTCAAAGATTCCTTCATTATCTGTTGAGGTAGCAATCGTCAAAGATTCCTTCATTATCTGTTGAGGTAGAAATTGTCCAAGATTCCTTCATTATCTGTTGAGGTAGCAATCGTCCAAGATTCCTTAACTATCTGTTGAGGTAGCAGTTGTCAAAGATTCCTTCATTATTTGTTGAGGTAGCAATCATTAAAGATTCCTTCATTATCTGTTGAGGTAGCAATCGTCAAAGATTCCTTCATTATCTGTTGAGGTAGCAATCATCCAAGATTCCTTCATTATCTATTGAGGTAGCAGTCGTCAAAGATTCCTTCATTATCTGTTGAGGTAGCAATCGTTAAACATTCCTTCATTATCTGTTGAGGTAGCAATCGTCAAAGATTCCTTCATTATCTGTTGAGGTAGCAATCGTCCAATATTCCTTCATTATTTGTTGAGGTAGCATTCGTCAAAGATTCCTTCATCATCTGTTGAGGTAGCAATCGTCAAAGATTCCTTCATTATCTGTTGAGGTAGAAATCGTCAAAGATTTCTTCATTATCTGTTGAGGTAGCAATTGTCAAAGATTCCTTCATTATCTGTTGAGGTAGAAATCGTCAAAGATTCCTTCATTATTTTTTGAGGTAGCAATCATCAAAGATTCCTTCATTATCTGTTGAGGTAGCAATCGTCAAATATTCCTTCATTATCTGTTGAGGTAGCAACCATCCAAGATTCCTTCATTATATATTGAGGTAGCAGTCGTCAAAGATTCCTTCATTATCTGTTGAGGTAGCAATCGTCCAATATTCCTTCATTATTTGTTGAGGTAGCAGTCGTCAAAGATTCCTTCATCATCTGTTGAGGTAGCAATCGTCAAATATTCCTTCATTATCTG
Organism: Vicia faba; assembly: GCA_948472305.1. NCBI lineage: Eukaryota > Viridiplantae > Streptophyta > Magnoliopsida > Fabales > Fabaceae > Vicia > Vicia faba. The sequence goes on along the minus strand of OX451736.1, from coordinate 646,200,735 downwards.
TTGAGGTAGAAATCGTCAAAGATTTCTTCATTATTTGTTGAGGTAGCAATTGTCAAAGATTCCTTCATTATCTGTTGAGGTAGAAATCGTCAAAGATTCCTTCATTATTTTTTGAGGTAGCAATCATCAAAGATTCCTTCATTATCTGTTGTGGTAGCAATCGTCAAAGATTCCTTCATTATATGTTGAGGTAGCAATCGTCAAAGATTCCTTCATTATCTGTTGAGATAGAAATCATCCAAGATTCCTTCATTATCTGTTGAGGTAGCAATCGTCAAAGATTCCTTCATTATCTTTTGAGGTAGCAATTATCAAATTTTACTCTGTATAACTCTCCAGAGGCAGCCCAACACGGACTCATCCTGAAACAGCCCTACACAGGCTCTTTCTAATACATTTTCAGGTAACGGTTAATTCCCTTATCCCTAACAAGTTACTGTGAATCCTGGATTCCAACCAAAAAACAACAAACTTTCATCTCTCTAGAGATAACTCTTCAGCAGAGCCTTGGACAACTGAAGTTCCTAGACTCTATTCCCCGTAGAGTTTTCCTCAAACAGGAGAACAACATAAATCAACATTCCCCAATGGACTCCTCCTTAGACAGCAGGAACAGGAACCCCCAAAGGGACCATGTGTGAAATCAGCATCTACTTTAGATGGCATCTTTAAGCCCATTCTCGCCATCATTAACAACTAGTGTTACTTCATGCGAGTGCAAATTTTTGGGCACTTTAGTGTTCAATCATCTTCCACCTTCAGATCATGAAAGGCAGACATGCCAATCTAAATCCTCAGGTTTAAGATTGAATAGGGGCAGTTGTTGTACCCCAAAATTTGCCCTCTCATTTTCCCAAGGTTTCTTTTACATGGTTGGTTACAAACTCTTACCTAAAGAAAAATGAAAAATTTAAATGATAGCAAAGGGTCTTTCGATTGGCATGCCAACAATGCCTTTCGATTGGCATCTGAATAATGTCCTTTGATTAGAACATCAGAGCAGTTTCCTTTAATTGGCACATCAGATCAGTGTCCTTCGATTGGCATAATGGAAATCTTCGACTAGACTCCTAAAACCCTTCGACCAAGCATTATCCTCCAGCTTCAATTGCGTGTTGGTTCCCCTTTCGAGCAAGCATTTGGTCCAAGTTTCATTTAGGCAAGAATCCCCTACAAATGCCCTTCGATCCACAAAAGTGGCCTCCTGCATGTATATTCTGAGTCACTAGGCAATGGCCTCTTTTACGCTTGCTTTGACCTGCCTCATGCTAGCGCCTACAAGGCATTGGTTGCCTTTGTGCCAGCTTCGACTGGGCAAGAGTCCCCTTTGAAATAGTTTTTCATGCTTTGACATGCATGATAGTCCCTTCGAAGGCATATTCATGTGGTCCCTTCGAAGAAGCATTCACTGGTTCATTTGAAGGACACCTGATTATTGAAGACAAGTTGGCTTTGTGGTGAGTTTTGGTCCAAAATTCTTGCTGGCCAAAATCCTGCATATTTCCAAGTCCAAGCCCCTGTACAGGTACATTCCTGCCAAAGGTAGCTTCGACTATCCAGAGTAAAGTATTTCGGTTGGGCCAGTTGAGTAAGTTTAGGGCAATCGAAGAAAGTGAGCTTAGGGGCTGATCAAAGAAGCCAAGATGTTGAGGCCTTATACAATTCGAATCAAGACCTGAGTAATTTGAATTGAGGTAGACATACTCAATCGAAGGAACTATAAGGCTGAAACCAAAGCCACTCGAAAGAAGTAACAATAGGCCAATCGAAGAGCAACACTGAAGGTATTCGAAAGCCAAAATTTTCCACATTCATTCAAATTCAAAAAAGAGACAAGTTTCCATGACTTTGGCAAAGTTATAAAACATCATTTATGGCTTTAAAAACACTTGTTTATGGTTGTTTAAACCTTTGTTCTCTTGTCCCCTCCATCCCCTCTATATAAAGAACACACTAGCCAGATCAAAAGAAGGTTGGACACAACGGGAGAGAGAGTCACACGAAATTAAAAACACATTCTTGGAGGTTTCCTGAGGCTTTTCCAATCATCCCCAGCCCTTAAGCAAGTATCCCCATATCTAGAAGTGCCAAATCGAAGTAATCCTTAAACAAGGATACCCACGTCTGAAACCACAGATTCATACATCAACATTAGTAAGAATGGGTAAAAAGATCAAACTTACATTTGCATGACATATTAGAATTTGTATTTCATTCGATCGGTATTCAAGATTAAGGACCTGGGTTTGACACCCAAGTCTGTAATTTTCTTTGTTTCTATCACTTGTTGCAGATATAGCCTGAATAGACCCAACACGCACATGATCGAAGGACCTGGGTTTTGATACCCAGGTCTTGCATTTTCATCTTGCTAACATATCTTTGCAGATTCAGTGCCCTCACAGGTGATCCATCAGGCCCTTCCGGCAACGCCCTCTGGATTGAAAGCCACATCCTTTCACTGGATCAAAGGGTAACACCCTTCACAGAGTTGAAAGGAAACATCCCTCCTGGATCGAAAATCCCATCTTTCCCTGGATCGAAAGGCAGCTTCCCCTCTGGATCGAAAAGCCCCTTTTCTCTCTGGATCGAAGGATTCCCCCCTTTGTATTTTTATTTCTGTTTTCATTTCTTTATTGATATTTTATTTAAATTAACTTTAAATTAAAAAAAATCACAAAAAACATTAGGCTAGTATTTTTTCTAATTAAGTTAATTTTGTAAATAAATAAATAAATTATTTTAACCTTTTATTGAAATTAAAATTAAATAGACTTAGGTTGTATTTTCTTAAAATAATAAAAAACAAACAAAAAGATTTCTTTTCTTTAGGATTTAAACGTCCCTTCTAATTCGTTCACGCATTTATTTATTTTTCGCATTTTTCATATTATTGTAACTGCTCAAGGGTTGTAATAGAATAATTTTAGGATTTTATTTTCCGCTTTATTCCCCTTATTCTTGGACATGTAATTAATCTACAAACCCGTGTAATATCGTAGGATTTACATTTGTGCACTTTACATTTCTGCACTTTAAATTTCTGTACGTATTAATTGTTAGTAATTAGGCTTGTATGGAAAGACTAATAACAAAACACTAGAAAACCTAACAAAAAAGACAAAAAATAACTGAACATAACACACTTTCATATATACACCTCTAGGGTACCGCACTTTGGTTGCCTTTGGAAATAAAACAGCCATGTCCCTCGAGACAGGGACGCTTTAGCAAAGACCCATAAATCAAAATATCATAGTCCCTCGATGACCCTACAGTTGCCTTTCGATAAATGATCTAGTCCCTAAACAGAAATTGCTAAAGTGTCTCCACATGTTGCCTTTATGATTATACGTCCCTTCTGTTAGAACATAGTTTGATTCTACAACCCTTAATTAGAGTTTTGATAATAACAAATACAAAGAACAAATATGCACCCTAAAAAATATGTTATTTTGTATGCAGAAGTTCTGACCAAAGCGGCATCAGAAGTTAAGCTATAGCAACTACACGCTGAAAGTAATTAGAATTTACACTGAAGAATGATAATCAGAACCTGCGCTTAAGTGAAGTAAACTCTGATTCTGAACAGAAGGAATATAAACTAAGGCATCAATGTTCTGAAGCATCAGCAGCAAGCAAGGTTGTAAGATTCTAAAGTGTTACTTTACAATCAAGACAGAATCAATTACAATGGCTTCTTTCAGACAGGATCTTCTCAAAATGGAAACTCCGTTAACGACCATTATCACGCTTAAAGTTGGACAGAATTCCATTGCCTATAAATACAAGCTGAGAAATCAAATCGTTTACGATTTGCCAACACTACTGCAACACACAATTCAAAAAACGTTGCAAGCTTACTCATCTCTATTCCACGCTCTAAATTTGTGTAAATATCACAGTTGTGATAACTGTTTTTGTAACGAAAAACAACTATACACAATACTCTTGTATCTTTGATTAAGAACAGTTTTCCTTGAGATTAACCGGATTGTGGTTGTACTCAAGAGGACTTTAACAGTTGTCAAAGTAGTGATTGTAATCTATTTGAGATTAGTGGATTAAGACCTCGTTGGAGATAGGCGAAATCACCTTGACGGGTGGACTGGAGTAGTTTGAGATCAAACGAACCAGGATAAAAATATTGTGTCATTGCGCATTTGATTTCAAGTTTTCAATTCAACCCCCTCCCCCCCCCCCCCTTCTTGTGTTTTTCACTTCTTCAATTGGTATCAGAGCGCCTGGTTCTGAGTTAAAACACTTAACCGTGTCAGTACAAGATCCAAGCTTCAGAAAAACACAATGGTGGGACCAAGCCAAAACATCAGCAATGACTACCATGAAGACAAGGACAGAATCAGTGGCAAACCTCCAGTCTTTGATGGAGAAAATTTTGACTATTGGAAAGATAGAATTGAGAGTTTTTTTTGGCCCATGATGTTGATCTGTGGGACATGGTAACTCATGGATACACACTCCCAGTGGATGGAAGTGGTCAGAAGATAGACAGAAAAATGATATCTGACCAGCAAAAGAGTGATTTCAGAAACCATCACAAAGCCAGAACAATACTCCTTAGTGCTATCTCATACTCAGAATATGAGAAAATCTCAAACAGAGAGACAACCAAGAACATGTTTGACTCTCTGAGAATGACGCGTGAAGGCAACATTCAAGTCAAAGAAACCAAGGCCCTTGCGCTCATTCAGAAGTATGAGGCATTCAAGATGGAAGATAGTGAATCCATAGAAGCAATGTTCTCAAGATTTCAAATTCTTGTTGTCGGACTGAAGGTTCTTGATAAAGGATATTCTACTGCTGATCACGTAAACAAGATCATCAGAAGTCTACCCAAACAATGGAGGCCAATGGTCACAGCCCTTAAGCTAGCCAAAGATCTCAATAAGATATCTCTGGAGGAACTTGTCAGCTCCCTCAAAAGTCACGAGATAGAGCTAGAAGAAGATGAGCCTCAAAAGCAATGTAAGCCACTAGCTTTAAAATCTAACAAAAAATCTGATTCTAAGGTTTTGCAGGCTATGGAAGAAACTTCTGATGGATCCTCATCAAAAGAAGATGAACTGTCTCTCCTCTCCAGAAGGGTGAATCAACTGTGGAAGCAGAGACAAAGGAAATTCAGAAATCCTAGAAGATCAGAGAATCAAAACGAATCCTCCTCTAGATACAGAAAGTCTGAGTCTTCCTCTAGACTTAGAAGATCTTAAGGTTATTCAGGACACAGAAAGCCAAATAACAAAGACATCATCTGCTATGAGTGTAATGAGCAATGGCACTACAAAAGTGACTGCCCAAGGCTTCAGAAGGAGAAGCCCAAAAAGAAGTTCTTCAAGGAAAAGAAGAAAAGCCTCATGGCAACATGGGACGATTCAGACACCTCTGAAGCTGACTCAGAGTCAGATGATGAAAGAGCAAACATAGCTCTCATGGCAAATGTGTCAGAAGAAAGTGAAGCTTCTGGTTCAGACTCAGAATCAGACACTGAAGAGGTATTCCCTAACTTTGCTATTAATTTCACTAAAGCTGAAGTTGCAGAAAGTCTAAATGAAATTGTTGAAAGGTGTCAGCAAATCAGAGTCAAATTCAAGAACCTGAAAAAGGAACTTGTCTCTGACTCTGAAAAGACTGGGAGTCTCAGATTAGAAAATTCTGAGTTAAAAGAAAAAGTTTCAAAATTAGAAAATGATTTTCAAAACTCTCAGAAGGAAATAATCTCAGAGACTCCCAGTAATGCTGATGAGATCATAAAAGAATATGATCACAGCTTTCAGAAGTTTTTGGCTAAAAGCATAGATAGAAGCAAGATGGCTTCAATGATCTATGGAGTTAGCAGAAATGGAAGAAAAGGGATAGGATAACAAGGTAAGGTATCTACACCTAAACAGGCCATGGACTTAGTCATAAAATGTACACCACTTAAATCACATTTTATATATGGGCACACACATGACATAAAATACACTAGTAGTAATTACTCTGTCAAACCAAAATTCAACCAGAATTTTGGTAAAAATAACAAACCAGGACCCAAAAAGATATGGGTACCTAAGGATAAAATTATATATGTAGCAGATATCTTTAGCAGCAAGGCTAAAACACCAGTCATGGTACCTGGACTCTGGCTGCTCTCGACACATGACGGGAAGAAGGCATATGTTCTAAAGCCTGGAACTTAAACCTGGAGGCTACGTGGGCTTTGGAGGCAACCAAAGAGGAAAGATCATTGGCTCTGGAACTGTAGGTAATGGAAATCTTCCCTCTATAAATAATGTGCTATTAGTTGATGGATTAATGCATAACCGGTTATCCATAAGTCAATTAAGTGATAATGATTATGATATAATCTTTAATCAAAACTCATGCAAAGATGTTAGTCAGAAAGATGGAACTATCCTTTTTAATGGAAAGAGGAAAAACAACATTTATAAAATAAAACTTTCTAAACTAAAGAGTCAGAACATAAAATGCCTTCTTTCTGTTAACAACAAGAAATGGGTATGGCACAGAAGATTGGGGCATGTTAGTATGAGAAGAATATCTCAGATTAACAAACTCAATCTGGTCAGAGGACTTCCTAATTTGAAGTTCAACTCAGATGCTCTGTGTGAAGCATGTCAGAAAGGAAAATTTCCGAAACCTGCTTTTAAATCTAAAAATGTTATTTTCACCTCTAAGCCATTAGAACTTCTGCACATAGACTTATTTGGACCAGTTAAAACTGCGTCTGTCAGTGGCAAGAAGTATGGGTTAGTGATCGTAGATGACTATAGCATATGGACATGGGTAAAGTTCTTCAGACACAAGGACGAGTCACACTTTGTGTTCTTTGCATTCTGTAACCAAGTTCAGAATGAAAAGGATCTTAGAATTGTCAAATTTAGAAGTGATCATGGTGGAGAATTTGAAAATAAATACTTTGAATCGTTTTTTAATGAAAAATGCATCTTGCATGACTTCTCTTGTCCTAGAACTCCCCAATAAAATGGAGTTATAGAACGAAAGAACAGAACATTGCAAGAAATGGCCAGAACCATGATCAATGAGACTAACATTGCTAAGATCTTCTGAGCAGAAGCAATCAACACAGCATGCTACATTCAGAATAGAATCTCTATAAGACCTATTCTGGAAAAGACTCCATATGAACTGTGGAAGAACAGAAAGCCCAACATTTCTTATTTCCATCCCTTTGGATGCACTTGCTTTATTCTAAATACAAAAAATTATCTGAACAAGTTTGACTCTAAAGCACAAAAGTGTATTATATTAGGATACTCTGAACGCTCAAGAGGGTACGGAGTATACAATACAGAAACACAGATTGTTGAAGAGTCAACCAGTGTTAGATTTGATGATAAGCTTGACTCTCAAAAGTCAAAGCAGAATGAATTCCTTGCAGATATAGAAGTTGAATTCACAGGTACTGAAGAAAAATCATCAGAAGATCTCAATAGAGACGCTCCAGCAACGTCAGAAAGAAATGCTACAAGCAATCCAGCACCTTCAGTTGATCAACTTCATAAAAGGCTATCCAGAAGCAGCATAGCTCACCCAGAAGATAAAATACTGGGAAAGAAGGATGATCCAATCAGAACAAGATCAACATTCAGAAACTCTAAAGAACTCCTTATGGGACTGGTCTCTCTGATTGAACCAACAAAAATTTATGAAGCGCTTCTGGACAATGATTAGATTCTGGAAATGCAGGAGGAATTAAATCAGTTCACCAGAAATGACGTATGGGATCTGGTTCCCAAACCAAAAGGATTCAACGTCATTGGAACAAAGTGGGTGTTCAGAAACAAACTGAACAAACAAGGAGAAGTCATCAGAAACAAAGCACGACTGGTGTCACAAGGTTATAGTCAGCAAGAGGGGATAGACTATACATAAAACTTTGCTCCCGTCGCCAGGTTAGAATCTATCAAACTCTTAATTTCATTTGCTGTAAACAATGGCATCACTCTGTATCAAATGAATGTCAAAAGTGAATTCCTAAATGGATATATAGATGAAGAGGTATATGTGCACCAACCCCCTGGATTTGAGAATTCCAAACACCCAGAATATGTTTTCAACCTAAAGAAGTCACTCTATGGTCTGAAACAAGCTCCCAGAGCTTGGTATGAAAGATTAAGTAACTTCATGTTAGAAAAGGAATTCACCAGAGGGAAAGTGGACACAACCTTGTTCTATAAGTCATTTAAGAATGATATTTTAGTGTGTCAAATTTATATAGACGACATTATCTTTGGATCCACTAAACCATCTTTGTGAAGAGAGTTTGCTAAGTGCATGCAGGCAGAGTTTGAGATGAGCTTAATGGGGGAACTCAAATTCTTTCTGGGCATTCAGATAAACCAAACTCCAGAAGGAACCTACATTCATCAGAGCAAATATGTCAGAGAACTTCTAAAGAAATTTGATCTCTCAGAATGTAAACCCTCAAAGACTCCAATACACCCCCACGTGCATTCTGGAAAAGGAAGAGGTAAGTAAAAAGGTAGAACAAAAAGTCTACAGAGGTATGATTGGTTCTCTCCTTTATCTGACGGCTTCAAGGCCTAACATTTTATTTAGTGTTTGCTTATGTGCTAGATTCCAATCAGATCCTAGAGAATCTCACTTAACAGCAGTTAAGCGAATTTTCAAGTATCTGAAAGGTACTACTAATCTGGGTTTGTTTTTATAGAAAATCCAATGAATACAGCTTAGTAGGCTACTGTGACGCTGACTTTGCTGGAGATAGAGTAGAGCGTAAAAGCACTTCTGGAAGCTGCCAGTTTCTGGGAGAGAATCTGATCTCATGGACCCGCAAGAGACAGTCCATAATAGCACTATCAACAACAAAAGTTGAATACATAGCAGCTGCTGGATGTAGCACACAAATGCTCTGGATGAAAAGTCAACTTGAAGACTTCAACATATTTGAGAGTAACATTCATATCTTTTGTGATAACACTTCAGCTATATGTCTCAGTAAGAATCCTATTTTGCATTCTAGGGCTAAACATATAGAAATAAAACATCATTTTATTAGGGACTATATTCAGAAAGGAATTCTTACCTTAAAATTTATTGACACAGACCATCAATGGGCTGATGTATTTACAAAACCTCTTTCTGAAGATAGATTCAATTTCATTCTGAAACATCTCAGTATGAAATTATGCCCAGAAAAAATGTTTTATTTACATATCTTAACCCTCAGAACTTTATTATTTTCTGTGAACAACTGATCAACCTATCTTTAGAGTTTAGAAGTACAGATTGCCTCAGAATCTATCCATGAAGATATGAATGGTTCATTTCAAGGATAGAGGCGTGCAGTTCATATCATCAAACACTTGTCATTCTCTCACCAGCTACCTTCTGAGGCTGAACACACGTTCAATAGCTGAAGGGTCCAAGGCTCTGATTGGATGCATTGAGACACTTGTCAGTGGTAAACCATTCAAATATCTTTCTAAATCCCCTAATCTCAGGTTTCATTAATGCATATAATCATTACATTATTTTCTTACTTACTGCTTACGTTTTCCAAAAACCTATTTAAACTCAAATTCACTATTTCATTCATTCACTTTTACTATCTTCTCTATTCACTCTTGTTTCAAGTTTAGTTTTCAAAAAACCCTTTTCATCTTCTCCAACAAACCTGTGTGAACAATGGCTTCTTCATCAAACCTCAAAAATCCCAATGCTCCTGAATCTGCATTAACGGAACAATATGAAGAACCCATCAGGATGCTTCTCACTCTTGTTGATAACCTGGAAGTTCTCTCAGAACTGATCATTGATTTTGAGAGTCTACAAGAAAATGGGTTCAATCTCTATGAAGACGTGACTGCTCAAGGTTGGAACAGGTATTTTGACCATCTGGTGGGTCCAACGTTTCCCATTCTCGTCAAAGAATTTTGGATTCACGCTACATCTTCCAACCACCAGGTTACTTCTTATGTTATGGGAAAGAAAATTGTGATTACAGAAGATCTTATTGGGAAGCTCATTGGATACAATGGTGGTGGAGTCAGATGCATAGATATGGCAGATAGATGTTCTGACCTAAAATCAATTGCCAAGGAAATTTTCACTTCTGGTCAACCATCAAGCAAAATCAGAGATTTGAAGGATCATCACAGAATTTGGGCCAGAATCATTCTGGGATGTATCAACCACAAGAAGCCCACAAGCTCTCCTGATTACATCTACATTGATCAGCAGTTTCTGATCTATTTCATTGCAAAGAAGACAAAGATTAATCTTCCATGCTTGCTCTTCAACCATCTCAGAACGAGTGTGAAAGAGACCAGAGAAGAAGAAAGAACTAAGAGGGATTGGATTCCCTTAGGAAGACTGATATCAGATATTCTAACAGAAAACAAGCTGATAGAATACCTGATAGAGGCTCAAGAAATAAGCACTTTGGAAGCAATTGTTGGGAAGCCTCTGAACGCAAAGAATTTGAAGAAAATGAAGATCATTGAGAACATTCAGAAGGAACCAACTATTGCTTCTCATGAGACCATTACTTCAAGGAGGATACCTCTGAAGGATTTTCCTCTATTCTCTGAGATAGACAGCAACCCAGAAGTCATAGTCAGATACCTTGAAGCTTGCAAGGCTGATGGGACTACTCCAGAAATAAACATTCAAGATCTGCACAGGCCAACTCCAGAGGTTGTGCTAAAGAAATCCAAGAAGAGGAAAACAGCAGGAGAATGATCCTCTCAGAAGGCACCTAAAGCTGTGAAAAAGAAAGGTAATTCATCTTGTGTTTCTGTTATAGAATCAATTGTTGTTACAACATCTGAAATCAATCCCCCTCAACCTATAGAAAATCCTTCACCACAAACTTTTGAAGATTTTGACATAGAGTTTGATCCATCTGTAACTCTAGGAAATTTTTTGAATGAACCTCACTCCCCCAATCAAAATCCAAACCCAGAACTTGCAAAAGTTCTATCTGACATTGAACTATTTGATTCAAACTTTCAATCTCCACTCCCAGAAAATCTAAACTCTCAACAACTCCCAGAAAATCCAAACTCCCAACAACAATCAGATAATCCACAACCACACTCTCCAGATCATCTGAATCCCAACTCACCATAACCAGAAAATAGACACTCTCTCTCCACCTTCTGAAAACCCATCCTCTATAATTCCTGAACCTGAAACTCAACACACCTCCACAAACCAATCTGAAGACTCTCTTTCAGATTCTGATACCACAATCCAAATTCCTGGAATAACAGAACCTCTTGCAGTTCGCATGCCTCTCACTATTCATGACATTCCATAAATTCCTTCATCCCTTGAATCCACACCACCAAACTCCTGTAACATACCAATTCTAATTCCTGACTCTCCCACTCCTTCACCCATCAACCATTCAGCTGACAACCTCAGAATTGTCATTGATCCACTAGTGCTGGACAGACTAGCTTCCACCTCTCGCAAAATTGTCATTCCCAAACCTAAACCAAAATCATATGTTGGTAAGAGTCTGTTGATTTTTGAAACAGAAATGCAGGAATGGATCAATTCTTTGAAGCAAGCAAGCCTAGAGATTTCTAATCCTGCTGCTTCTAAATTTCTCTGGGAAAGATTCAGAAAATGGCTCAACGTTGAAACTCTGAAGTTGAAGGAATTGGGTTATGAAAGGGCTCAGCAGAACTTCAGTGATCAACTGAAAGCTTTTCAAGATCAAGTTCTGAGTCAATGGTGCAAGAAAGAAATTCTTCCGCTGGATAATGCTCTCTGGAAAGAGCACCATCCTTCAGAAGTTGTTGAACCAAATTCAGATAGTCTCTCCCTGACTACTGCTCCAGATGACATAGTTGTAGCAGAAGAAGTGGTTCATTCAGAAGAAGCTGCAGAATGTTCTGAACAGCATGCAACCCCTGAAGAGACACCAGCTTCCTCTCTAGTCATGCAAACTCTGGAAGAGTTGAAGAAAGAGAATGCTTTAATCCATGCAAGACTGGACAAGCAAGAGGATATGAACAAAGAGATCAAAGTAATTCTGGATAAACAAGAAGATACTACAAAGGAAATCAAAGATATTCTGGTAAGCAGGAAGAGTCAAGCACTCAGATCAAGAGCTTGTTGGAAGCGTTGTTCACACGCCTTCCCCCTTCTTCTTAGATTTTTTTAAAACTGTTTATCTGTAATTTTTATCTTTACCTCCTTGTTTCTGAAACTTGTCATTGCATTATGTTTTTAATATAATTCATTTTTTTACTCTGATTATATTGCTTTTTTGATACTTGACAAAAAGAGGGAGAAAGTAAGATATTTTCAATAACAGTATACCGGGACAAAAGTCTCAAACATTCGGAATTATTTAACCTCTACTTTCTGAAAAGTTTGAACAGGAACAAATTCTGATAGGAGATGCAGCAAAAGCTCTGACGAAAAGGAACTTCAGGGAAGTAATCAACTCAGGGGGAGTCTCTCTTAAACTTTTGTTCTCTATTTTTCATTGAAAATTCTAGTTTTTGTCATCATCAAAAAGGGGGAGATTGTTAGAACATAGTTTGATTCTACAACCCTTAATTAGATTTTTGATGATAACAAATACAAAGAACAAATATGCACCCTAAAAATTATGTTATTTTGTATGCAGAAGTTCTGACCAAAGCAGCATCAGAAGTTAAGCTATAGCCACTACACGCTGAAAGTAATCAGAATTTGTGCTGAAGAATGATAATCAGAACCTGCGCTTAAGTGAAGTAAACTCTGATTTTGAACAGAAGGAATATGAACTAAGGCATCAACGTTCTGAAGCATCATTAGCAAGCAAGGATGTAAGATTATGAAGCGTTACTTTACAATCAAGACAGCATCAATTACAACGGCTTCTTCCAGACAGGATCTTCTCAAAATGGAAACTCTGTTAATGACCATTATCACGCTTAAAGTTGGACAGAATTCCATTTCCTATAAATACAAGCTGAGAAATCAAATTGTTTACGATTTTCCAACACTACTGCAACACACAATTCAAAAACGCTACAAGCTTACTCATCTCTATTCCACGCTCTAAATTTGTGTAAAATATCATAGTTGTGATAACTGTTTTTGTAATGAAAAATAACTATACACAGTACTCTTGTATCTTTGATTAAGAACAGTTTTCCTTGAGATTAATCGGATTGTGGTTGTACTCAAGAGGACTTTGACAGTTGTCAAAGTAGTGATTGTAATCTGTTTGAGATTAGTGGATTAAGACCTCGTTGGAGAGAGGAGAAATCACCTTGACGGGTAGACTGGAGTAGTTTGAGATCAAGCGAACCAGGATAAAAATACTGTGTCATTGCGCATTTTATTTCAAGTTTTCAATTAACCCCCCCCCCCCCCCCCCCTTCTTGTGTTTTTCACTTCTTCACCTTCAAATGTCCCTCATACATCCAACGATGGAGCTTCTTATCAATCAATGGTAAGATAGCAACATCTAAAGGAGGAGGAAAAGAACAAAGACCTTTTGAGTAGGTAGGACACTCGTAGTTGCTTGCTTGCTCATAACAAAAAAACCATTTACACATCAACACTTTCAATTGAAACATTTTCTAAAGTCAAAGCCCTTTGTATGCATTCTTATAGAGACGAGAATCATTACAAAGGCACTTTTCAAAATCACTTTCAAAAACATCTTCCACAAACACTTCTTTGAACTATTTTCAAAACTAACACTTTGTACGCATTATTATAGAGACGAAAATCATTACAAAGACGTTTTCAAAATATTTTCAAACTCACACCACAAGCACATTTTCAAACAAAAGCAAAATGAACTAGCAAGCAACTAAGAGCCCGTATATAACTACGGATGAAAAGGGTGCTAACACCTTCCCTTTCCATAATCTACCCCCCTTACTTAGGAAATCTCGAAAAGGTCTTTTTTTGTTCTTTTCACCCTTTCCTTAATTTGGATAAAAGAAAAGTCGGTGGCGACTCTTGCTTACCGCAACATTTATAAACAGAAACGCAAAACCAGTATTAAACAGTCGGTTTTGCCACCGTATCACAGCTGGCTTACATTCTGATAAGTCAAATTTCTTCAGAAGTTCTTTGACATACTTGCTTTGATGTATGTATGTTCCTTATAGAGTTTGATTGATTTGGATGCCCAGAAAAAACTTGAGTTCTCCCATCAATCTCATTTCAAACTTTGCCTACATAGACTTAGCAAGTTCTCTTCCCAAAGTGGCTTTAGTAGATCCAAAAATAATATCGTCTACGTAAATCTGACAAACTAGAATGTCATTTTTAAATAGCTTACATAATAAACTTGTGTCCACCTTCCCTCTGGTAAAATCATTTTCTAACAGAAAACCACTTAGTCTTTCATACCAAGCTCTGGGAGCTTGTTTCAGACCATATAGTGATTTATTTAGTTTATAGACATATTCTGGATGTTTTGAATTTTCAAAACCAGGGGGTTGGTGCACATAAACTTCTTCATCAATGTAACCATTTAAAAATGCACTTTTAACATCCATCTGATAAAGAGCGATGCCATTATTTACAGCAAAGGAAATTAAAAGTCTGGTAGATTCTAACTTGGAGACTAGAGCAAAGGTTTCTGTATAGTTTATCCCCTCTTGCTGAATATAGCCTTGTGCCACCAGCCGTACTTTGTTTCTGACGAATTCTCCTTGTTCATTCAGTTTGTTTCTAAATACCCATTTGGTTCCAATGATGTTGAACCCTTTTGGTTTAGGAACTAGATCCCACACATCATTTCTGGTGAATTGATTTAATTCTTCCTGCATTGCAAGTATCCAGTCGTTGTCCAGAAGGGCTTCGTCAATAGAAGTTGGCTCAATCGGAGATACTAATCCCATGAGAGGTTCTTCAGAATTTCTGAATGTAGATCTTGTTATGATTGGGTCTTCTTTCTTTCCCAGAATCTTGTTTTCTGGATGAGCTAAACTGCTTCTGGATTGTCTTTTCTGGAAAGGCTCTTCAGATGTTGCGGTAATGTTTATGACATCTTCTTCTGGAGTTGATGGATTCTTTGTGAGAAACTTCTGATGCAATGTCTTCAGTACCTATAAATTGGACTTCTATATCTGCAAAAAATTTATCCTGCTTTGACTTTTGAGAGCCAAGCTTATCATCAAATCTGACACTGATGGACTCTTCTACAATCCGTTTTTATATGTTATATACTTTATAGCCTCTTGAGCGTTCAGAGTATCCTAACATGAGACACTTTTGTGCTTTAGAGTCAAACTTGTTCAGATGTTCTTTAGTGTTCAGAATAAAACAAGTACATTCAAACGGATGAAAATAAGAAATGTTGGGCTTTCCGTTCTTCCACAGTTCATATGGAGTCTTATCCAGAATATGTCTTATGGAGATTCTATTCTGAATGTAACATGTTGTGTTAATTGCTTCTTCCTAGAAGTTCTTAGCAATGTTAGTCTCGTTGATCATGGTTCTGGCCATTGCTTGTAAAGTTCTATTCTTTCGTTCTACAACTCCGTTTTGTTGAGGACTTCTAGGACAAGAGAAATCATGAGAGATGTCATTCTCATTAAAAAATAATTCAAATTTTTTGTTTTCAAATTCTCCACCATGATTACTTCTGACTTTAACAATTCTAATATCTTTTTCGTTTTAGACTTGGTTACAGAAGGCAAATAACACAGAATGTGACCCGTCCTTGTGTCTTAAGAACTTTACCCATGTCCATATGCTATAGTCATCTACGATCAATAGTCCATACTTCTTGCCACTAATGGATGCAGTTTTCACTGGTCCAAATAGATCTATATGCAGAAGTTCTAATGGTCTAGAGGTAAAAACAACATTTTTGGTTTTGAAAGAAGGTTTTGCAAACTTGCCTTTTTGACATGCTTCACACAGAGCATTTGAGCTGAACTTCAGGTTAGGAAGTCCTCTGACCAGATTGAGGTTGTTAATTTGAGATATTCTTCTCATACTAATATGCCCCAATCTTCTGTGCCAGACCCATTGCTCATCGTTAACAGACAATAGGCATTTTACATTCTGACTTTTTAGTTCAAAAAGTTTTATTTTGTAAATGTTGTTCTTTCTCTTTCCATTAAAGAGGACAATTCCATCTTTTTGACTAACTGCTTTGTAGGACTTTTGATTGAAGATTATATCATAATTGTTATCACTTAATTGACTTATGGATAACAAGTTATGCATTAATCCATCTACTAACAGAACATTAGTTATAGAAGGAAGTGTATCATTACCAATAAATCTAGAGCCAATAATCTTCTCTTTTTGATTTCCTCTGAAACCTACGTAGCCTCCAGATTTAAGCTTCATGCTTTGAAACATATGCTTTCTTCCCGTCATGTGTCGAGAGCATCCAGAGTCCAGGTACCAAGGTTGGTGTTTCAATATTGTTGTTAAAGACATCTGCAACATAGATAATTTTATCCTTAGGTACCCATATCTTTTTGGGTCCTTGTTTGTTAGAGTTACCAAAGTTTTGTTTGAATTTTGGTTTAGCAGAAAAAACATTACTAGTTTACTTTATGTCATGTGTGTGCCCATAGGTGAAGTGAGAATACAAAGGTGTGAATTTAATGACCATATCCTTAACTTTATTAGATTGAGATACTTTACCCTTGTATCCTATTCCCTTTCTGCCATTTCTGCTAACTCTATAGATCATTGAAGCCATCTTGCTTCTATTTATGTTTTTAGCAAGAAATTTTTTTGAAAGCTATGATCTTATCAGAGTTACTAGGAACTTCTGAGACAGTTTCTTTCTGAGAATTTTGTAAATTATTTTCTAGTTTAGAAATTGTTTCTTTCAGCTCAGAGTTTTCTGTTCTCAGTTTCTTAGTTTCTTCAGAGTCAAACTAGATCCCTTTTCAGGTTCCTGTTTATGACTCGAAGTTTCTGATATCTTTTAAGAATTTCTAACAGACTCTCTTCTAATTGAGATCTAGAAAAGCTAGAGAATACCTCTTCTGCCTCTGAGTCTGATTCTGATCCAGATGATCCAGTGTCTTCTGATACATTGGCCATTAGGGCTATGTTGGCTCTTTCATCTTCTGATTCTGTTTCAGCTTCTGAAGAGTCTGAGTCATCTCATGTTGCCATGAGGCTTTTCTTATTTTCCTTAAATAACTTCTTTTTAGGTTTCTCTTTTTGAATATTTGGACAGTCGCTTTTGTAATTCCCTTGTTCATTGCATTCGTAGCAAACAATGTCTCTATTACTTGACTTTTTGTATCCAGAAGATGGTTCAGAATGATGCCATGTTCTTCTGGAAGTTCTGAACTTTCTTTGTCTGTGCTTCCACAGCTGATTGACTCTTTTGGAGAAAAGAGAAAAATTTTCTTCTTCTGATGAGGATCCACCAGAGTTTTCTTCTTTTTCCTGCAAAACTTTCGATTCATATTTTTTGTTAGATTTAAGAGATAAAGACTTACCTTGCTTTTGGGGCTCATCTTCTTCTAACTCTATCTCATGACTTCTCAGAGAGCTGACAAGTTCTTCAAGAGAGGTTTTGTTCAGATCTTTTGCCAGTTTAAGAGTTGTGACCATGGGTCTCCATTTCTTAGGTAAACTTATGATGATCTTCTTTACATGATCAGCGGTTGAATTCCCTTTATCCATAACTTTTAACCCAACAATCAGAATTTGAAATCTTGAGAACATTGTTTCAATGGTTTCATCTTCTTCCATTTTGAAGGCTTCATACTTCTGAATGAGCGCAAGAACATTGGTTTCTTTGACTTGCATGTTTCCTTCATGCGTCATTCTCAAGGAATCAAACATGTGTTTTGCTGACTCTTTGTTTGTGATCTTCTCAAACTTTGTGTATGAGATAGCACTCAAGAGAATAGTTTTGGCCTTGCGGTGATTTCTGAAATCTCTCTTTTGATGATATGTCATTCTTTTTCTGTTAATCTTCTGACCGCTTTCATCAACAGGATGTATGTACCAATCAGTCACCATATCCCAGAGATCAGTGTCATGAGCTAGAAAGAAACTTTTGATTCTGTCTATCCAGTCATCGAAGTTTTCACCATCAAAGAATGGAGGTTTGTCGCTGATTCTGTCTTTCTCATCATGGTAATCATTGATGATGTTCTGACTTGGTCCCACCATAGTGTTTTTCTTGCTTCGATCTTTTTCTGACACGGTTAAGTAATTGTACTCAGAACCAGGCGCTCTGATGCCAATTGAAGAATGGAAAAACACAAGAAGGGGGGTTTGAATTTGGGTTTTTAAAACTTAAAGTAAAGAACGCGTTGGTTATCCTGGTTTGTTTGAACTCAAACTACTCCAGTCCATCCGCCAAGGTGATTTCTCCTCTCTCAACGAGGTCTTAATCCACTAATCAAACTTGATTACACAGTTACTATGACAACCGTCAAAGTCTTCTTGAGTTTAAACCATAATCCGGTTTTCTCAAGGAATTGCCCTATACAATATTTTAGAGAGTGTACAAAAAGTGTTTTATAATAAAACAGTATCACACAAGTGATTTTTTACACACAATAAAATTTAGTATGTTTAAAGGTGATGAAGATGACTCGTTGTTGTGTGCTGAAAAATCGTAAACAATTTCTCCTTCTGTTTAAATAGGCAACGCATGTGGGAGCTTTTAGAATGTTGATAAATAGTAATTAAAGAGCTTTCCAAAAATAAAGATTCTTGTCCCTTTTCAGCCGTTACTTTTGAATGGCTATAAGTGAATTGTAACACTTCAGAACATGCTTGCTTCAGAAGATAAATGTTACTGTTACTTCTTTCCAGAACTATATGAATCAGAATAATAGAGTTCCTGTTCGCAGCTTTTAAACACTCAGAAGTTGCAGCCTTAGAACTTCTTTATAACAGATGTATTGAATCAGAGTTTGAGCAACTGTCTAACTCATCTTATGTGCTTATTCCATCAGAACTTCTGTGCAAAACAAAATATTTTATTAGGGAGCACAATTGTTCTATGAGTATTTGTTATCATCAAAACTCTTACAAGGGTTGTAGAGTCAAACTATGTTCTAACATTACCAACTTTGGAAGCCTCCGAATTTGCTGATATCCTATAGCTCGCTTGATCTTCAGGTGCAACCCATTCTCGAACTTGATGCACTTTGAGAACTCAACAGTCTCTTCACTATAATAAGGATGGAACTTCACCAGTTCCATGAACTTAGCAACATACTCAGTTACAGATAAATTCCCTTGTTTCAATTCTAGGAATTTATTCTTCTTATTTTCGCGAACATCTTCCAAAAAGTACTTCCTCAGAAAATCCATACTGAACACAACCCAAGTAATAACCTCACCTACCTCTTCCAGCCTCTGAAGGGTACTAACCCACCAGTCACCAACCTCCTCCACCAGCATATGCGTACCAAATCGTGCCTTATGTGCTTCTAATCAGTCCATCACTCGAAATATCCTCTCAAGCTCTTTGAGCCAAGCATGCATTCCATCAAGATCATACCTACCCTTGAAGGTCGGTGGATTGTTCCTCTGAAACTCTCCCAAGTTATGGGACTCATCATTCCCACCAATGTTAGGTCGATTCTGCACAGCCTGAGCCATAGCATGTAAAGCAGCAACAATCGAAGCATTGTTCCTTCCAACCATTCTCTGTTTTACACCAATAACAGCAACAATGGTTAGTAGAACTATCTCGACAATATTCCACTGTCACACCGTATAGACTCAATAACCTGGCCGGATGGACTGACCTGCTCTGATACCACTATGTAACACCTTAAATTTCCCCGCGTAATTATAATTAAAAAACAAAGTAAATTTAAATAATTTGGACATTTAGGATGTCACCTTCATACACCAAGCATGCTCATGTAAAAATATATGAAACACATATTAAAATTATAAACCACATATTATTCAGGTTTGAACTTCAATGCTTTATTTAGCAGCGGGAAAAATCAACAATAATTAGTCTTAACTCTTCAGCATGAGTTATGATCATACCCATCCAAAATGAACATGGAACACCAAATAAATCCAACAAAGGGAGTCATACATAAGTTTACTCCTAATATAAACAAAACACTTGCAAGTCCATCAGTGTTACGTATCAGAGTAGACACTGACTCAATCTATGCAATAAGAGGCACTCTCTCCTCAGCCAACCTTGTTTCGTGCTACTCCTGAGTATTTGCATGTTACCCACGTAGAGGCCGCATTCAAACAGTAAGCGTGAGATGTCATATTATATAATGGAATGTATAATAATAAGTGAACAACAAATTATTACAAGCACAACATACATTCCAAAAACATATCGCACCCATACAATACAACAACAACACACCAATGCAATACAATGAGACTCAACAACATCGTCGACTCAATGCATGTGGTACCAAGTGTGAACTCTCAAGTTCAATGCTCTGATCCGCACCTAGGATTGAAGCTATTCAAACGAACTTCTATCCAAATCATTACCAACATAAAGCTTCATTAATTCATCATCATAAGAATTAGCTACTCGCACCCAATCCACACAATGGAATTAAGGCTCACCAACCACGGACCTTTGTCCAACACCATGAATACATGTAACATTTTACATGCAACAACAATAATATACACATAGACTTTTACCATAGTCAGTGCACTTCGTCGATATCATCCACCATTCACCAAACACCTGCCAAAACATGCAGTAACAACAAAACAACGATATAGCAAGAAATCATCATGCATTTGCAACAATTCCACAAAAATAACATAACTCAACATACACCAAATACGCGTCCATGTGTCAAATATTTTGAATTGTGGTACCGAAAATATTTTTAAGTTAAAGTACATTGAACCAGCTTTTCAATGATTCGAACCATGCACCAATCGGACACCCGAAACAAAAATTATGAATTTTTAAAGTTTTGAAAATAATTCTGCCAAACTCGGTGGTAACCAGTTACCCCCATACTGGTAATTGGTTACAACCCATGTGTTGTACCCCAAAATTTTCTCTCTCATTTATCAAGACTTTTCTCACAAGATTTCTTTGACTCAAGACTGGATTAGGGTTTGGTCAGCTCAAGGCATCTCATCATGCACTGATGACCCAAAATTAGGGTTTGAGTTTGCACAAGTATTTTTGAACTATCAATGCTTCGTGTGACTTTCAAACATCATTATGGATCCCTAAGATCACTCAGGACAAGTTTTAAGCTTTGAACCATATTTTTTATCATTCAATTGAACAGTTAACCTAAAAATCAACTGTATTGGAGAAAACATCAACCATGGCCAATTTACAGTCAAACTTCATAATTTTTTATCCACATCAACATTTTAGACTTATATATATCATTTGGTCAAGTTTGGATCACAATTCCTCAAGATATTTGATCAAATCACCTAAAGGGCAAAATGGTCAAAAATTAGGGTTTTGACTGAGGATGGGCAATTTCTGGTTTTTTGACCTAGAAAATGACCAATTGAGTTAAAGCATGATTTCAAGGATTCAATTGCATCATCTAGACCTAATAGCATGGTTCAAAACATTGCCATTTCATTGGATTGACATATGAAATTTGCAGTCAACTGATCAAAAGTCAAGTGTACACTGAAAAGTCAAACTTTGACTTTTTGGTCAAAATCAAGTGCCAAGGGTCACAATTCATCAAAACATGTCAAGATGTGAAACTTGTTCATCAAGAAATCCAAGTTTGAAGATTAGGGTTTAAATTTGAAAATTTTCTTAACTTAGAAATATTTCTAAGTATAAAAAATTTCTTATTTTTTCTCAACATTAGGCCATTTTTTCACCATGATGCATAATGATTCAAAGAAAGTTCCCAACATGAAAGTTGTATACCTCCATGAAATATACAACTTTTATTCACACACTTTTCCCTAAATATGCTTGGATCTCAAGATATAAATTTATGAATACATGCTCATGAACTAAGTAACTTAGTGAATTTATGCCCTAATTTAGGCAGGTTTTGGACCCAACTTCATGGCAATTTTTCACCTAGTTCCAAGAGGTATCCTGAAATGAATTTCAAAGATGAGTTATAGAGAACATTTCAAGCTTTCCAAAATGTCTAAGAACTCCTCAAGATCATTTTTGAGTAGGGAGAATCGAAGAGATGAAGTTGGCAATTTCTCACTTTTGGTTCAAGCCATTTCATGAAGAAACAAAGTTCCAATCAGTACCTATGTTGCCTAATCCATGCTTTACAGGTACCAAACTTGTTTCTTACTCCTTAATTTAATGCTTACTCAGTTGACAAAGCTTTGATCCAAGCCTTAGAGCCATTACCCAAGTTGTAATTCCATAAATGGCATAAAGTGACCATTGCCATTTTGAAAAAGCTCAACTTTTACCACTTTCCAATTCTTGAGCATTGAACCTGTATCCTTTGCACATATAAGTCTTACAGGCTTAAAGCAAATTGTACAAGTATATACCAACCCTAATCAAGCCAGTACAAGCATGTTAAGCCTTGTCCCTTCACTTTGCTTCAAAAGCAAGAAAGTGTGCAAAAAGCCTATAACTTACAAATCTGTTGGAGAGTTGAAAAGAAATTGATTCTATAATAATATGCAAAGACAATACAACATAGGACACGATTAATAGAAGCCTCAAACACTCAAAAACACCATAAAACTGTCAAGACTTGCAGTTTTTGCATAAGCATACCAATCTCTCAATTGGCTCGTGTGTTTCAAATCTTGATCATTAAAACACCTTACCTACTTGATATCTAACTGATCCAGACCCTCATTCATGTACTGTAACCCCTTCTCCATCATCTGCCATTTTTGCTTTCAAAGCTTGCAGGTTAACTTGGCCAGAGAGTTTCAGACACTTTCAAAGCAAGGCAAGGGTTGGAACACACTCAGGGAGGTTCAAGCAAGCTCAAGCAATCATCAGGCCTCCATAAAAATCACCCCAACTCCATCCATGATTTCAACTGAAAGAGGTAAAAATCTCAACTTATATCTCTTTATACAGGCAACCATTGGCCACGATTTATGAATAAACAATGTAGTCCTCATTACAACGAAGTTGTACATACATTTATCTTGCATTTATTTGGCCTGAGTTGAGAGAATTTTGAACTTGAAGATTCTGAAAAATTTAGGTTTAAATTTAGGGCTTTTAAAATTCATTCTGATCTTTGATTGTTAGCTTACATGATTTATATGGTTAGAATCGTGAGACAAAATGCTACATCTTTCATGTTATGAGTTTTCATTTTCATGGAGAGATAAGCAAGTTACAGGATGTCTGGCCAGCTTGGGGAAGAAGATGAAGTACAGGGCAAGGAATTTGTTCATGTTATGTTATTTTTGTTTCACTTAAATCAACGGATGTATAGCCACCCCATTGGCAAGGTAGCACGCTGGTGAGACCCATGTCCTGGGTTTGAACCTTGGTGCTACCTTTTGTTTTTTCACATTTTTCCACTTTCAGTTTTGGCTTTTTGCATGTTTGGGCCTCCACGTTGGGCTTAGCTGTTTTTTCTAACTTTCACCACTGGATTATTCAGAACACCCCCCTTGCCCAACTATTTTTGTATTTTTATTTTATTTGTTTTATTTTCATTTTAATTTATTAAATATTTTCTTTAATGCATAAAAAATCCTAAAAAATATAAATTTGATAATATTGCATTTTTGTTTTATTTTAGTTTATTTTTCACATGAAAATATATTTTATCTTCAACATATATTATTTATTTTCTTAATAAACTTGTAAAATATAATTAAAATATGTTTAGTATAATTTATTTATTTCCTTTTCATTCCATATTTATAAATATTTATTTTTTCATATATAAAAACTTTATATTTTTTATACAATATTATTTATTATTTCAACATAAAAAATACATAAAAAATAGTACATAAGAACTTTATTTTCTTTTAAAATAGAAATTAGGATTAACCTTTCTTTCAAGAATTAATTTCTTTTCCTTATATTTTTAGGTTTAAATTTCTTTTCACATAAAAACAAAACAAAATCTTTTTCTTGCATGTACATAATATTGCATATTTAAATATTGTATATTATTTATTCTAATATTCCTATAAATTCGATTTGGTTGTAATAATTTATTTAAGTTTACATTCTTGCAAATCCCCATTTAAATTTGTATTCCCCCCTCCCATAAAATTGTTGTAATAGCTTAGTAATCTTTACATTACGCAATTTACCGCTTTACATGCCATGATTAGTAATTAGGGTTTGTATGATAAGATCAAAACAAAGCAAATAGAAAACCCTAAATGAAAGATAAAAACAAAGCATGAAAATAACACACTTGCACACAAGCATCCTTAGGGTTTCTCCACTTGGTTTCCTTATACAAAAATGTCCATATTACGCATGCGAAGTATCTTGGCAAAACAAACAAGTATAAGATCATAGTCCCTCGTTGACGCTATTCTAAGTTGCCTTACAAAATGATCTTGGTCCCTCAAAATACTAAGATACTTTGCAACATTGCTAATCATGGTTATACAATGACCCACGCCCGTCCCGTTTACATCTAAAGATAGGGTTGCTTAACAAATCAATGGTAAGACAACAATGTCAAAGGAATAGAAAATGCATAAGAAATACATTTGAGTAGGTAGATTACTTCTAGTTACTTGCTCTATTTTCAAACAACTATCCTTGCTATTTTCAAAACAAACACACACATTTCAAAACATCTTACAAACATTGAAAACATTTTCAAAAAGACAATCATCTTTGTATACATTCTTACAAACAATGGCCTTCTTTACAAAATACTTTCAAAAACCACACAAAGCATAATTTAAAACAAAAAGCAAGTGATCTAGCAAGTAACTAAGAGCCCATGGAAAACCATGGATGAAAAGGGTGCTAATACCTTCCCTTTTCATAATCTACCCCCCGAACTCAAGAAAACATCTCAAAGGTCTTTCCTGTGCTTTTTCACCTTTCCTTTTGGATAAAAGAAAAGTCGGTGGCGACTCTTGCTAACCGCAAAATTTGCGATAAAACGAAAAACCTTCAAGTCAGTTCTCCCACCGTATCACAGAACTGGCGACTCTGCTGGGGATTTAAATGAAAGTTGAGTTACCTTAGGGCTAGATCACATTTATTTGCTTACATTGTTTGATTTATTTGCTTTACATTATGGTTCTTTGTTTGGGTTTGAATCCTCCACCCGGATTTGGGAAACATTATAGATAAATAGTAATACGTTGTGGAAACTGTGCGGGGTATATCGACATGGTCTAAGAAATAGCTATGTTAGTGTGACATATTTGTGGGTATCGGTAGCCTTTGAGTCAATCAAAGAGAATACGGGGTCGCTTAGTGATGTCATGAAGCACTAATAAACTTCTAGAACCCTTTACTTGACCAACTTGGCCTTTAGGATGTAGTGAGATGACTGGCTTTAGTGCAGTCTGAAGTTGGTAGATACTCGATACTACACTCATTAAGGGTTGGTTTCTTGGGATATTTCGGTCACTATTAAAGAGGCTTGAGCTGAAACAATGACCAAGGAAACAATCCAGTGATATTGAGCTCCTTACAACCTGGTTACTATTAGGACAGGTTGAGCCAACTAAACTTCAAGAGGGTACTTACCTATAAAAACCCCATGCAAGCCTAAACTAAGAACTCGTTTGCTTTGCTTGTATATGCATACTTGTACATAACATCATGGACATCATGAACATCATATGCATTCACTAACCATTTCAAGGATTTTGAGATTCATCTTTGTTCTTATTTTGTAGGATATGGATTCACTCCGCAGGAAAAACTATCCAAATCAACCTTGTAAGAATTCCTCCACAACTTAAGGAACTAGCTTCAAGGATCTCTGAGAACTCTCTATTCACTGAGAGGCATGGTCGTCTACTCAACTTGGTCACCTCTAACACAGAGGAGGATATGATGAAGGTGCTCTTCCAGTTCTTTGACCCTTTTCATTATTGCTTCACATTTTCCGACTATCAGCTTGTGCCCACTTTGGAAGAATTCTCTCAACTCTTGAGGATTCCCATTCTCAATCAACTACCTTTCAACGATACGGAAATAGATCCAAAGCCAGAAGAGATTTCTCAAGTTCTGCACTTGCACTCATCTGATGTAACAACCCATTGGGAAACTAGAAGTGGTGTCAAAGGCTTCTTAGCAAAGTTTCTATTTGAGAAGGCCCAAAGTTGTTGGAATTCCTTAGACTTGCAAGAATTTGAGGAAATTATGGCTCTTCTTATCTATGGGATGGTATTGTTCCCCAATCCTGACCAACTCATAGATGTGAGTGCCGTCAAAATCTTCATATCACATAATCATGTGCCTACATTACTAGGGGATATCCTGCACTCTTTTCACACTCGCACAATGAGGAAAAGAGGTGTCCTTATGTGTTGCACTCCTCTCCTGGAAAGATGGTTTATTTCTCATCTTCCCCAATCAGTCTTAAAAAATGAGCAAGGATTAAGGTGGTCACAAAGGTTAATGATGCTCAAACATTCAGATATTCATTGGTGCTCTCGATCCAAAGAGAATGTTATCATTGTTGACCGTTGTGGGGAATTCCCTAATGTCCCTCTACTTGGAATTAGGGGAGGCATCACCTACAACCCATGTTTAGCTTTAAGACAGTTTGGTTATGCCCGAAGGGATGGCCCACATGAAATTTTGATTCAAGGCTTGGCATTCGACTATGACAACGACGATCAAGGTCTTCACCAGAGATTCATCCGAGCTTGGAGGATGCTAAACAAGGTGGATAGCAAGACTTTGGGACACAAGAATTCCATCCCTCTTGAGCCTTACCTCAAGTGGGTATAAACCCGCGCTCAAAGTTTTATGATGCCTTATCCTTCCATTCTCCCGGTGATCATTGAGCCTGTTAAGGAAGGAGAAGTTCCATACACTATCATACATCCTGACATGCCCATATCTCTTGAAGGCCTACAAAGGGATTGGATACAACTCAAAGGATAGCGAGATACTTTTGAAGCCCAATTCTACGTAAGCGAGAAGAAGGTTTTGGAACTCACTAGGCTACTTCATGAGGAGCATACTCTAAATTCCTACATAGCACCAAAGAGGATGCGCACTACCTTTTTATCTTAGAGTTTTGTATTATTCTGCTCAAGGAGCATTGATGTATTCAAACTCTATTTTATTAATATAACGTGTGTTTCTTTTTGTCTAAATGAACTTGAATCTTTTAAAATCCTTGAAAGCATTGCATAGGTACATATCATTCATCATAACATAAACAGGTCTTTGCAACGAGTTTCCTCATCTCTCTATTGTTTATTTCAGTAAGATGGATCTCGAACAGACAGTCAAAGATCTTCAGGCTCAAAACATGCAGTTTCAACAATTACTCACAACCCTGGCCAAAGGACAAGAGGAGTTGAAGACTCTGTTGGCCAAAGAGAAAAATAAGAAAGAGAAGAAACCAATTGGTGTTGTAATCATGGGGAGAAGGTTTCAAGGACAAACTAGAAGAACCTTGA
The DNA here is from genome assembly GCA_948472305.1 of Vicia faba. Classification (NCBI taxonomy): domain Eukaryota; kingdom Viridiplantae; phylum Streptophyta; class Magnoliopsida; order Fabales; family Fabaceae; genus Vicia; species Vicia faba. The sequence continues at coordinate 646,173,234 of OX451736.1, read as the reverse complement.
ATTTCGCAGTAACATCTGATGAAGGAGAAGGGAAAGGAAAAGAAACAGCAGTTCCGTCAGAATCTGAAGAGGAGGAAGAAGAGGAAGACTACTCTGAGGAACAGTATCCTCCAGCTGATGATAAGTACAGACATCTTGAAGAGCGTTTGAGCGCTATGGAAATATAAAGGGTGCCAGGTCTAGACTTTGAAGAATTAGGGCTAATATTGGGAATTGTGATCCCACCAAAGTTCAAAGTGCCGTTGTTTTCAAAATATGATGGGGTGTCATGTCCTAAAATGCACCTCTGATCATATGTGAGAAAGATTCAGCCGCACTCCGCCGATAAAGACCTGTGGGTGCATTTTTTCCAGGATATCTTATTCAGAACATAACTCGATTGGTTTTACCAATTAGAAAGGGCCGACGTCCACAAATGGGAAGATCTTGCCGCGGATTTCTATAAACAATACCAGTATAATGTAGATTTGACGTTTACCCGTACTCAACTTCAGAGTATGGCTATGGCTTCAAATGAGGGTTTCAAAGATTACACGCAGAATTGGAGAGATCTAGCTGGGAGAGTGCAACCCCCTCTGTCTGAAAGGGAGTTGGTGGATATGTTCTTAGGCACTCTATCGGGCCCTTTCTTCAACCATTTGATTGGTAGCTCATCTGCTGAGTTTACTGAGTTAATACTAACTGGAGAGAGGGTGGAAGCTGGCATAAAAAGTGGAAAGATTCAGAAGGATTCGTCTGCCTCTACAGCTGTGAGAAAGCCTTTCACCGGGAAAAAGGAGGTATTTGTTGTTTACCCACAAAGGAATCAAGGGAGAGTTGAACGCCGACCAATGGTAGGGGCCTTTATGATCCCAAAGCCTACATCTGATCAACCAAGAAATAACCAACCGAGTGTGGAAAGGCCAGTCCGGCAATTCACCAGAATTAATATGACTCTAGCCCAAGTTTTACCACATCTTCTGAAATCTAATCTGGCAACTTTAAAGGAAGCTCCAAATAATCCCAACACTGCGTCCCCTCATTATCACCCAAATTCCAGATGCGCATATCATTCCGAAAGTCCGGGTCATGACACTAACAACTGTTGGGCCCTGAAAAACAAAATTCAAGACCTTATAGATGCAAAAGAGATTGAGTTTGATGCGCCCGAGAAACCAAACGTCATTTCTGCTCCTATGCCTAGGCATGGTCACAACATCAATGCTATCGAAGAAGATTTGTTTGTTACCACAGTTGATGAACTCTTGACTCCGCTCCCAATCATTAAGTTAAACTTATTGAAAGTTGGTGTATTCCCGGGTTGTAATGAAGATTGTCGTCTTTGCTTATCCTCACCAACTGTTTTCCCTTTGTTGAAGACAGGCATTCAACGCTTGATAGACAACCAAGAGATTCTATTTGAAAGTGCTCCTGTTTCACCTATTCCTGTTGAAGACGTTTCAATCATAACCATCTCCGCCAATCCTTCCAGGGTCCCCAAAAGACCCGTTAGGATTACATCGGTTCCAAAAACTACTCCTCTTATAATCATAATGCCGGGGCTGGGCCCGTATGAATCAGACAAAACAGTACCGTGGAATTACGATGGAGACATCTACTACCACAGTATCAAACAAGATGGGCTAGCCGCCGAATAAATGAGCTCCGAAGAAGAAGACTCTGACATTAGCAATATTTCCGGAACCAGTAAGATCACCCGTAGTGGTAGAATCTTCTCTCCAAAAATTACCCCTCCAAAGGTAGTTTTTGGACCCGTGGTTGTTCCAAAGGTTACCTCTGCACCAATAGTCATATCTGCAAGCGCTCATGTTAACGAAGACGACACAACACTTGCTGTTATCCCTACCAACACTTCTACTGCTGAAATTCGAGGAAAAAGTATTCAAGAAGAGCCTGTCCGGACGAATGCTCAACCATTGACTATCCCTAAAACCTCCAAGAAGGAAGTGGAGGAGATCCTGAGGATAATAAAAAAGAGTGACTATGACGTGGTTGAACAATTGGGGAAAACTCCATCCAAAATCTCCATGTTAGCATTGTTGCTGTGTTATGAGGCACATGCGAAAGCTCTGGTGAAGTTTCTGAAGACAGCCCATGTGCCACAAGAGACGTCTGCTGACCAATTCCAAGATTGTGTGGCCAGCTTGACAGTTGATAACGGCCTAGGCTTCTCTGATGCTGATTTGACACCAAGAGAGAGAAAGCACAATGAGGCATTACATGTCTCTGTGGAATGTAGAGGAACAACTCTGGCCCATGTCTTGGTGGACACTGGCTCATCTTTGAACGTTTTACTGAAGAAAGCTCTCGACAGATTGGATTGCGAAGGACTAACATTGAAACCCAGTAACATAGTCGTGAGAGAATTTGATGGCTCAAAGAGGATGGTCCACGGGGAGGTGGACATCCCCATAAAGGTGGGAACTCAGACTTTCAACTCAACTTTCTATGTAATGGACATCCGCCCCTCTTACTCCTGTCTGCTAGGATGGCCCTGGATCCATAATGCCGGTGTTGTCACCTCTACACTACACCAGATGCTGAAATACCCGGTCCATGGAAAGATTATCACTGTCCACGGAGAGGAAGAGTACATGATTAGCCACCTAAATTCTTTCTGGTATGTGGAGTTGGATGGCGAGTTCATTGAAACTCCTTTTCAACATTTCAAAGAAGTCTCTCAAGAGGTAGTAGTAACCAAGACGGTATCCCAGATCCCCAAGATCACAAGACCTCCGCTTCGGATGTCATCTCTAAAGGACTCCAAGGCAGTGGTAGAGGAGGTTGGATGCACCATCTAGGGGAAACTTCCAGACATTTCGTATAAATATGACAAGTTTGGCTTAGGGTTTACTTCAAGTGCTCAGAAGGTTGTGCGTCGTGCCCGTGCTGGAGGGCCACCTTTGAATATTAGCAACCGAGAGGTCAATGTAGTGGAAGATGGTGAAGAAGATTGCAGCTTGGAGGATTGGATATTTCCTACTGTCAATGGAGGACTTCGCAATTGGGAAGCCAGAGACTTTGTCCCAATAACTTTCATATCTCAGTAATTTATCTTTTACATTTTTGTTGGACTTGTAATATTCATAAACAATTCACACATTTAAAACCTTGTGTCTTACCCGAGGCACAATGGTCCATTTGTAAGGGTTTTTATTTCATCTTCATATGACATTCAACGAATCATGGACATTTTTCACATACAAACCTTTTGTTTTCATTGTCTTTCTTTTACATTTTATTGTTTAAGGATATTTATACCCTTACACACACCCACACTCACAAATGCAGGTACCCCTCCATTCCGGATCCCGTGGGTAATGATACTGCTATGGCCTTTAGTGACTCTGAAGATCTAATCTACCAAGCCGAAGACGAAGGTGAGGAAGATTGTGAAGTACCAGGGGAATTGGACAGACTACTACAACAAGAGGAAAGAGTTATTCAGCCTCATGAGGAACCGGTGGATACAATCAACTTAGGTACCGAGGGGGATAAAAAGGAAATCAAGGTGGGTTCCAATCTAGAGTCGAGTGTCAAGGAGCGTCTAATTCAGCTATTGCATGATTATGTTGAGATCTTTGCCTGGTCATACGAAGACATGTCAGGACTTGATACAGACATCGTGGTACATCGTCTACCCACAAGAGAAGACTGTCCACCAGTAAAACAAAAAGTCCGCCGCATGAGACCTGACATGTCAGAGAAGATCAAAGCGGAAGTCATGAAACAATTCAATGTTGGATTCTTGGCTATCACTTCCTATCCTCAATGGGTTGCCAACATTGTTCCCGTGCCTAAAAAGGACGGCAAAGTACGAATGGGCGTGGATTATAGATATTTAAATAGGGCCAGTCCTAAAGATGATTTTCCACTTCCCCACATCGATATCCTAGTTGACAATATGGCCCAACACAAAGTATTTTCCTTCATGGACGGATTCTCAAGTTATAACTAAATCAAAATGGCACCTGAGGACATGGAGAAAACTACATTTGTCACACAGTGGGGCATATTCTGCTACAAAGTGATGCCATTCGGACTAAAGAATTCTGGGGCAACCTATCAATGCGCCATGGTAGCCTTATTTCATGATATGATACATCATGAGATAGAGGTCTATGTAGATGACATGATAGCCCGATCACAAACTGAAGAGGAGCACCTTGATCACCTGCAAAAGTTGTTTGAGAGATTGAAGGAGTATAAACTAAGGTTGAATCCAAACAAGTGCGCATTCGGGGTGTGGTCCGGTAAACTCCTAGGCTTTGTTGTCAGCAACAAAGGCATCGAAGTTGATCCTGCCAAGGTTAAAGCGATACAAGAAATGCTTGCTCCTCGTACTGAAAAGGAAGTCAGAGGGTTCTTGGGACGCCTGAACTATATTGCCAGATTCATTTCTCACCTAACAACTACTTGTGAGCCAATCTTCAAACTATTGAAGAAAGATCAAGTAGTCAGATGGAATGATGAATGCCAGATTGCTTTTGACAAGATCAAAGAGTACTTACAAGAGCCTCCTGTTTTGATGCCACCAGTCGAGGGAAGACCACTGATCATGTATCTGACCGTTTTAGATAACTCAATGGGGTGTGTGTTGGGGAAGCATGACGAGTATGGCCGAAAAGAGCACGTTATTTACTACCTGAGCAAAAATTTTACCGACTGTGAAACCAGATATTCACTGCTCGAGAAAACTTGCTACGCTCTGGCATGGGCTGCTCACCGGCTAAGACAGTATATGTTGACTCATACTACTTTGTTGATATCTAAGATGGATCCGATAAAGTACATCTTCAAAAAGCTTGCTTTGTTTGGGAGGATAGCTAGATGGCAGATGATCCTAAGAGAATATGACATACAGTATACTATCCAGAAAGCTATAAAGGGTAGTGTGCTAGCTGATCATCTTGCTCATCAAGCTGTAGAAGATTATCAGTCCATGAAATTTGAATTCCCGGATGAAGACATCATGACATTAGATAGCTGTGAAGAAATCAGACCATATGATGGACCTGAACAAGGATCCCGATGGACCCTATTCTTTGATGGGGCATCCAATGCACTTGGTAATGGTATCGGCGTTGTACTCATATCTCTAGAAGGATGGCATACTCCCTTTACTGCCAGACTTTGTTTCAACTGTACGAATAATATGGCGGAGTACGAAGCATGCATCTTTGGTCTCAGGGTTGCCATAGATTTGGGAATCAAATCCTTAGATGTATTCGGAGATTCAGCTTTGGTCATTAGCCAGATCAAAGGAGAATGGGATACTAAGCACCCAAATCTTATCCCTTACAAAGAATGTGTTTTTACATTGCTTCCACATTTTGAGGGGATTACCTTCGAGCACTTCCCGCGAGAAGAAAATCAACTAGCAGACGCTCTAGCCACAATGTCATCTATGTTTAAACTTAATTGGGATAACGAGGCTCCCCAAATCACCATTGAACGAATGGATGAACCAGCACACTATCACGAGATTAATACTGAAGAGGTAGTGGACCAGCCTTGGTTTCATGAAGTCAAGAGGTATCTCGAGGCTCAAGAATATCCAGAAGGAGCTTCAATCAATGATAAAAAGTTCTTAAGGAGATTCTTTGCTAAGTTCTTCCTGAGTAATGTCATCCTATACAAACGCAATCATGACTCCATTCTGCTCCGGTGAGTGGATAAGATTGAGGCTGAAAAGATCATGGCTGAATTACATGAAGGTACTTTTGGCATTCATTCCAGTGGGCATACAATGGCGAAGAAAATCCTACGGGCAGGCTATTATTGGTCTACCATGGAAGCAGACTGCTATCAACACTCTCGAACTTGTCATAAGTGTCAAATTTATGCTGACAAGGTGCACGTACCTCCGGTTCCTCTGAATGTCTTGACGGCTCCTTGGCCCTTTGCTATGTGGGGAATCGATATGATTGGGGAGATCAAGCCTACAGCCTCCAATGGACACCGATTCATTCTAGTGGCCATTGACTATTTTACAAAGTGGGTCAAAGCAGCTTCCTTCGCATCCGTTACTAAGAATGTTGTTGCCCGCTTCATCAAGCAAAATCTCATTTGCTGGTACGGTATCACAGAAAGGATCACACTGACAATGGTACAAATCTTAACAATACTATGATCACCGCCTTGTGCGAGCAGTTCAAGATTCAGCATCACAATTCGTCCCCCTATTGGCCAAAGATGAATGGTGCCGTTGAAGCTGCAAATAAAAACATTAAAAAGATCATACAGAAAATGATAGTCACCTACAAGGACTGGCATGAGATGCTGCCATTTACTTTCCACGGGTATCGTACCATGGCTCGCACATCAACTGGGAAAACACCCTATTCTTTGGTTTATGACATGGAGGTTGTCTTGCCTATTGAGGTTCAGATCCCCTCTTTGAGGATTATGAGGGATGCAGGTTTAAGTGAGGACGATTGGATCCAGACTCGACTTGATCAATTAAACTTAATTGATGAAAAAAGACTTACTGATGTTTGCCATGGTCAGATGTATCAAAAATAGATGATCAAGGCTTTCAACAAGAAAGTCAGACGCCAAGTATATCAAGTTGGAGATCTAGTGATCAAACGCATTATCTTACCACAAAGTGATCCCAGGGGCAAATGGACTCCTACCTATGAAGGAGCATTTGTAATCAAGAACATCTTCTCCGGTGGGGCAATGATCTTAACCACCATGGACGGTGATGACCTGCCACACCCTGCGAATGCGGACATAGTCAAAAGATACTACGCATAAAAGACCCGCTAGGTTGACACACCTAGGCAAAAAAAAAAAGGGGCATCCCGGCGAACCAAAAAGGTTCGGGCAAAAATTAGGGATAAAATAAAAAAATCTGTACACCCGGCAAGTTGAAAACTCGAAAGGGCGACTTGGGCAAAAAAGGGTTTCTCGGTGGACTGAAAACCCGAAAGGGCGGTCCAGGCAAAAGTTAGGGAATTAAAGCGTATGACTATGTCCCGTCGGATCACTTTGTGGACAACCTCTTAAGTTCCACTGACAAACTCGGAGTTTCTGATTAATTCAATCATCTTCGGACGAAGCAACAAATCGACAAGATATTCGGAGATACAAAGGCTATAGAAGAATGGAAACCCCATGGGATTATTACACATAGCTATCTTTCTTTGTATAAAGTTTTTCTTGCTTTTTATGGCATCATTCTCTTACTAGAATGATTGTCTCCTTTGTACAAAATACTTATTCAAAGTTAAATACAAAGATATCTCTTTGAAAGTACAGAAAACTATTTGTCTTTTTCTTTACACTTGTGTTTTATTTGCAAAAACTTCCAATGATTCATTAATGAACATATGAATTTGAACATAATTACCATTTACAAATAAATAAAATGCGAAAGACAATTACCGATAGGTTGAAAAAGCAGGAAAACGTCTCTAGGCTATTCCATAAGAAAATCCCCACAGTACGTCATTTAGATCCCCAACGGAACTAAAACTTCAAATTATTAATCCCCAGTAGAGATCGTCAAATTTCTCAGAATTCCTCAAGCAGTATATGGCATTGCTCTCACAACAAAATCTTGTCAGTACTTCAACTTCAAGACATGAAGAATCCACATATCCTCAGCAACATTCAAGGATTTATTTTCCTCAATCAAACAGCAATACAGCAAATCAGCTTACATGCGCATACATTACATCCATATATCATAAACATTGATAAAACAAATACATTGCATAATACATTTAATACAACATAACTTTGTATTTCAGCTAACATTTTATCCTTTTCAGGATAAGATTAACAGCTACCATTAACAATGTGCAATCATGATACAGTACGGATACGCTCCAGACACGGATGCCATTTTGTTACCCATTCAGATTCAACCTTCAGATACAGTACGAATACGCTCCAGACACGGATGCCATTTTGTTACCCATTCAGATTCAACCTTCAGATACAGTACGGATACGCTCCAGATACGGATGCCTTCTGATACTCATTCAGATTTCAAGATCCAATACGGATATGCTCCAGACACGGATGACATTATGTTACTCATTCAGATTCAACCTTCAGATACAATACGGATACGCTCCAGACACGGATGCCTTTCTGATACTCATTCAGATTTCAAGATATAGTACGGATACGCTCCAGACACGGATGCCATTCTGATACTCATTCAGATATTCAAGTTCAGATACAGTACAGATACGCTCCAGACACGGATTCCATTCTGATACTCATTCAGATATTCAAGTTCAGATAAAGTACGAATACGCTCCAGACACGGATGTCATTCTGTTACTCATTCAGATTCTTACAACTTACAATTCAACAAATATTTTTGGATGGAATCTTCAAGCCCATCTCCAACAAGATTATATCACTTCTCCAGATGGCATCTTTAAGCCCATTCTCTCAACTACACATCATCGAGTGCAAATTTTTGGGCACTCTAGTGTCCAATCATTCTCTCTCCTTCGAGTCACGAATGGCAAATCTCGCCAATCTAACTCTTCAGGTTTAAGAAGATTGAACAGGGGAAGTTGTTGTACCCCAAAATTTTCCCTCTCATTTATCAAGACTTTTCTCACAAGATTTCTTTGACTCAAGACTGGATTAGTGTTTGCTCAGCTCAAGGCATCTCATCATGCATTGATGACCCAAAATTAGGGTTTGAGTTTGCATAAGGATTTTTGAACTATCAATGCTTCATGTGACTTTCAAACATCATTATGGGTCCCTAAGATCACTCAGGACAAGTTTCAAGCTTTGAATCACATTTTTGATCATTCAATTGGACAGTTGACCTAAAAATCAGTTGTATTAGCGAAAAAGTCAACCATGGCCAATTTACAGTCAAACTTCATGATTTTGTATCCACATAAACATTTTAGACTTATATATATCATTTGGTCAAGTTTGGATCATAATTCCTCAAGAAATTTGATCAAATCACCAAAAGGGCAAAATGGTCAAAAATTAGGGTTTTGATTAAGGAAGGGCAATTTCTGGTTTTTTGAACTAGCAAATGACCAATTGAGTTAAAGCATGATTTCAAGGATTCAATTGCATCAACTTTACCTAACAGCATGGTTCAAAACATTGTCATTTCATTGGATTGACAGATGAAATTTGCAATCAACTGATCAAAAGTCAACTGTACACTGAAAAGTCAAACTTTGACTTTTTGGTCAAAATCAACTGCCAAGGGTCACAATTCATCAAAACATGTCAAGATGTGAAACTTGTTCATCAAGAAATCCAAGTTTGAAGATTAGGGTTTAAATTTGAAAATTTTCTTAACTTAGAAAATTTTCTAAGTATAGAAAATTTCTTATTTTTTCTCAACTTTAGGCCATTTTTTCACCATGATGCATAATGATTCAAAGAAAGTTCCCAACATGAAAGTTGTAGACCTCCATGAAATCTACAACTTTTCTTCACACACTTTTCCCTAAAGATGCTTGGATCTCAAGATATAAATTTATGAATACATGCTCATGAACTAAGTAACTTAGTGAATTTTTGCCCTAATTTAGGCAGGTTTTAGACCCAACTTCATGGCAATTTTTCACCTAGTTCCAAGAGGTATCTTGAAATTCATTTCAAAGATGAGTTATAGAGCACATTGCAAGCTTTCCAAGAACTCCTCAAGATCATTTTTGAGTAGGGAGAATCAAAGAGATAAAGTTGGTAATTTCTCACTTTTGGTTCAAGTCATTTCATGAAGAAACAAAGTTTCAATCAGTACCTATGCTGCCTAATCCATGCTTTACAGGTCCCAAACTTGTTTCTTACTCCTTAATTTAATGCTTACTCAGTTGACAAAGCTTTGATCCAAGCCTTAGAGCCATTACCCAAGTTGTAATTCCATAAATGGCATAAAGTGACCATTGCCATTTTGAAAAAGCTCAACTTTTGCCACTTTCCAATTCTTGAGCATTGAACCTGTCTCCTTTGCACATATAAGTCTTACAGGCCTAAAGCAAATTGTACAAGTATATACCAACCCTAAGCAAGCCAGTACAAGCATATTAAGCCTTGTCCCTTCACTTTGCTTCAAAAGCAAGAAAGTGTGCAAAAAGCCTATAACTTGCAAATCTTTTGGAGAGTTGAAAAGAAACTGATTCTATACTAATATACAAAGACAATACAACAAAGGACACGATTACTATAAGCCTCAAACACTCAAAAAACTCAAAAACACCAGAAAACTGTCAAGACTTGCAGTTTTTTCATAAGCATACCAATCTCTCATTTGGCTCGTGCGTTTCAAGTCTTGATCATCAAAACACCTTACCTACTTGATATCTAACTGATCCAGACCCTCATTCTTGTACTGTAACCCCTTCTCCATCATCTGCCATTTTTGCTTTCAAAGCTTGCAGGTTGACTTGGCCAGATAGTTTCAGACACTTTCAAAGCAAGGCAAGAGTTGGAACACACTCAGGGAGGTTCAAGCAAGCTCAAGCAATCATCAGGCCTCCATAAAAATCACTCCAACTCCATCCACGATTTCAACTGAAAGAGGTAAAAATCTCAACTTCTATCTCTTTATACAGGCAACCATTGACCACGATTTGTGAATAAACAATGTAGTCCTCATTACAACGAAGTTGTACATACACTTATCTTGCATTTATTTGGCCTGAGTTGAGAGAATTTTGAACTTGAAGATTCTGAAAATTTTAGGTTTAAATGTAGGGCTTTTAAAATTCATTCTTATCTTTGATTGTTAGCTTACATGATTTATATGGTTAGAATCGTGAGACAAAATGCTACATCTTTCATGTTATGAGTTTTCATTTTCATGGAGAGATAAGCAAGTTACAGGACGTCTGGCTAGCTTGGGGAAGAAGATGAAGTACAGGGCAAGGACTTTGTTCATGTTATGTTATTTTTGTTTCACTTAAATCAACGGATGTATAGCCACCCCAGTGGCAAGATAGCGCGCTGGTGAGACCCATGTCCTGGGTTCGAACCTTGGCGCTACCTTTTGTTTTTTCATATTTTTTCCACTTTCAGTTTGGGCTTTTTGCATGTTTAGGCCTCCACGTTGGGCTTAGCTGTTTTTTCTAACTTTCACCACTGGATTCAGAACACCCCCCTTGCCCAACTATTTTTGTATTTTTATTTTATTTGTTTTATTTTCATTTTAGTTTATTAAATATTTTCTTTAATGTATAAAAAATCCTAAAAAATATAAATTTGATAATATTGCATTTTTGTTTTATTTTAGTTTATTTTTCACATGAAAATATATTTTATCTTCAATATATATTATTTATTTTCTTAATAAACTTGTAAAATATAATTAAAATATGTTTAGTATAATTTATTTATTTCCTTTTCATTCCATACTTATAAATATTTATTTTTGCATATATAAAAACTTTATATTTTTTATACAATATTATTTATTATTTCAACATAAAAAATAGTACATAAGAACTTTATTTTCTTTTAAAATAGAAATTAGGGTTAACCTTTCTTTCAAGAATTAATTTCTTTTCCTTATATTTTTAGGTTTAAATTTCTTTTCACATAAAAACAAAATAAAATCTTTTTCTTGCATGTACATAATATTGCATATTTAAATATTTTATATTATTTATTCTAATATTCCTATAAATTCGATTTGGTTGTAATAATTTATTTAGGTTCACATTCTTGCAAATCCCCATTTAAATTTATATTCCCCCCTCCCATAAAATTGTTGTAATAGTTTAGTAATCTTTACATTATGCAATTTACCGCTTTACATGCCATGATTAGTAATTAGGGTTTGTATGATAAGATCAAAACAAAGCAAATAGAAAACCCTAAATGAAAGATAAAAATAAAGCATGAAAATAACACACTTGCACACAAGCATCCTTAGGGCTTCTCCACTTGGTTGCCTTATACAAAAATGGCCATATTACGCATGCGAAGTATCTTGGCAAAACAAACAAGTATAAGATCATAGTCCCTCGATGACGCTATTCTAAGTTGCCTTACAAAATGATCTTGGTCTCTCAAAATGCTAAGATACTTTGCAACATTGCTAATCATGGTTATACAATGACCCACGTCCGTCCCGTTTACATCCAAAGATAGGGTTGCTTACCAAATCAATGGTAAGACAACAATGTCAAAGGAATAGAAAATGCATAAGAAAGACATTTGAGTAGGTAGATTACTTCTAGTTACTTGCTCTATTTTCAAACAACTATCCTTGTTATTTTCAAAACAAACACACACATTTCAAAACATCTTACAAACATTGAAAACATTTTCAAAAAGACAAACATCTTTGTATACATTCTTACAAACGAGAATCATTACAAAGATTGCCTAAACGAATGGTCTTCTTTACAAAATACTTTCAAAAACCACATAAAGCACAATTTCAAACAAAAAGCAAGTGATCTAGCAAGTAACTAAGAGCCCATGGAAAACCATGGATGAAAAGAGTGCTAATACCTTCCCTTTTCATAATTTACCCCCCGAACTCAAGAAAACATCTCAAAGGTCTTTCTTGTGATTTTTCACCTTTCCTTTTGGATAAAAGAAAAGTCGGTGGCGACTCTTGCTAACCGCAACATTTGTGATAAAACGCAAAACCTTCAAGTCAGTTCTCCCACCGTATCACACCATATAACCAAAATCCTGTGCCACTGACTTGCTCTGGTGACCGGTTGCCCAAATTATGGTAACCGGTTACACCCCTTGTAACCCAAAATCTCACGCCTCTGTTTGTGTTTGGTAACTGGTTACCCCAAAACTAATAACCAGTTACCACTGACAAAAATTCAGTTTTTCTGCTTTTTTTTAAATACGAAAAATCACATATTTTCTCAACCAAACAGTCCCAATTTTTCAAACAATGCACAATTCATTTTACCAATTTTAATGCTCATCTACACACATCATTAACAATATCCCAAATTATCACATAAAAAATTACATACATGAATTTACATCATTAAGTCACAATCACAAACACTGACACAAACTCACAATTTATAAATTCACACAACATCATCACCAAACAGAATTGTATCACTAAGGATTTAACACATGCATTGAAATTAAATTCTTACTAGTAATTACCCTTATCCACTGATCATTGCAAAACCCATTAGATAGTTAGAACTCCACCCTTACCTTGAATTTTTGAGTTCTCTTCGCTTCTCGAATGGAGTCTTCTCCTAGCCTTAGCTTCCTCTTCTCTTTTCTTTTCTCTTTTCTTCAATTCTACGATCATATCAACTGACAACCTATTCTCTAATTTTCTTTTTGTCATTCTTACCCCTAAGACCCTTTCTTTAACCTTCCACTTATGCCCTCACTCACCCACCTAAAATTACTAACAAGTCATCCATAATTCCACATTATTATTATTATTATTATTATTATTATTATTATTATTATTATTATTATTATTATTATTATTATTATTATTATTATTATTATTATTATTATTATTATTATTATTTTCTAATAATAAAATATTCCACTAAATAGTTAAAATATAAAAATAATTATTTAACCTTTACTAATATCATTTAACTCCTCTAATTTTAATTAAATAATGCTAGTAACTACTTACTCCCACCATCCCCAAACTCTACACAAATATTCACACGCCCCGAACACCTTAATCTCTATAATTCTAAGATAACTACCCCACACCAAGAGCATCAAAAACCATCAACACATATAAAAGCACAACACCACATATTTAAATTATGAAAAACAATTTAAATAAAATCGGGACGTTACAATACCCATGATCAAATTTTGACAATTGAATCATGTCGTAAATCTCCATATCTTTCCAGAATTGGCTTTTCTTATTTTCAACTTTAGTAAGCCATGAAAGATATGGTTCAAGGTCTTTCATCAGAGGGCAAGAGGGAAACATTCTAAGGGTGTTGCTCATATAGTCGAAGTTAATTTTGTATTCAGTGTTCGAAGTGTCAATCGAAGACTTCGCTTGGTCATCTATGGATTTATGGGTATCAGGTTTTTTTACTACCTTTATTATCAGGTTTTTGTTTACTAGTCAAGGGTTTGGTACGATGGTAAACAGGGAAAAACTCTTTGAGTTTTTCAGCATCCGTATTAGGGTCAGGAAAAGGACCTAGATATGCATGTGTTTCACTAGAGATAGTTAAAGGAATGAGGACCTGAGATTCATAAATCTTGCATTTTTCTTCAAGTAGAAGGGCATCAGGAACATACTTATAATTTCCTAGTAGCAGCGGTTTTGCTATTTGAGTGATGGGAGTTGAAACTTCTTTCTGTTGTTTGGATACTTTGATTTTGGGCGCCATTGTTGAAGAATGGAATTTGGAAGATGAAGAGTTTGGAAAAATTGTGAAGAAGAAACTCAAGAGAAAAACCACAAGTTTGAGGGTGCAGAAGTTGGAAAATGTTGAAAATGAAAGGTTAGGATATTTATAAGGAGAAGAAAAGAACGTTTCATTTTTCTTTTCAGAAGATGAATGGAGAGTTAGAGGGGCACGTGTAACTCCATGAAAGGATGCATAAACGGTTACCTATACAAATTACCTTCATACTTCTATTTTGTAGGAGTAATGATTCTAACTGCAATGCACGTCTCGATAAGACATTTTTGAACAATGGCCATCATGACCATGACGTCACAGCAGTAATTGCTGACGCGTCGAGATCTTTCAAAAAATACCATTTTCTCGTCGTAGTCGAAAAAGACATTTTTGGAGGATAATTTGTTAGCTGAAGTTTCGACGCTCAAGAATAGAATAAAGATATCAAAGTTTTTAAGAGAAATCAAGAATAGTAAAGATGTTTTCGACATAAGTAAATGTTGGTCCTCCGACCTAAATATGGTGAATTGACACAAAGATCAAAACATGGCGTTTCGAGAATGATTTGAAGCGGGTTCGACGAGGATATTTGAAATTTAGCGCGTATATGTTCTTTTGAAAAGAGACACGTGAAAACCTATGAAGGATCGAACACATGCAAATAAGAACGTGTCATCTTCTGATGAGAAGACTATTCGTGTCGAATTAATATAAATAGAAGTCTTTAGTTTTAAGATTCTACGTTCAATATTGTACAAATCACTCATATTTACTCAAAATACCAACGTATTATCGAGAAACGAGTTTCTGAGAAATGTACTTATGAAACACCATATTTATTTCTAAATACCAATTTATATTTCATAAAGTCGTAACACCATATTTATTTCTAAATACCAATTTATATTTCATAAAGTCGTTTACATTTCAGTTGAAACCTTTTACTTCTTTGTCGTTTTCATTCTTCATTTTGTCAGTTATTTCCAAAGTTATTCTTTAATTTCAAAAATATCACCATTTATAAAACTTAAAACATAAAATATACACTATTGTTCTAAGATCAATCTAGTCGATCTTACAAGTAACCAAAGATCTTAGATTTTAGAGGACTAACGTTTGTTTACCAAATGTCACAGTAAACAACATCCATTTAAAATTTGCATGCATGCGCCATATGAGATGGCGTGTCCACTTAATCCATATTTCAAATCTGATTATCTGCATAATTTTTTTAGAAACATTGTTATTGAAGTATTTTAATTGTAAAATCGGGTTATTGCTTAAAAAAAATTCAGAAAAGAAAAACATATGTTTTGAAAAGAGCAGAAAATATCGTGTGACAAAAATAAGTCACATAATTGCATTTTTATAATTCTACATCATATTAAGTATCAAGAAAATCCAAATAACATTATTGTAATCCTGCACCATTCAAAGACTATCATATTTTTATCTTAATTGCAGTCTTGTAATTTTCTTACAGCAAAGCATCAAATAGAGGAGCATCAAGAAACAAGGCAGAGTATCAGATTTTGAAGAATGGCAATACTGTAAATCTGCCCATCTCGTTTATACTAACAATGGCAAAACTGTAAATAGAAATGGCAATCTTGTGATTACAAGTATATACTAGAGACATCATTGGAAGCATGAAACATGGAGCATCAAGAAGTCTATATATACTTCTTCTCATTTCTCTCCAAATTACTAATTCATTTTAAGAATATTTCAAAGATCAAAAAATCATCATTCATCATTTCCACTAAAATCATATTCTTAGAATCAAGTATCTTCCTTCCTAAGAATATTTGTCTTAAAATACCATCATTTTTCCAAGGAAAGTTCAAGAGAGAAAACACATTATTTCAAGGAGAATTCAAGAAAGAAAATTCATCATATTCTTCCAAAATCATATTCTTAGAATCAATGATCTCTATTTCTAAGAGTATTTGTCTTAAAATCACATCCTCTCAATAATCATTTGTTGAAGAATTGTGAATTTGATCCTCCTTACGAATCAATCTTAATACGTTGTATATCCTCAAGTCAAGGTTGATCTTGGGTGATAGTGTAAGCTAGTTGAAGCTTTGTAATCAGTATTGTAAGCCTGGTGAGATTAAGAAAATACATATGGGTGTAAGAAAAAGATCAAAAAGATATTGATCGTTAATTGGATAATCTCACAAAACATGGGAATTGGAGTAGCCAAGTTTGATGAACTAGGATATCTCTGTGTGTTCTTTCTTAAACTCTTTTCTTTAAAGCTTGTTTATTTACACACAAATCCCACACTAGAAACACTTTAATCATTGATTATATTTATAGTTTATTTTGATAAAACTTGTTTTCATAAAGTAAAACCAAGATTTTAAAGGGGTCACTATTCAAACCCCTTCTAGTGACATTTCTATCTACTTCACTGCAGATATTGTCGGAGGAGCATTTGTGTCAGGATACCATAACCTTAAATTCATAGATCTAGAAATCTGATTTTGGTGGTGGAGGTTTCGTCTATGGTGAGAAATCAGATTTGCAGTAAGATATGGATGATGAATTTGAAGACGTGTGTGAAATCAGATTTTAGTGAACTTAGATTTCAAATTTTTCATTCAATAAAACCCAAATCTAATTCCATGAAACTAACATATGGATGATGAATTTGAAGACATGTGTGAAATTGTTGTTTATGACATGAAATTGGCTGAATAAATAATTTAGTGGAATTGAGGAATTTTGTGGATTTTGAATTTTTTTAGCTTTGGGGAACAAGATGAAGAATCAAATTAAAATCCAGAAAGAAAATTTGGCGTCTATTTTTTCTGTCGCTAAGTTTGTTACAAAAATTAAAGATTACACATCACCAAAAAATTGACGTCGACAGTGAAATTTAGACGGAAAGGACCAACATGATATGTTTTGAAAAAGTAGAAGGACCAAAATGACCGTTTTTAAAATTGAAGGACCAAAATGAATCGCGCCCTAGAGATACAGAACCAAAAAAGGCTATTTGGCCTAGATTTTATATTCTCCTACCATGTTTCTCATCATTACTATCTCACTCGTAGGCCAATTTACATCATAATTAAAGATGATTACTCTGCCTTTTCATTAAGAATTAAAGATAGAGCTTTTTTTGAGAAAGTGCTGTTTACAGAACATGAAAAGAATAACATCAGTAGTTTTTAGTTTATATTCATAAATTCTGCAAGATTGTTTAATGAAACAGCTAACTCAAATTATACTCAGCTTTGCCATTTACAATTAAATGCAATAGTTTTTCTAACAAGAACGTGTATGGGAGTTTCACTATGAAAACACTATGTACCGTGAACCGACAATCAAATACAATAGCTTTTGTTGCAAGAATATGTATCTAGAGTTTTCACTTTGAAAGAATTACATGTGGACCGCGTACCTTATCAGCTAGAAATGCTTTTAGTAATGCTTTTCTTATTCCAAGACGGGTAGGCTGTGTCGCCATAAGGTCTGCCTCAAAAAGGAAGCACGGGTAAATATAATTCAAACTCAACAATTGTTTGGGAGAATCAGGTCTCAGATGCACAAAAATGAAAAACAAATAGTCAATTATGGATACTATTATATTACCTAGGACTTTTCACATGAAGCAACAGGAAGATAATGGAGATCAATATACTAAAGGACCCGACAAATAAATTGGCAAATCCAAGGAAGTCATTTTTTCCACCCAGCCAGCTTGATGTTGAAAGAACAAGCTTCTTTTTTCCTCCAAAACTGTAAGTGTTATAGTTATTCTTTAGGTTGACTGTTATAACATCATCTTCCTCCAAATCCTCTTCTATTTTACCGTACAACTTTCGGAATGTGGGGAGAGCAGCAGTCCGCATCCAAACTATGAGGTCTTCTTGATCACTAAGCTGAAATACAGAAATCAGAATGGCCAACAGGGGGAAATAAAATAACATAATAGAACACTCATTAGAATCAGCCCAGAAGAAAGTTTATTGAAAAAAATCAGTAACAAGTTCTCAAAGGTGTTGAGGAAAGGTAAACGACAATGTTTTAAATCAAAACAAGTTGTCACACAAGAAGAAAGGATGACAAAAGTCAAAATACGATTCAAAAGCTCAGAACTTACTGGAATACTAGGATCCAGCTTTGCACCTCCAGTCAAGGTACCATTCTGAAAATTTAACGGGTAAACATGCTTTCCAAATTTGTGATTGCGATCACTCTTCCATGCAATGCCTTTCCTATTAACCTTCAATTCTGATGGTCCACGACTGAACTTATAAGTATCATTGAATAAACTCCATGCTATCAACCCACAAGGTACAATGGGAAGATCATTAGAAGACTCTAAAGGTCTACACGAACTGGTATCATTGTATCCAAGTCCGTCTAAGAGCTGCCGATCACTTCTACTTTTGACATACCTGAACAAATTGCAAATATTTTGATTGAGCAAGATAAGTAAATGCGTTAAGATGAAAGCAAATCCAGGAGGGTTTATAGTTTTGAGTGAAAAGTATGGACAAATTAAGATAAACAAATTTATAAATCTTGACAAGACCATAAATGCTTTTCGATACAGTACGTGATATTAAATTCAAAGACAATAATATAACATGCTAGCAACAATTTTCGAAATTCGGCAACTGGTGGGTGATCTGTGGCTCATCTTAAACAATGGTAAATAATTAAAGGAGATAGATTTCTAGAAATTCAAACTTGAGGGAAATATACACATAATGCTTATGAGAAATGTCAGTAAGTCCGAATACAACCTACCAGCAGTAAGATTGTATAAAAGCAAGAAAACCAACTAGCCTCATAAGAAGATATGCATTAAGCTTTTTATTGAACCTACTTGTAGAAGTGTTAGAATCGAAGAATCAAATTAGGATTAAAGAACGTCGAATACTATTGATAATAACTTGATATACTGTTAAAAAAAAGACTAACCATTAACCCCTATTTATAGGGATACAAGTCTTCTAATCCTAAATAAACATGAAGATAAGGAAACAAATCATTATAATACTTAAATAATATAGAAAATAATTCTAGGAGATAATCTAAGATTACAAACTGATTTAACAAAATAACGATAATAGTCTAACACAATAACTTGTACATCTACCATAAACAAACAAAACAAAGGAAGTAAATGCAAGTGACAAAACAAAAAGATAACTTGAAAATAGCATTGCTTCATCAGAATAATACATATTTTCCTGTCAATTTCTGTTAAAAGACTTCAACATTGTATATTTGAAACGGAAATAAAAATCCTTACCTTCGATGGTTCTGGTAATAGTTATCAAGTTGATAGTAGACATAAATTGGCGCTCTCATTGACTTAGGTACCTACAGACAAGTTGTATCTTTTAAACACAGCCAAGAAGCACTAATAAGATCAACTTCATAAATATTAATTTCAGAAAAGATATCTGTGGTTAAGTACCCAGCCAAAAAATTTATTTTAGAATTAAATTATAGAGGAAAATCAAGTGATAAAAGTCCTAACTTAAAAAGTAAATATAATAAAATAAAAAGAAGCGCTGGCAACACACTCATTAACACATATTTTTCAACACACTCTTTTATTGATTAAAATTCACATGGGTCCTATATAATCTAAGTTCCAGCTTGAGGGATTTGTTGGAAATAGAATATAACTAATGTTTCACTTTCCAAGTATAATTGAAATTCATTGTATCATCAGGTTCATAGCATTCTTAGACTATTTGTACCTTAAGTTAGGAGTTAATGCTAGGTAAATTTCTAATATTGAAAATTGCACCTATCATGCGTTTAAATAGATGTTCTTGATCAATGTGTTACTGAGAAATTCCTATGATATTTTTTCTCAAGTAAAATTGAAATTTTGGCTGCAGATACTCAATGTCACGTTCAATGTTATGACACCGTATCTGACTTTCTATAAGACAGTAAATACAAAAACAGTAAAGAACACAGTCAATTGTTTACCCAGTTCAGTGTGCAACAACACCTACTCTGGGGGCTACCAAGCCAGGGAGGAAATCCAAGAGATATTAATTCAGGAATAAACCAACCAGTTTATCTCCTTCACTTAAGACCTACCCAATGCAACTTCAATCTAAGTACAACTTAAACCTGAGTTCCTACTCACTCCCCCTCAATCACAGCAGTGATACATAAAACAATTTGACTAATGAATTGATGAAGACACTCTTCAAAACATACACTTGATTATGCTTCACAGCTTTTTAATCAAGCAACACAAACACTCTTGCTTTACAGCTTTGAGTGATACACAAACCTAACTTGACTTTGCTTCACAGCTTTAGTCAAGAGACATACAAACACTCTTGCTTCAAAGCTTTGAGTGATACACAACCCTTACAATTAAAACCTATTCCAAGTCACTTATCACAATGATAATTGCTTGGATTACAATAGTTAAAACTATACAGCTTCTAAAAGATCTTCTGTCAAAAAGGGATACATTCAAAACAGCAGCCCTGTTGAATATATAGCAGCTGCATCTTCAGTTAGGGTTTCCACAAAAAGCTAGGGTTAATTCCGTTTGCCCTTAAGACTAGGTCACAGGACTATATCAACCAGGTTGGGGTTGAGCTAGGTTAACCCAAAGAAAACGCAGGATTCTGTTCTGGAAAGACTGAGTCATTTTCCTGAAAAAACTCAGAATTAACCAAACTGCATACCTGTTTGTTCAGAACAGGATGTCTTAACATTTGTTATGACATCTGAATTCCTGTTTACTGATTTTGGTAAATGTGATCATTTTGCAAAATGCTCAGATACACACTCATAAACATCAGTACCTGTATGACAATATTTTTCTGCAAAGGTACCTAATAAATCTGTACCTAATAAACTAGAATGTTATGACATCAGTCATGACATTCATACACCTGGTTTTACCAAAAATGCATGCCAATACATAAACAACTACAAACTCCCCCTTTGGCAGATTTTTGGCTAAATCCCCTAAGCAATCAGAGATAGATAGCAGCAGAATAAATATGACTGCAGAAAAATAGAATGTCTAATAAAGTACCAAAATATATCTCCCCCTCTTTAGCCACAAATGGGTCAAAGATACATGTTCTTAAAATTTATACAGTCATCCAGAAAAAGTAATGAGAGCAGAACTAAAAACTGAACACACTTCCAAACTCTACCAGGGACCAGCATCAACTCCACCAATCAGCAATTCCACCAACCTTTAAGCACTGTCATCAGACTCAGAGGAGCTAGTTTCTTCAGTATTGATATGACCTTCAGCTTCTACACCCTTTTCCCTTCTGTTTCCTTCAGCTTCCTCCTTTTCTAACCTGGCAATTAGGTTTTCTAGGGTCTTTTTCCTAGCTTCCAGTTCTTTGCAGGTCTCTTTTAATACAGCAATAACATCAGATGTTTTGGACTGGGTCTTCACAGACGATGTCTCAGCTGATGTTATGACAATATCAGGAGCATGAGATCCCTGAAACAGTTTGTAGTGCAACCCAAGGGCAGGAGCTCTTTTGCAAGCAGTATCTCTTGCCACCAGGATATCAGGGTATTGTGCAAGGATAATTCCACAAAGGAGGGAGGGAAAGGCAATTGGTCCTTTGACAGCATAACTACCCGCATGTTTTAAAGTTTGTTCAAAAATATACCTGCCATAGTCAAAAGCAGTCTTGGTTCCCACAGCATAAATAAATCTCATCTCCCCAATCCTGTGGAGATAGTTGATTTATGGTTTGTAGGGACCCAGTTGGCTGCACCAATTTTGTGCAGGATGGCAAATTTCATGCTAAGTTTGCTGGCATTCAGCTTGCCTTTCAAGGGCCAGCACTTCACTTGCCTTGCTGTGATGGTTTGACAAACTTCATTGTCAGTGACTTCCAGATCAGGACAATCCTCATTTGATCTTCCAAGAAATTTGTTAATTTCTGATGGAGAGAAATTAACCCTTCTTCCTCTAACAAAAACACTTTCAAAGTCAGCTGACCTTCCATCAGCACAATCATTAGACAAGTTAACTATGAACTCCTTGACCAGATTTTCATAACACTTGATAAATTTTATCACTGTCTTCATCAGTCCAGCATTCTTGATCAGGTCCATGATGTCCTTGCACTCCATGGCATCATTGTTGAGTTCTCTTTCTAAAGCTATTCTCTTCAAGCAAACATACTTCCATCTGTTTGCATTGTCAGGATGGTGGAAAGAGATGTTGTCTGTTGGGACTTCAGGAGGGCAGTTTCCTTCTGATAGGAATTTCTTCAGCATCAATCTCGATTCAGGTTCTTTTCTCTTCTTTGTAATTGGTTGTCTACCAGTATACACCTGCGCTTTCACCTTCCCTTTGGACTGACCAGTTTTCACAGATTCTACCCCAGCCTTGCCTTCATCTTGGATTTCTTAACAGCAGGTTTATCTTTGGACATACATTTTGCATCATTCTGATTACCCTTTCTTTTCATCATTCTCCTAGCTATGCTAGGGTTTACATTGGCAATCAGATCATTGTCTGAGTATTCCTCATCCACATCAATGATAGGTGGATCAGCAGTCTTTTCTGAAGGGTTCTGAATGTTGTCATTTTGTGTCATAACATTCTCAGAGACATCTACATTCTTAGAGACATCCACATTTGGGCTTCCTGATTGATTTAAGGGGACAGAAATCCCCGGTACAGGTTGGTTTCCGCTTAGTATACTAGTAACAAGCCTGGCAATAGCTTGATGAACTTGAACTGATCCTTCTCTATTTGGTACAGAAGAGGAAGGATGAGAAGGATTACCAGAGGCAGCAGCTTGAGCTCTTCCTGCATGTCTAATTCTCAGCTTTTTGACTTTGGCGGGGTCAGTTGCCATCTCTCTGAGAGGAGTGATCTCAAGAACTTCAGATTCTATGCATGTGGTGATTGCTCGAGAGTCTTGGTCAGATGATGAAGATGAAGAGGTCGCCTTGGTTGAAGATGATGTTTGAGACATTTTGATTGACTTAGAGCACCAGTAGCAATTTGAGAAAAAACTTTGATTGAGAGAAGGGAACAGGTTGCAAAGTCGAGAGAGGTAGGAGGCAAAAGAGAGTCTTTTCAACTTCTTAAAGATTTTGAAAGAATTGGGAAAACATATGATTAACCCACTAAAAATAGACTTAACAAAATTAACTCCTTCAACCCTTGTTTTAAGCAAAATTAATTGCTATAATTTCTCATGTTGGCAAATACCCAACCTGCCCCTCAAGTTTTCAAGTTTATTTCCAACAAGAGCCTTGGTAGAAGAATCAGCCAGCTGAAGCTTAATGATACCACGTTCCAGTTTAATTGACTTCTTCTCTACAAAGTCAATGTGCTTGGTCCTGCTATGCTGAATAGGGTTCATGGAAATATTGATTGTATTCAGATTGTCACAATACAATGTCACAACATCTTGTGAGACATTATACTCAGTGAGCATCTGTTTTGTCCAGATATTTTGAGAACAGTTACTACTAGCTGCAACCATTTCAGCACAGAGTTGGGAAGGCATTCTTTTGACATGAATCATAGTTCTGGTTGATTCTTGAATGATCTTATTTTTCTTTTTGTCAACTCCATTTTGATGGTGAGTTATAGGAGAAGAGACTTCACGACTCATTTCTTCTGGGAAACAGAGTTTATTAGACTTGTTGTTTCCAAAATCCTTGTCATGATTACTTCTGGTTCTGACAACACATCCTTCTTCAAGTTTATTCACCACATCATAGACATGTCTCTTTTTACCAAGCCTTTCAATTTGAAGTTCACCACAAACCCTCCTTTTATCAATTTGCAGTCTTGGAATCCTTCTGACTGCTTCCATAGAGATAGTTCTTTTCATTCTTCTTAGATGAAGATGGCCAAGCTTATGGTGCCACAGTTTCATCTCTTTTTCTTCTTTGGTAATGGAACACATAGTGGAGATATTAGTGTTCTCAGGCTGCCACAAGTAACAGTTATCTTTAGATCTGATTCCTTTCATTACCACTTCTAGTTTTTCATTAATTACTAGACATTCAGATTTTGAGAAGATGACCTTGAATCCTAGATCACACAATTGACTGATACTAATGAGATTAGCAGTCAGCCCTTTTACCAGCAGTACTTCATTCAGACTTGGAACTCCAGGGCAGTCCAAATTACCAACTCCTTTGATTTCACCTTTAGCACCATCTCCAAAGGTCACAAAACTGGTGGTGTGAGGTTTAACATTATTGAGGAGGTTCTTGATTTCAGTCATGTGTCTGGAACACCCACTGTCAAAGTACCAGTCTTCCTTTGCAGAGACCCTCAGGGAAGTGTGGGCTATCAGGGCAGTAGCCTTTTTCTTCCATTTAGGAGCATGTGGTACCTTTTTAGACTTAGGTTTGACACCTGAGTTCTGATTAGGGTATCCATGCAATCTGAAGCAGAAAGGCTTTATGTGGCCATATCTCCCACAATGATGACATCTCCATCTTTGGTACCTTTTCTTCATATGTCTCTGTTCCTGATGTTGAGAGTTGTGTTGAGACATCTGCTTTGACATTTGTTTAATGATGACATCTCCATCTTTGGTACCTTTTCTTCATATGTCTCTGTTCCTGATGTTGAGAGTTGTGTTGAGACATCTGCTTTGACATTTGTTTAACAGGCCTGATCTTCTTGTCTGTACTAGATTTCTTGGCTTCCACAAATCCTAGTCCAGATTTGTTTCCCACATTTTGTCCAACTTGAAGAATCTCTTCCAATTTGTCTGTTCCATTAGTCAGCATCTTGACAGATTTGGTCATTTGGATCAGTTGTGAGTTCAGCAATTGAACTTCCCCTTCTAGATGACTTATAGTTTCAAGATCTGCCATTTTTTCAGCCTCCAGCTTTATGATGAGTTTTGATTGTTTCTCATTCTGCACACAGACTTCAGCACTTCTGATACACAATTTCTTGTAGGTATCAGCCAGTTCTTCAAATGTCACTTCTTCATCACTGGTGTCACTTTCAGAGGTACAAACACCAATTAGAGCAGTAACTAGTTTGGCAGATTCTTCTTCAGAATTACTTTCTGAATCACAGTCAGACCAAGTAACAGTCATTCCTTTCTTTTGTTTCTTAAGAAAGGTAGGACATTCAGCTCGAATATGCCCATATCCTTCACAGCCATGACATTGAATGCCTCTGCCTTGATTTCCCTTCTCTTCTGACCTTGGTCTTCTGCTGGAACTGTCAATGTCAGAGGGAATGTTATGAACATTAGACCTTGACTTTGGATCTATTCTTTTGATGAGTTTGTTGAACTGTCTTCCAAGCATGGCTATAGCTTCTGAAATATTTTCTTCTTCATCCTCCTTGTTTTCAACATCAGTGTTGGATACAAGTGCTATGCTCTTGTTCTTCTTGTCACCATTTTCAGTGATCCCCATCTCAAAAGTCTGAAGAGACCCAATTAGTTCATCCACTTTCAACTTGCTGATGTCCTGGGCTTCCTCTATGGCAGTTACCTTCATAGCAAATCTTTTAGGTAAGGATCTGAGAATCTTTCTCACCAATTTTTCTTCTGACATCTTTTCTCCCAGTGCTCCTGAGGTGTTGGCAATCTCCAAGATGTTCATGTGAAACTCATGAATGGTTTCATCTTCCATCATTTTTAGATTCTCAAACTTGGTAGTCAACATCTGAAGCCTTGACATTTTCACTTTGGAAGTGCCCTCATGAGTAGTTTTGAGAGTGTCCCAAACTTCCTTGGCCAATTCATATTGATGTACTAGTCTGAAAATGTTTCTATCAATTCCATTGAACAAGGCATTTAAAGCTTTGGAATTTCCCAGGGCTAACTCATCTTCTTCTTTACTCCAATCTTCCTCAGGCTTCAAACTGATTGTCCCATCTTTCTCAGTTATGGTGGGATGGATCCATCCTTTGTCAGCAGCTCTCCAAGCCTTTTTGTCCAGAGATTTTAAGAAGGCAATCATACGAGGTTTGCAGTAGTCATAATTAGTTCCATCCAGAATGGGTGGTCTATTTCCAAAAACTCCTTCTTTGTCCATAGTGCCAGAAAGTGATATCCCTAGATCTCACCCAGTAATACAGGCAGGGTGCCTGCTCTGATGCCAATTGAAATTCTGGCTGCAGATACTCAATGTCACGTTCAATGTTATGACACCGTATCTGACTTTCTATAAGACAGTAAATACAAAAACAGTAAAGAACACAGTCAATTGTTTACCCAGTTCAATGTGCAACAACACCTACTCTGGGGGCTACCAAGCCAGGGAGGAAATCCACTATAAGAGATATTAATTCAGGAATAAACCAACCAGTTTATCTCCTTCACTTAAGACCTACCCAATGCAACTTCAATCTAAGTACAACTTAAACCTGAGTTCCTACTCACTCCCCCTCAATCACAGCAGTGATACATAAAACAATTTGACTAATGAATTGATGAAGACACTCTTCAAAACATACACTTGATTATGCTTCACAGCTTTTTAATCAAGCAACACAAACACTCTTGCTTCACAGCTTTGAGTGATACACAAACCTAACTTGACTTTGCTTCACAGCTTTAGTCAAGAGACATACAAACACTCTTGCTTCAAAGCTTTGAGTGATACACAACCCTTACAATTAAAACCTATTCCAAGTCACTTATCACAATGATAATTGCTTGGATTACAATAGTTAAAACTATACAGCTTCTAAAAGATCTTCTGTCAAAAAGGGATACATTCAAAACAGCAGCCATGTTGAATATATAGCAGCTGCATCTTCAGTTAGGGTTTCCACAAAAAGCTAGGGTTAATTCCGTTTGCCCTTAAGACTAGGTCACAGAACTATATCAACCAGGTTGGGGTTGAGCTAGGTTAACCCAAAGAAAACGCAGGATTCTGTTCTGGAAAGACTGAGTCATTTTCCTGAAAAAACTCAGAATTAACCAAACTGCATACCTGTTTGTTCAGAACAGGATGTCTTAACATTTGTTATGACATCTGAATTCCTGTTTACTGATTTTGGTAAATGTGATCATTTTGCAAAATGCTCAGATACACACTCATAAACATCAGTACCTGTATGACAATATTTTTCTGCAAAGGTACCTAATAAACTAGAATGTTATGACATCAGTCATGACATTCATACACCTGGTTTTACCAAAAATGCATGCCAATACATAAACAACTACAAAAATAATTGAGAAACACTGACAAATACTTTTGAAAAAGAGGAAATAGATGGTCAGGAATATAAATATTACATGTCTCTATCTAGAGGGAAGAAGGCAAAATTTAGAGTAGTTTCAAAGTAGCCGTGAGAGCAAAATCACTGTCTATTTCTTCTAAATTTATTTTCCAATTAAGATTTCAGTTAAAACTAATCATAATAGGCAGCATAGCCACAGAAACAGTAAGAGAGGTTTGCAAATCGTGTGGCAGTTTCTAAAGATTGTACGGAGGAGTCAATCACTATTGAAATACATAAGGAACACAGCCGCCCCACCAATTTATTATATAGCACTATTTGCACATGACTAAAACCTGAAGCAATAATCCATGAACGATGTGAAAAATGAATTGTTACCTTCAAGAATCGCGAACAGTTTTTAGGGATTGAGTTGTCTTTTACATAGGCTACCTTGTTACCTCTATATTCTTCGGGTACACAATCATTGTCATATCTGTCCACAATTTCAACAACCTAGATGTCCATTGGTCAAACAAATATCACAATAAGCATATGGATAATGATTTGAAAGGAAAAAGATAAAGAAACTGCATAGTATTAATGTAAGAAATGATATATACACTATATGACGCACGAAGTGTAATGATTCCAACAGGAATAAAAATTAAACCCATCAACAGAAATGTAGAAATGACCTGCAAAGAACATGATTGAGAATTAGAATGCACATTTTTTACAAAGGCACCACAAAATATCCAAGTATTGTAAAAGAACTAACTGCTGCAGGTGTAAGGACAGGTTTACATGCTGGAAGGTTCTGCTGTGTAAACTGATAGAGTGCTGCAAGACCATCACAAATGGCATCAATTACAACTTAATGGATAACTCTGACTTAGTTTCTAATAATTTTTATTCCTTTCCAACACAGTCTATTGTCAAAATGAGAAGAAGAATGTATAAAATGCTTGAAAATGCAAGAATTTACAAAATGATTGTGTAATTCTTCATATATTAGAATCTGAAGTTAGGTTGCAACATGTGTGGAAGAACATTAAATATGAGTATTTTTGAAATATAAAAATAAATTACTGCAATACAAAGTTTTAGAAGTGACTAATGCAAATTCCAGCATATCTCTTATAAGGCTACAACTATATGTTTGCAAAAGTTTCAAAGCTTAAGTCAAATATTCAAAACTATGGAAAAACATATAACTAAAATTCTCTGATCATTTTTGAAACTGATGAAAACCATATATATCTTCCAAAAATTGATAATAGTTGTAAAATAATATACAATATCAATCTTGTATTTTGGTTCAAGACTTCAAGTGGAGGCAAGTAAAAATTAATCATTATGTAGCGTCCAATTCATGTAAGAGAGACATCTCAATATAGTGTCCTGTTAAGTTCTCTCTCTTTCTACTACATATCATAAAGGGAAGAAAAGAAAAACAAGTGATTTATTTATTAATAATGCAATTGCACCACATCAATATACAACAAAATCATCTATTGGAAATACTTTTTATGCAGAACCCCCAAACATTTTTGCATCCTATACCAACAGAAATAGTTGAAAACCTTCCTAAAATGAAAGTAAAACCCACCACCATGTCGTACAGGGCGTTCTGGATTTGCCCGTGCACTCGTGCTGATGTTTGATGATGAACTCCCTCTGTCGAGATCCATCACTACAGCTTCCCAATTAGCCAAGGTGTCAGTATATCACCACTCACCCAACAAATCAACTACACAATTTGCATCAGCACTTGCTTTTTCCAAACACTGCATGAAAGCTCAAACAGCAATGAATCAATTCCTCTAATCATCTTATCTTGAACAAAAACTGATCATCGCATTATCATCAATTGTGGATTGGTCATCGCATTTTATTTTGTTCAAATTATATTCAAAATTTCGGTCTGTCCAGGTATTGCGACACTGATTGTATCTGTCGCGGTGTGAATTAACCATAATTTATTATGTATTATAAAATCGGTGAATAACGGTATCATGAAACAAATAAACAATAGCTTTTTGAATTCTAGCTGAAATTTAACCATCATCAACAACAGAAAAAAAAATAAAAAAACCGTGAAGAAAAAGAGGGAAAGAAATGGTACCTAGGGTAGAATTTTGTGTGGATCTTAGAGCGGAATTGAAGAATCGAAGATGGAAGGAATAGGAAATTGAAGTATGCGGTACGTATATTCTTGGCGTGGAGAGATGATGGAAGCACGGAAGAAGCAAGAGCCTGTTTTCTGGAACGAAATATTTTCGTCTTTCAAGGTTTCGTCGAATTCCACGCGCTACGTTCAGAGTTGGTGTTACGATTCAAATCGAGTCATTGTTAGTTTCGTTCATTCATTCAATTAACAGTAAAAACTAAAATGTTTTTTTATTGGAAAAACAGTTTAAAAAATGCGTTCATCCTCTTTGATTCAAGGGATTGTCTTGATATGAAAATATCTATTATATAAAAGAAAGTAAGATGTTCCGGTTAATACAATAAAATCTATTTTTTATGGGTCAATTATTTTTTATTTTTTTGGGTAAATTAGGTATTAAAAATGTTAACCTTACTAATAATTTTTTTGTACGGCTATTTATTGTATATTTTGTTTTCAATATAAACCGTTTCATATCATGTGCTCATAAGTAATGTATCGATTGATTTTGCAACAAATATAAGCATCGATTTCAAATATCACACATCTCTTCAAAAGTCTCATCTCTTTTGTTATCACACCATTAAGCTTTTTGCATATACTATCACATTCAGATTTTCTATTCCTAATGTTTATGTTTTGTTTAGGTATGATTTATTGCTCTTTCTATTTATAGAGATAAAATTGATAAATTTTAATCCTTAATTTTTTTTTCGTTGTTTTCAATTTTTCCGTTTCGTTTTCTGATTTATGTGTTGTTCTAATCTCTGATTTTTCTTCTTTTAGTTTCAATTTCAATATTGTCCCTAGTTTCACTATTTTTGTTTCAATCCTTGACTTTTTTTTGTATTGGGTTCTTTTTGTTTAACCTAAAGCATTCAACTTTGCAGTTACTTTTCGGTTTTCCATTTGATTTTCAATCTGAATCTTACCAATTTCATTATATATGGTACTCGACATTCGTTGACTATTTCTTCCTCTCAAATTCACATTTATATTACTATTAAAGTTGTTATTTTACCACATAATGACCATATTACATAACTTCAGTTCATTGAAATCAGAATCAGAGACTGTTCTAATGCAAACCTGATATGAGAAAATGGTTTTAAGGGAAATTCCTGATCTGCTATGCATATTAACTGTTTATTTTCTTTCATTTATCTTTGTAATTTTGTTACTTCCATGTCCATTTGATTATTGATTTATACTAATGCAGCAGGGGTATTCTAAGTATCTATCAGTTTCGAACTCGAAATGATATTGACTTATTTATTTAATTTTCCTTGAGTTGTGTAACAACAGTTGAATAAAGACACTAAAGATGGAGATGTTGCAAAGAACTTTGTTGTTTATCAACATGCAAATAAACAGGTGAATTGAGATGAAAATATTGTTTGGGTATTGTTGTATCCCAAAATTTTCCCTCTCTTTTCTCAAGACATTTCTCACAAAAGATCTCAAATGCTCAAGGGTTCTCAAGAGTTGATCAGACAAGCCCACCTCCTAAGCATTGGATCCAAATTAGGGTTTTGATTTTCTCAAGGACAATTGGACTTTTTATGCCTCAAATGACTTTCATGGTTCATTATAGGTCTCCAAGATTTCTCATGCCAAGTTTCAAGTCTTGCACCATAAATTTGCTCAGTCAATTGCTCAGATGACTGAAAATCAGCTTTATTGGATAAAAAGTCAACTATGGTCAAAGTACAGTCAAACTTCATGATTTTTGGCCAATATCAACATTTTGAATTCATATTCATCAATTGATCCAGTGTTAATCACAATTCCTCAAGAAAAGCATTTAAATCATCAAAGGACAAAATTGTCAAAATTAGGGTTTTGATTGAGAATGACTGATCATTGACTTTTGACCTAGTACATGACCTAATGACTTGGAGCATGATCTCAAGAACTCAAATAAAACATGTTGACCTAATCTCATGGCTCAAATCATTTCTCAAGATCAAATGATTGATAGTTGAAATTTGGATCAACTGATGAAAAGTCAACTAATACATAAAAAGTCAAACTTTGACTTTTTGGTCAACATTGAATTTCAAAGATCAAGATTCATTAAGACATTTAAAAATGTCAAACTTGGTCATAAAGAATCAAGAAAGTCAAGAAAGTCCACAAAAAGTCAAAGTTTCCATACTTAGAAAAATTCTAAGTGTTTTTTACCTTGATAATTTCACTACTTCATGATAATTTTTCACCAAGATGCGAGATGATTGAAGGAAAACTTTCAACATGAAAGTTGTAAATCTTGATTAACTCTACAACTTTGTCCCTTAGGGTTGATGTCCAAAAAATGCTCAGATTTGGAGATATAGGCTCATGAAGTCATGACTTTTTTATCAAAAACACTTAGTGAAATTTTCATCAAGTTAGGCAGATTTTTTGTCCCAACTTCTTGGCAATTTTCACCAAGCTCCGAGTTGATTTAGCCAAAGTGGTAAACATGAAGGTTGTATACAATGTTTCAAGCTTTCCAAAATGTCAAAGAACTTGAAGAGATCATGCTTGATCTAGGAGAATCAAAGAGAAGAAGTTGAGCATCCTTTCTTGAATTACAAGGCATTTTCATGAAGAATGCATGATCCAATATCAAGCCATGCTACATAAATATTGCTTTGAAGGATTCTAACTTGCAAATTACTTCATAATTAATTGTTTATACAACTGATTGATCCTTTATCAAAGCATTTGAGCCATTGTCCAAGTGATTAATTCATTTTTGGCACAAAGGTAACACTTCCATTTTAGAAAAGCCAACTTTAATCACAATGTCAACTTCTTGAGCCTTACACTTGTTCCTTCTGACCACACTCCATTATAAAGTGAATAAGCAACCATCTACAACCTGTTAACCACCCTATGAGCCTTTGTACTATACATTGGAACAAGATGTTTCAATCTTGCTTCAAAATCAAGTCACATGACCATAACATGTGATCTCTTGATTATGATTGTTTCAAGCTTCCAAACATTTTCTCTATAAATAGAGAAGTTATATGCAAGCTAAAGGACGATTGGAAAATCCCTCTAACCCCCTTAAACTCCCTAAAACTCAGAGTTGCATCAAAACCTCCATTGTTTGTCATTTCTGGCCAAAAACTTCAAACTCACAATCCACTCGTGCGTTTCTTCTCTAAATCAATCACAAAGCTTCCATGCCTCATTTATAACTCATCATCACCCTTGTTTCATAATTGTAACTCAATTTCCATCATTGTCCAAACCTCACTTTGCACCTCTGCAACTTAACTTCTCCAGCAGATTCAGGCACTTTCAGCATAAAGTAAGAGTTGCATTAGCTTCCTAGGAGTTCAGTGAAACTATCTAGATCATCACAACACCTCCAGAAGTGCTCAAACTCTATACACGATTTCCAGTTTTGAGGTAAGTTTTCTCAACTTTGAACTCTCTCTACAAGCATTTTCAATGACTACTTTGTAAATGAAAAATGTAGACATAATTGCCCTAAAGCTAACCATGCCTTTAGTTTTCATTTATGTTGCCTGAGTGATGTGAATTTTGAAGTTGAACTTTTTGAAAAAATTAGGTTTTATTTGGTACCAAACAAAATTCATGTCCATCTTTGATTTATATCTTTAGTTATTTATATGGTTGAATTCGTGTTGAAAAATGGAGCAAGTTTCATGTTTACACTTTTGAAAATGGTTGAGAAATAAGCAAGTTCAGAAATTTGAAAATGTAACAATGGAGGTTGGCGCGAGGTTAGGGATGAAGTCATATTCAGGATTGGGTTTATTTAATATTTAGTGGAAGTTGTATTACTACCGGATGTAACAGCCACCCCAATGACAGAGGAAGCGCGCGTAAGGCATTGATCTATAGGGACTTGGGTTCGAGCCCCAGTGGTACCCTTTTATGTTTTTTTCATATATTTCTTGCAGATCCGGCGCACCTAGCTTCTTTGAGTCCACCATGCACCCTCATTTCAACACCATCAGATCACTATGTCAACAAATCTAACACATCAGATGCGCTTGTCCACCATGAGCTCTCACAAGCCAGCCATATGGGATCCAAACAAGGCGCTTGGGCCTCCTGACCTGGGCCTTTTTTTTTTCTTCTTCATACCCCCATTTTATTTTTCAAAACGCATGCCCATTCATACTTTTTTTTATTTTCTCTGATTACAAAAAACATATTGGGCCGCCTGTTTGCTACTTTTTTTACCTCCCTTCTACTTTTTAACACCCAACCCATTTATTTTTATATTTTCATTATTTTTATTTATCTATTCATTTATTTAATCAAAAAAACCAAAAATATATTTTCTTAAATAATTAAAATTAAAAATATTTTAATGTGAATATTTTATTTTATTAAGTTAAATTTCATTATTTTCTTTTACAAATTATTAACATTCAAATTATTTTCTAAACAAATTACTTAGACTTAGGTTTTATTTCCTTCTTAAATTTAATTAACTTAGATTTTAGGTTTTATTTAAGATAATCAATTAATTTCTTTTGTAAATAAAATCAATTAGTCTAATTAAATTACTAAAACCTTTTTTCTATCAAAAACCCTAAAAAAATAATTTCTCATTCATCTTTATATTTTGTACATTCTATTATTATTCATATTCAATGGTTTGTAATAGATAATTAGGGCTTTATTGCTTTCTTCCCCTCATTCACAAAATTGTACCCCCACTCCCTAAGCGTTGTAATAGCGTAGGATATTTAAATTCTGTAATTTATCGCTTTCCTTATTATTGTTAGTAATTAGGGTTTGCATGACAAGACTAAAATCAAACCATAGAAAACCCTAATTCACAGACAATATATTTTAAATCGAAACACTTTGCACACTTGCACCTCTAGGGTAACCCACACTTGTTGCCTAGGATAAATATAATCATGTCCCTCGAACGTGAGATATTCTAGCAAAAGACCCTCAGTTGAAAGATCGTAGTCCCTCGATGAACCTTTAATGTTTCCTTCGGTAAACGATCTTAGTCCCTTACGACAAATTGCTAAAGCATCTTACAAGTTGCCTTTTATGACTGTACGATAACTCACACCCGTCCCTTACATCCAAAGATATGGCTCTCTACCAACCAATGGTAAAGTAGCACTATCTAAAGGAGGAGGAAAAGAACAAAGACTTTTTGAGTAGGTAGATTGCTCGTAATCGCTTGCTCACAAACCAAAATAATCTTTACACTTCACACTTTCAAAACGTCTTTCAAAACAAACATTTTGTATACATTCTCAGCGATACGAGAATCATTACAAAATTGCCTTACATTGGCATTTTCAAACATCTTTTCAAACACTCTTTTTTAAAACAAATATTTTCAAAACCAGCACTTTGTATACATTCCCAACGATACGATAATCATTGCAAAGTTTGTCGTACAAAGGTGTTTTCAAAATATTTTCAAACTTACACAAACACAAAGCATTTCAAAATGAGCTAGTAATTAAGAGCCCGTAGATAACTACGGATGAAAAGGGTGCTAACACCTTCCATTTTCATAACCTACCCCCCGAACTCAAGAAAATTCTTAAAAGGCCTTTCCTATTCTTTTCAACCTTTCCTTTATTGGATAAAAGAAAAGTCGGTGGCGACTCTTGCTATCTGCAACACTTGCGATAAAATGCAAAACACCCAAGTCAGTTCTCCCACCGTATTACATAACTGGAGACTATGTTGGGGAACTATAAACTAAAAGTGGGGTTACCTTAAGAGCTATATCACCTTTATTTCTTTACTTGCTTGATTTGTTTGCTTTACATTTGTGGGTTATGTTTGAGTTTATTTCTTGAAAAGATCATATACCCAGATCTGGGGCATTTTGGGTAAGTAGCAATAGATCGTGGGAATACCGACATGGTTGAAGCGATGGATACGTTAATGTGACACATTTGTTGGTATCGATGTCCCTTGATACCATTCAACTGACCATAGAACCTTAGTTGAACAACTTGGCCATCATAAAGTAGTGATATAGTTGGCTTTGGTGCAAGACTAAAGTTGGTTGATACTCGATTCTACGCTCATTAAGATCAGACTTTCGGGATATTTTGGCCACAGTTTGGATGCTTGAGCTAAAACAATGCCCAATGAAGAAAGATCAGTGATATTGAGGCTCCTAGAACCCGGATACTTCTTTTAGGACAGGTTGAACCAACTAAACTTCAAGAGGGTACTTACCTATAAACCCCATGTAAGACAAAACCTAAGGCCTTGTGTGCTTTATTTGTGTGTGTTTATTTGTTCATGACATCATAGCATCATGCCATAGCATTTTCACTAACCATTTCAAGGACCTAGGGATTTATCTTTGTTTTGTTTTGTAGGATATGGCTTCCACTCACAGAAATACCATCCGAATCAACTTCGTAAGGGTTCCTCCTCAACTCAAAGAGTTAGCATCAAGGGTTCTTGAAAATTCTCCGTTCACCAAAAGATATGGTCGACTTCTCAATCTGGTTACCTCAAGCTTTAAAGAAGACATGATGAGGGTGCTCTTTCAGTTCTTTCACCCTGTACATCATTATTTCACCTTTCCCGATTATCAATTGGTGCCCATAATGGAAGAATTCTATCAATTACTAGGAGTATATATTCTTGATCAAATACCCTTCATCGATTTAGAGGAAACTCTAAGACCCGAAGTTATTGCCAAGGCCTTACATTTGAATAGTTCTGACATTGTAGCCAATTGGGAGACAAGAAGTGGGGTCAAAGACTTTCTAGCTAAATTTCTGTTAGAGAATGCTCGACTATTTTATGAGGCTATGGATTTGCAAGCTTTTGATAAGTCTTGGATCTTCTAATCTATGGGTTGGTATTATTCCCTAACCCTGACCAACTTATAGATGTGAATGCTGTCAAAAATTTCCTTACTCGTAACCCTGTGCCTACATTGCTTGGAGACATTTTGCACTCTCTTCATACTAGCACTATGAGGAAGTGGGGGACTCTTATGTGTTGCTTGCCTTTACTGTCTAGGTGGTTTATTTTGCACCTTCCCCAATCAGTATTGAAGAATGAGCAAGGTTTGAGGTGGTCGCAAATAATAATGTCGCTTTCTCATACAGATATTCGTTGGTGCTCTCGATCTCAAGAGGACATTACTATCATTGACCGTTGTGGGGAGTTCCCTAATGTTCCACTCTTGGTAATTAGGGAAAGTATTACTTATAACCCTTCTCTAGCTCTACAACAATTTGGTTACGCGTGAAGAGATGGTCCTCATGATGCACTTATCCATGGTATTATATTCGACTACGAGAATGATGTCTAAGGTTATCGTCAAAGGTTTGTACGAGCTCGGGCATGGTAAGCAAGGTTGATAGCAAGAATTTGGAGCATAAGAATTCCATCCCTATTGAGCCTTATCTCAAATGAGTACGAGCTCGTGCTCAAAGTCTCATGATGCCATATCCAGCTATCCTACCAATAGTTATGGAGCATGTTGCTGAGGGGGATATTCCTTTTATCATTCACCATCCTGACATGCCTACAGACCTCGAAGAATTGCAGAGATCTCAGATTCAACTCAATGGGGAATGAGACACCTTTGAAGCTCGATTCTATGCAAGCGAGAAGAAAATGTTAGAGCTCACCAAGAAACTTCACGAGAAGCAAATCCTGAATGCCTACATCGACACAAAGAGGAAGCATCCTTAGGAGACCTGAGTCTTAGGTTTTAGGAGTTTTTATTTTGTTTCCTCTTTATTGTGAGCCCAAGGGGAAATTGTAAATCTTGAACTTATTAATGCAATTATTGTTTCTGTTTCCTTTTTGGATAGCAAATTTAAATTCCTTAAGATCCTTGAAAACATTGCATCTGCATATCATGCATCATGTCATAAGTAGGTTTTCCGATACAGGTTTCCTCATCTTTTTACTGTTTATTTCAGTATAAGATGGCTCTAGAGAAAATCGTCAAAGATATGCAAACTCAACACGCACATTTCCAAGAGACTCTTCTTAACCTAGCTAAAGGTCAGCAAGAGATGATGGCCCTCCTTGCCACCAAAAAGAAGACCAAGAAAAGGGTTGTTATTCTCAACATGGGAAGAAGGTTCAAGGGGGCTGCCCGACTGGCTCAAATAGAAGAGGCTTCTTCTGAGGAAGAAGACAATCAAGACGAGGATGTTAGAAGCACCAGGGCTAAGGGTGGAAATAACCAGATTTTTGAGGACGAAGACTACTCCAATGAGCAATAGCCACCGGTGGAGGACAAACACAAACAGCTAGAAGACCGACTTAAGGCTGTAGAGATATAAATAGTGTCTGGTTTGGACTTTGGAGATTTAGGTTTGGTCCCTTGGGTGGTCATTCTCCACAAATTCAAGGTTCCTATCTTTGCCAAGTATGATGGAATCTCCTGTCCCAAAATGCATCTGAGGTCTTATGTCCGCAAGATTCAACCACACATCGCCGATAGGAAGTTATGGGTTCATTTCTTCCAAGAGAGTTTAGTTGGGACACAGTTGGAATGATTTTATCAACTAGAAGGGACTAATATCCACACATGGGAGGATCTGGCTGCTACCTTCTACAGACAATACCAATACAACACTGATCTTGCACCAACTCACGTGCAATTACAGAATATGACTATGGGTTCAAGAGAAGGCTTTAAGGAGTGTGCTAAAAATGGAGGGACCTGGCTGGAAGGGTGCAACCCCCTTTGACTGACAGATGATTAGTGGACATGTTCATGGGCACCTTGACTGGTCCATTCTTTAATTTGTTGATTGGGAGTTCTTCATCAGGGTTTACTGAGTTGATTTTGATTGGTGAACATGTTGAAAGTGGAATCAAAAGTGCGAAGATCCCAATGGCCTCAACCTCTACTGCTGTAAAGAAATCATTTATTGGTAAGAAATAGACTAATGTTGTTTATAGACAAAGGAATCGTATTAAAAATGATCGTCATCAGTCGGTAAGTGCAGTGTTGATTTCTAACCCAACCCCAGTTCAACGACCACAACGACAAAACAATCAACAAAGGCCAGATGCCCCGAGAAGGCAGTTCACTAGGATCAACATGCCATTGTCTCAAGCTTTACAACATCTGTTAAAATCACATTTGATAACACAGCGGGATCTTCCTCAAAATCCCAACACATCATCTCCGAAGTATAACCCAAATGCAAGGTGTACATACCATTCCAATAGTTCTGAGCACGACACCAATGATTGTTGTGCCCTAAAAAGCAAAATCCAGGATTTGATTGATAATAAGGTAATTGAGTTTGACCCTCCAGAAACCCCTAATGTGATTACCTCACCCATGCCCAGTCATGGTAAAAGTATTAATGTTGTTGACGATGTTTCATATGTCTCTTCCATCAGTGATTTGACTACTTCCTTGATGACCGTTAAGAAGAATTTGTTAAGAGCCAGTTTATTTCAGGGATGCCTTGAAAATTGTTACCATTGTTCTTATCTAACTAATGGTTTTATGTGGCTTAAGAAAGGTATCCAACGCCTGATTGATAGCCATGAAATTCTTTTCGAGAAAACTCTGTCCGTGAAGAGTTTGCCTGAAATTAATTTTCAAGAGCTGAGACTTGAAGATGTTTCTATAATCACCATTTCCAATACTCCTATTAGGATCCGTTGTACCCCAAAACTTTCCCTCTTTTTTCTCAAGACATTTCTCACCAAAGATCTCAAATGCTCAAGGATTTGATCAAACAAGCTCACCTCCTAAGCATTGAGCCTCCAAATTTGGGTTTTGGTTTTCTCAAGGACAATTGGACTTTTGATGCCTCAAATAACTTTCATGGTTCATTATTGGTCTCTAATATTGCTCATACTAATTTTCAAGTCTTGCATCACAAATTTTCTCATTCAATTGCTCAGATGACTGAAAATCAACTATATTGGGTAAAAAGTCAATTGTGGTCAATATACAGTCAAACTTCATGATTTTTGGCCAACATCAACATTTTTAAGTCATAGTCATCAATTGATCAAGTGTTTATCACAATTCCTCAAGAAAAGCATTCAAATAATCAAAAGGGAAAAATTGTCAAAATTAGGGTTTTAATTGAGATTAACTGATCATTAACTTTTGACCGAGTACATGGCCTAATGGCTTGAAGCATGATCTAAAGGATTCAAACAAAACATGTTGACCTAACTTCATGGCTCAAATCATTTCTCAAGATCAATGGATTTATAGTTGAATATTGGATCAACTGATGAAAAGTCAACTGATACACAAAAAGTCAAACTTTGACTTTTTGATCAACATTCAATTTCAAAGATAAAGATTCATCAAGATACTCAAAAATATCAAAATTGATTATTAATAATCAAGAAAGTCAATAAATTCCATAAAAAGTCAAATTTTTCAATACTTAGAAAATTTCTAAGTATTTTTAACCTTGATAATTTAAATACTTCATGACAAATTTTCACCAAAATGCAAGATGATTCAAGGAAAAATTTCAACATGAAAGTTGTAGATCTTGATGAAATCTAAAACTTTGTCCCTTAGGGTTGATGTCCAAAAAATTCTTAGATTTGAAGATATAACCTCATAAAGTCATGACATTTTTCATAAAACACTTAGTGAAAATTTTAGCAAGTTTAGGTAGATTTTTTATCTAACTTCTTGACCAATTTTCACCTAGTTCAAAGATGATTTAGCCAAATTAGTCAACATTAAGGTTGTAGACAATGTTTCAAGATTTACAAAATATCCAAGAACTTGAAGAGATCATGCTTGAGCTAGGAGAATCCAAGAGAAGAAGTTGGGCTTTCATTCTTGAATTACAAGGCATCTTCATGAAGAACACATAACCAAATCCCACAAATATGTTGCATGATATTGCTTTGCAGGCCTCTTGACTTGCAAATCTATCCATAATCAGAGGTTTACATAAGTAATTGAGCTGTGATCTAAGAGCTTGAGCCATTGTCCAAGTGATCATTCCATTTAAAGAATAAAGTTCACATTTCCATTTTGGAAAAGTGACTTTAATCACAATGTCAACTCTCCTTGAGCCCATACATTGTTGCTTCTGAATCCAAAACATTTCAAAGCAAGAAGAAACATATATACAACCTGTTAACCACCTTACAAGCTCTTGTACTTCACATTAAAACCATGAATTTCAACTTTGCTTCAAAAACAAGTTTCAATACCATAACATGTGATCTCTTGTTTCTGATCCCTTCAAGCTTCTAAACCTCTTGCCTATAAATAGAGAGGTTATATGCAACCAAAGACATAAATTTACAAGCCCTCAAACTCCCTCAAACCAGAATTTGCACAAAAAACTCCATAGCTCGTCATTTATGACCTTGAACTTCCATCTCATAATTTACTCGTGTGGTTCCTCTCCAAATTAACCACAAAGCTTCCATACATCATATACAACTCATCCCCATCCATTTTTCTCAATTGTAACTCCATATTCATCATCTTCCAAACTCAAAAACTCAGCTCTGCAACTTGACTTCTCCAGCACGATTCAGGCACTTTCAGCACAAAGTAAGAGTTGCATTAGCTTCATAGGTGTCCAGTGAAGCTATCCAGATCATCACCACACGTCCAGGGTTACTCAAACTCCATACACGATTTCCAGTTTTGAGGTAAGTTTTCTCAACTTTGAACTCTCTCTACAAGCATCATTAATGTTTACTTTATGAATAAAAAATATAGACATCATAGCCCTGAAGCTAACCATGCCCTTAGTTTTCATTTATGTTGCCTGAGTGATGCAGATTTTGCGTTTGAACTTTCTGAAAAAATTAGGTTTTATTTGGTACCAACAAAAATTAATGTTCATATTTTATTTATAGCTTAAGTTGTTTACATGGTTGAATTTGTATTGAAAATGGAGCAAGTTTCATGTTTATACTTTTGCAAATAGTTGAGAAATGAGAAAGATCAGAAATTTGAAAATGCAACAATGGAGGTTAGCGCGAGGAAGAAGATGAAGTTGTAACTAGGACTGAGTTTATTTTAAATTTAGAGCAACATGTATTATGACCGGATGAAACAACCACCCCAGTGGCAAAGGAAGCACGCGTTAGACATTGAACTATAGGGACCTAGTTTCGAGCCCCAGCGGTACCCTTTATGTTTTTTTTCTTCATATTTTCCTTGTAGATTCAGTGCATACAAGCTCAATACATGTGCCCTACACCATCATTCCTTCACCATCAGATCAATCAAGCATCTCGCCCAACACACCACAAAACAAGCGCATGGTGTACCTCAGAAAGTCAGCCGCACATGATCCAAAACAGGCGTTGGACTCTATTCCGAGCCTGAATTGTTTTTTTGAACTCTCACCCATTTTTTTGCTCACACACACGCAGGCCCATATAACTTATTTATTT
This sequence comes from Vicia faba, assembly GCA_948472305.1. NCBI lineage: Eukaryota > Viridiplantae > Streptophyta > Magnoliopsida > Fabales > Fabaceae > Vicia > Vicia faba. Next base: position 646,131,203 of record OX451736.1, on the reverse strand, counting down.
ATTTATTTCTGATTCCAAACAAATTCATTTTTGGGCCTAACCCTGTTTACTACTTTTTACCACCCTTTTACTTATAAACACCCAGCCAGTTTATTTTATATTTTCATTATTTTTTTTATTTACCTATTTATTTGATTAAAACCAAAAAACAAAAAAAAACATATATTTTTCTTAAATATTTAAATTCAAGTATTTGATTTTATTTTTATTAAATCAAATTCTATTATTGTCTTTTACATTGTTAAATATTTTCCAAATTAATACTAACATTCAAATTATTTACTAAAACGAATTATTTAGACCTAGGTTTTATTTTCTTCTTAATTTCAATTAACTTAGATTTTAGATTTTGTTAAAAATTAATTAAATTCTCTATAATTAAAATTAATTAGTTTAGTTAAGATTAATATTAAACCTTTCCATCAAATAAAACCCTAAAAAGTCAATTTCTTTTTCCTCTTCAATCTTTGCATTTTTGTACATTTTATTATTATTCATATTAAATGGTTTGTAATAGTAATTAGGGCTTTATTGCTTTCCTCCCCCCTATTCACAAAATTGTGCCCCCATTCCCAAAGCGCTGTAATAGCGTAAGACATTTAAATTCCGCAATTTATCACTTTTTTTTATTATTGCTAGTAATTAGGGTTTGCATGACAAGACTAAAATCAAACCATAGAGAATCCTAATTCAAAAATAAAATACTTGAAAACTAAACACTTTGCACACATGCACCTCTAGGGTAACCCACACTTGTTGCCTCGGATATAAACAGTCATGTCCCTCAAATGTGGGATGTTTTAGCAAAGACCCTCGATTAAAAGATCATAGTCCCTCAATGATCCTTCAATGTTGCCTTTGATAAATGATCTTAGTCCCTTACAACAATTGATAAAGCATCTTACAAGTTGTCTTCTATGACTATACGATGACCCACGCTCGTCCCTCACATCCAATGATAAGGCTTTCTACCAATCAATGGTAAAATAGAACTATCTAAGGGAGGAGGAAAAGAACAAACACTTTTTGAGTAGGTAGATTGTTTGTAATTTCTTGCTCACAAACAAAACCATTTCACACCTAACACATATTTCAAAAACAAACATTTTGTATACATTCTCAACGATACGAGAATCATTACAAAATTGCCTTACATTGACATTTTCAAAACATCTTTCAAACACTCTTTTTCAAACAAATATTTTCAAAACCAACACTTTATATACATTCTCAACGATGAGAGAATCATTGAAAAGTTTTCCAAACTTAGGCGTTTTCAATATATTTTCAAACTTACACAAACACAAAGCATTTCAAAGTGATCAAGCAATTAAGAGCCCGTAGATAACTACGGATGAAAATGGTACTAACACCTTCCCTTTTCATAACCTACCCTTCGAACTCAAAAAAATTCTCGAAAGGTATTTACTGTTCTTTTCACCATTTCCTTTATTTGATAAATAAAAGTCAGTGGCGACTCTTGCTATCCGCAACATTTGCAATAAAATACAAAACACTCAAGTTAGTTCTTCCACCGTATTATAGAACCGACGACTCTGCTAGGGAGATTAAACTAAAAGTGGGGTTACCTTAAGAGCTAGATCACCTTTATTGCTTTTTTCCCCTTGTTTGCTTTACATTTGTGGGTTATGCTTGTGTTTATTTCTTGTATAGATCCTATACTCGGATCTGGGGCATATTAGGTAAGTAGAAATAGATCATGGGGATTATGCGGCGTAATACCAACATGGTTGAAGTGATGGCTATGTTAGTGTGACATATTTGTTGGTACCGGTGTCCCTTGAGTCAAGTCAAGGAGAATACGGGGCCGTTGTGTGGTGTCATGAAGCACTAACTGACCGTAGAACCTTAGGTGAACAACTTGGCCATTAGAAAGTAGTGAAATAGATGGATTTAGTGCGAGACTAAAGTTGGTTGATACTCGATACTACACTCATTGAGATCAGACTTTTGGGATATTTTGGCCGCAGTTTGGATGCTTGAGCTAAAACAATGTCCAATGAAGAAAGATCAATGATATTGAGATTCCTTAGAACCCAATTACTTTCTTTTAGGATAGGTTGAACCAACTAAACTTCAAGAGGGTACTTACCTATAAACCTCATGCAAGCTTAAGCCTAATGCCTTGTGTGCTTTGTGTGTATATGATTATTTGTTCATAACATTATAAACATCATGACATCATTCCATAGCATTTTCACTAACCATTTCAAAGACCTAGGGATTTACCTTTGTTCTGTTTTGTAGGATATGACTTTCACTCGCAGAAATACCATCTGAATTAACTTCTTAAGGGTGCCTCCTCAACTCAAAGAGTAAGCGTCAAGGGTTCCTGAAGATTCTCCGTTCACCAAAAGATATGCTCGACTTCTCAATCTAGTTACCTCAAGCTTTGAAGAAGACATGATAATGGTGCTCTTTCAGTTCTTTGACCTTGTACATCATTGTTTCACCTTTCCCAATTATCAATTAGTGCCCAAAATGGAAGAATCATCTCAACTATTAGGAGTACCAGTCCTTGATCAAATACCATTATCCAGTTTAGAGGAAACTCCAAAGCCTGAAGTTATTGCTAAGGCCTTACATTTGAAGAGTTCTGATGTTGTAGCTAATTGGGAGACAAGAAGTTGGGTCAAAGGCTTTTTGGTTAAATTCATGATGGAGGAGGCTCGACTATTTTGGGATTCTATGGATTTACAAGATTTTGAGGAGATCTTGGATCTTATAATCTATGGGTTGATGCTTTTTCCTAACCCTGACCATTTCATAGATGTGAATGCTGTCAAAATTTTCCTTACTTGTAACCCTGTGCCTAGATATCTTGGAGACGTTTTGCACTCTCTTCATACTCGCACTATAAAGAAACAAGGAACTCTTATGTGTTGCTTGCCTTTGCTGTCTAGGTGGTTTATTTTGCACCTTCCTTGATTGGTATTGAAGAATGAGCAAGGTTTGAGATGGTCCCAAAGGTTAATGCCGCTTTCTTACAGATATCCATTGGTGCTATCGATCTTAAGAGGATATTACTATCATTGATCGTTGTGGGGAGTTCCCTAATGTTACACTCTTAGGGATTAGGTGAGGTATTACTTATAACCCTTCTGTAGCTCTACAAAAATTTGGCTATGCTCGAAGAGATGGTCCTCGTGACGCGCTTATCTATGGTATTATATTCGACTACGAGAACGATGTCCAAGGTTATCATTGAAGGTTTGTACATGCTTGAGGCATGTTAAGCAAGGTTGATATCAAGACTTTGGTACATAATAACTATATCCCTTTAGAGCCTTATCTTAAATGGGTGTAAGCTCACGCTCAAAATCTCATGATTCCATATCCTACTATCCTACCAATAGTTCTGGAGCCTGTTACCGAGGGAGATATTCCTTATACCATTCTCCATCCTGACATGCCTACCGACTTTGAAGAATTGCAGAGATATTGGATTCAACTTAAAGGATAATGATACACCTTTGAGGCTCGATTCTACGCAAGCGAGAAGAAAGTGTTTGAGCTCACAAGGCAACTTCACGAGGAGCGAAGCCTGAATGCATACATTAAACCAAGGAGGAAGCGTCTGTGGGAGACTTGATTCTTTTGTTTTAGAAGTCTATTTTGTTGTCTTTTGACACCCCTTTTTTCTCTTTCATTGTAAGCCCCATGGGAAATTGTAATCTTGAATTTATTAATACAATTGTTGTATTTATTTCCTTTTTGGCTGGCAAATTTAAATCTCTCGAGGTCCTTGAAAACATTGCATCTACATAGCATGCATCATATCATAAGAAGGTTTTCCAATACATGTTTCCTCATCTTTTTACTGTTTGTTTCAGTATAAGATGGCTCTAGAGAAAACCGTCAAAGATCTGCAAACTCAACACGCACAATTCCAAGAGACTCTTCTCAACTTAGCTAAAGGATAACAAGAAAGGATGGCACTCCTTGCCACCAAAAAGAAGACCAAGAAATAGGTTGTCATCCTTAACACGGGAAGAAGGTTCAAGGGGCCCGCTCGACAGGCTAAAATAGAAGAGGCTTCTTCTGTGGAAGAATACAATCAATAAGAGGAAGTTAGAAGCACCAGAGTTGGGGGTGGAAATAACCAGATTACTGAGGACAGACTATTCCGAAGAGAAGTATCCACCGATGGATGAGAAATACAAACAGCTGGAATATTGACTTAAGGCCGTAGAGATCCAAACAGTGCCTAGTTTGGACTTTGGAGACTTAGGTTTGGTCCCTAGGGTGGTCATTCCCCACAAATTTCAGGTTCCCGTCTTTGCCAAATACAATGGGGTCTCCTGTCCAAAGATGCATCTAAGGTCTTATGTCTATAAGATTCAACCACACACCACTGATAGGAAGTTATGGGTGCACTTCTTCCAAGAAAGCTTATCTGGGACATAGTTGGAGTGCTTCTATCAACTAGAGGGGACTAATATCCACACATGGGAGGATCTGGATGTTGCCTTCTACAGATAATACCAATACAATGCCGACCTTGCACTAACTCGCATGCAATTACAAAATATGACTATAGGTTTAAATGAAGGTGTGATACGGTGGGAGAATTGACTTGGGTGTTTTGTGTTTTATCGCAAATGTTGTGGTTTAGCAAGAGTCGCCACCGACTTTTCTTTTATCCAAAAGGAAAGGTGAAAAAGCACAGGGAAAACCTTTGAGATTATTTCTTGAGTTCGGGGGGTAGATTATGAAAAGGGAAGGTATTAGCACCCTTTTCATCCATGGTTTTCCATGGGCTCTTACTTGCTAGATCACTTGCTTTTATTTGAAATTGTGCTTTTGTGTGGTTTTTGAAAGTATTTTGTAAAGAGACCAATGTTTAGGCAAACTTTGTAATGATTCTCGTTCGTAAGAAAGATACAAAGATGTTGATCTTTTGAAAATGTTTTCAAGTTTGTAAGATGTTTTGAAAGTGTAGGTGTTTGTTTTGAAAAATAGCAAGGATGTTTTGTTTTGAAAGTGAGCAAGTAATTAGGAACATTCTACCTACTCAAAAGTCTTTCATTTTCATTTCCTCTTTTCTTTGACATTGTTATCTTACCATTGATTTGGTAAGTAAACCTATCTTTGGATGTAAACGGGACGGGCGTGGGTCATCGTATAACCATGATTAGCAATGTTGCAAGGTATCTTAACATTTTTCTTTAGGGACTAAGATCATTTTAAAAAAAAGGCAACATAGATAGCGTCGTCGAGGGACTATGATCTTGTACTTTCACTTGTTTTTGCTAAGATACCTCACATGCATAATATGACCATTTTTATAAGGCAATCAAGTGGACTTTACCCTAGGGGTGCTTGTGTGCAAGTGCATTGATTTTCATGCTTTGTTTAGTCTTTGATTAGGGTTTGCTGCTTGTTGATTTTATCTTCTCATACAAACCCTAAATACTAGCATTTATATAAAGCGATAAATTGCGAAAAATAAAATTACTATGCTATTACATCATTAGGGGAGGGGGTGTACAAATTTACAAATGGAGATTTCAAGAAAATTAAACCTAATTATCTATTACAACCATATTGAATATTGTACCAAATTGAAAATAAAATGCAAGAATATAAATGGAAAAAGAAATGATTTTTGTTGTTTTTATAAAAGGGGTTTTGTCTTGACCTAATTAAAGAAAATGATTAATGAACAAAAAAATTAAACATAAATTAATTAAGAAGGAAATTAAGTTAAAAATGTATTTTAGGGTTTTATTTATGAAAATGTTTATCTTAATAAAAAAATATGAATATTAATTAATTAAAATAAACCTAAGTTCTAATTTGATTTTAACTAAGAAAACAAAATAATATACTAATTTAACCTAAGTCTAAAAATTAATTATTTAAGAAAAAAAGAAATTAATTTGTTTTAAGAAAATATTTTTTTAGTCTTTTTGTTTTATGGAGAAAATAAAATATATAAGTATAAATAATAAATAAAAATAAATTTGGATTTTTATATGATTTATGAAAATAATAATAGTAATAATAATAATAACAATAGTATTAATAACAAAAAAAATGAAATAAAAATAAAAATAAGTCAGGGAGGTGGATTAGTAATACAAGAGGTGTTGTGAAGAAAAAAAAAGATTAGGCCCACATGAAAGCCCAATCGCTGCCAAAAAAGTACAAAAAAGTAAGAAAATAGTGAAAAAATAACAAAAGGTCACGCTGGGGCTTGAACTCAGGACCTAAGGGTGACAGGCGCGCGCTTTAACCACTGGGATGGTGATACATCCGTTAACTTGTGTGAAAGGATAAATACATAACACAAAACGTGCTCTGATTACACTTCATCTTCAACCTCCAGCCAAAGGATCTGTAACTTCTTCATCTCTCAATAAAAATGAAAAGTTCAAACATGAAAGTTGTGGCATTTCTTCCCACGAATCCAACCATGTAAATAACTTAAGCTAACCGTCAAAGATGAATGAGAATTTTTCTGGCCCTAATTTAAAACCTAAAAATTTCAGAAAACTTCAAACTCTAAAATTCTCTAAGCTCAGACCATATAAATGCAAACTATGGATATGTACAGCTTCGTGGCAATGGTATCTACATTTTATCTTCACAAGTCAAAATCAAATGATACTTGTATGAAGAGATATAAGTTTGAAAACTTACCTCTTACAGCTGGAGTCGTGTATGGAGTTTGAGCAACCTTTGTGATAGCCTGATGATTTCTGTAGCTTGCTTGGACCTCCTTGAGGGTGTTCCAACTCCTACTTTGCTTTGAGGATGGCTGAAACTCCCAACTCAAGTCAAGTTGCAAGCTTCAAATTTGGAAATGATGGATAGTGATGGAGGAGTTACAGTCAATAAACAGGGGTCTGGATCACTTTGATATGATGTATATTAAATGTTTGGATGGTTAAAACTCAATACACACGAGTGGATTTGGAGATGGCTATGTGAGGTTCAAAACTGTCAAGTTATGGTCTATTCTGAGTTTCAGAGTGCTTGGGAGTGTTTTATGGTCTTAGAATTAGAGTCTTATGTTGCAATATACTTGTTTATATGTATGGAAAAGGTTAGAGATCAAATGCACTCAAGGTTTCTGAGTTCTAGCCTTTTGGCTCTATGACTTGCTTTTGAAGAAAAGTGAGAAGACAAATATCAAAGTGTTGTACAAGCATATTATGAGTTCAAATAGGATTTAGACACATTGATTTTGGTTTATAGGGGTTGTGTGTGCCGAAAGAACAAGTGCAAAGCTCAAGGAGTTGACAATTGCAAAAGTGATGCTTTATCAAAATGGAAATGACTACTTTGTGCCATAAATGGAAATGTAACTTGGATAAAGGCTCAAGTGCTTGGATTAAAGCTCTATCAGATGTGTAAACATTTAATTATGGAGTGACAAACAAGTTTGAGGCCTGCAAAGCAAAGATTATGCATGCTAGGCTTGGATTTGAATTTTTGTTCATCATGAAATGGCTTATAATTTAAGTTTGAACACCCTAACTTCATCTCTTCGATTCTCCTTGCTCACAAATGATATCAAGGAGTTCTTGGACATTTTGGAAAGATTGTAATATACTCTACAACACCTTTGTGAATCACTTTTTAAAATTCCCCTTAGAACTATATGAAAAAATGCCATGAAGTTAGGTCAAAATCTTGACTAAAACTAGGGCAAAATTTCACTAAGTGTTCAATTTCAAGACCATGACTTTATGAATGAATAACTTGAGATCCAAGAATTTTTAGGAGAAGTCGTGTAAAGAAATGGTGTAGATATCATGGGGATCTACAACATTCATGTTGAAAGTTTCTTCTGAATCATCTTGCATCATGGTGAAAAATTGGCTCAAAGTTATGAAAAAATATGAAGTTTTAAACACTTAGAAAATTTTCTAAGTTAGAAAACTTTGACTTTTCAAAATGAAATCTTAACTTTTTTGATTTCTTGATGAAAAAGCTTCATATTTTGACATTTTTTGATGAATTGTGATCTTTGACATTGGATTTTGACCAAAAAGTCAAAGTTTGACTTTTCAGTGTACATTTGACTTTTGATCAGTTGACTGGAAATTCACTATCAATCCAATTGATCTCGAGCAATGTTTTAGGTCATGCCATTAGGTAAAAAATATGCATTTGAACTCTTTAAACCATGCTTCAAACCAATTGACCATTTTCTAGGTCAAAAAATCAGAAATTACCCTTTCTCAATCAAAACCCTAATTTTGACCATTTTTCCCTTTTGATGATTCAATCAAATTCCTTGAAGAATTATGGTCCAAACTTGATCAAATGATACATATGAGTTTATAATGTTGACGTGGATAAAAAATTACGAAGTTTGATTGTAAATTGGTCATAGTTGACTTTTCCCCCAATACAGTTGATTTTTAGGTCAACTGCTCAATTGACTGAGTAAAAGTGTGATCCAAGGCTTGAAACTTGACATGAGTAATCTTGGGGGTCCATAATGATCCATGAAAGTCATATGAAGCATTGAAAGTTCAATTATCCCTGTGCAATCTCAAACCCTAATTTTGATCATCAGTGCTTAAGGAGGTGTCTTGAGCTGATCAACCCTAGTGCAGTCTTGAACCAAGAGAGATCTTTGTGATAAAATATTAGATAAATGAGAGGGAAAATTTTAGGGTACAACAGCTTCCCCTGTTCAATCTTCTTAAACCTGAAGAGTTAGATTGACAGATTTGCCATTCGTGACTAGAAGGTGGAAGATGATTGGACACGCGAGTGCCCAGAAATTTGCACTCTAGGATGTGATGGTTAATGGTGTAGGGAATGGGATTAAAGATTCCATTTGGAGAGGAGATGAGAAGTTGTCGGATATGGGCTTGCAGATGCCATCCAAAATGATTGCTGGACTGTATCTGAAAGAGAATCTAAATGAGTATCAGAATGGCATCCGTGTCTGGAACATATCTGAGCCGTATCTGAAGGCTAAATCTGTATCAGAATGGCATTCGTATATGGAGCGTATCTGAACTATATCTGGAAGCTGAGTCTGAATGAGTATCAGAATGGCGTTCGTGTCTAGAGCGTATCTGTACTGTATCTGAGAGAGAATCTGAATGAGTATCAAAATGGCATCCGTGTTTGGAGCATATCTGAACCGTATCTGAAAGCTGAATCTGAATGAGTATCAGAATGGCATCCGTGTCTGGAGCATATCTGAAAGCTGAATCTGAATGAGTATCAGAATGGCATCCTTGTTTGGAGCGTATTTGAACTGTATCTGAAAGCTGAATCTGAATGAGTATCAGAATGGCATCCGTGTCTGGAGCGTATCTGAACTGTATCTGAAAATTGAGTCAGAAGAAACCCTTGTAGGATTGCTTCAGCTGGTCGTGTAGATAATTTTCCCGGCTTGTCTCAGGTATCAATATCTGACCTTTGTAAATTGTTGATGATAGCCATCTGTTGACTGATCTTTCCTGAAAATATGAAAGATTAGTCGTATGCAATGTCATGATGTATGAAATGCATTGTATAATGATGTTCTCAATAAAAATGAATGAGATTATGTTGTATGCGTTTGTGTTATCAATGTCATGATGTAAAGATGTGATGTATGGGTATGTGAGCTATGTTGCTGTAACACTGTTGGATTAGGGGAAATAAATCCCTGACTGTTGTTGGGGCCGTGGAGTGTAAGTCTTCATGTTTTGAAGTGTTGATGAGTTGATGAGCTCCTATTTGTTAGAGAAATAAACTCTGTCGTAAGGGGTACGCCGTGTATGGCTTTGTGAAATCCTGTTGGGGAATCCTAAGAAATTCGGCGACTTCTATCGGGGATTGATAATTGGAAATTTTGTTCCGCTGGAGATACGAGAGAGCTTGGTACCATTAAGCTGCACATTATGGGGGATTTCAAGGAATAGCCTAAAGATATTATCCTATTCTTTAAAGCTATTAGTGACTGTCTTCTATTTTTTCTCATTTGTAAACAATAGTTATGTTCAAATGCATATGCTCAAAAATAAATCATTGGACGTTTTTGTAAACAAAACACATAAATTAAATAAAAACAGATAATTTTGCTCTTTCAAAGGAGTATCTTTGTATTAACTTGAGTAAGTATTTTGTACAATGAGACAAACATCCTAGTAAGAGAACGTCGTCGTAAAATATGAAAATTTGACACAAAGAAAAGATAGATATGTGCAATAATCCCATGGGGTTCCCATTCTGCTATAGCCTTTGTGTCTTGAGCGTCTTGTCCACTTGCTGCCTTGTCTGAAGTTGATTGGATTGATTAGAAATGCTGAGTTTGTCAATCGAAGCCAAAGGTTGTCCGTAAAGGTGATCCAACGGGATGCAGTCGTACGCTTTAATTCCCTAACTTTTGCCTGAACCGCCCTTTCGAGTGTTCAGTCCACCGGGATACCCTTTTTTGCCCAAGTCGCCATTTCGGGTTTTCAACTTGCCGGGTGTACAGATTTTTTTTTTGTTTTTATCCCTAATTTTTGCCCGAACCTTTTTGGTTTGCTGGGATGCCCTTGTTTTGCCTAGGTGTGTCAACCTAGCGGGTCTCTTATGCGTAGTATCTTTTGACTATGTCTGCGTTCACAGGGTGTGGGAGGTCGTCGCCATCCATAGTGGTCAAGATCATTGCTCCACCAGAGAATATGATTTTGATCACAAATGGTCCTTCGTATGTAGGAGTCCATTTGCCCCTAGGATCACCTTGCGGAAGTATGATGCGCTTGATCACCAAATCCCCGACTTGATATACTTGGCGTCTGATATTTTTGTTGAAAGCCTTAATCATCCATTTTTGATACATTTGACCATGACATACATCGGTAAGCCTTTTCTCATCAATTAAGTTCAGTTTATTAAGTCGAGTTTGGATCCAATCGTCTTCATTCAAACCTGCATCCTTCATGATTCCCAGAGAGGGGATCTGGACCTCAATAGGCAAGACAGTCTTCATGCCGTATACCAGAGAGTAGGGTGTTGCCCCGGTTGATGTGCGTGCCGTGGTATGATAAGCGTGGAGAGTGAATGGTAGTATCTCATGCCAGTCTTTGTACGTGACCGTCATTTTTTGTATGATCTTTTTGATGTTCTTATTTACGGCTTCGATAACACCATTCATCTTTGGCTGGTAAGGGGAAGAATTATGGTGCTGGATCTTGAATTGCACACACAATGCGGTGATCATAGTGTTATTAAGATTTGTACCATTGTCAGTGATGATTCTCTATGGGATACCATACTGGAAGATGAGATTCTGTTTGATGAACCGGGCTACAACATTCTTGGTAATGGAAGCGAAAGAAACCGCCTTAACCTATTTCGTGAAATAGTCAGTGGCCACCAAGATGAAGTGGTGTCCATTAGAGGCTGTTGGCTTGATTTCACCAATCATATCTATGCCCTACATAGAAAAGGGCCAAGGAGCCGTCAAGACATTCAAGGGAACCAGAGGTATATGCACCTTGTCATCATAGATCTGACATTTATGACAAGTTCGAGAGTGTTGATAGCAATCTGTTTCCATGGTAGACCAGTAATAACCTGCCCGTAGGATTTTCTTTGACATCATATGCCCACTGGAATGGGTGCCAAAAGTGCCCTCATGTAGATCAGCCATGATCTTTTCTGCCTCAACCTTGTCTATGCAATGGATCAAAACAGAGTCATGGTTGTGTTTGTAGAGAATGTCATTACTAAGGAAGAACTTAGCAGATAATCTCCTTAAGAACTTCTTATCATTGACTGAAGCTCCTTCCGGATATTCTTGAGCCTCAAGATACCTCTTGACTTTGTGAAACCAAGGCCGGTCCACTATTTCTTTAGTATTAATCTCGTGACAGTGAGCTGGTTTATCCATTCGTTTAATGGTGATTTGGGGAGCCTTGTTATCCCATTTAAGTTTAAACATGGATGACATTGTGGCTAGCGCGTCTGCTAGCTGATTTTCTTCTCGCGGGAAATGCTCGAAGGTAATCTTCTCAAAATGTGGGATCAATGTCAACACATGTTCTTTGTAGGGGACAAGGTTAGGGTGTTTGGTGTCCCATTCCCCTTTGATTTGGTTGATGACCAAAGCTGAATCTCCAAATACATTTAAGGATTTGATCCCCAAATCTATGGCAGCTTTGAGACAAAAAATGCATGTTTCGTATTCTGCCATGTTATTTGTACAGTTGAAGCAGAGTCTTGCGGTAAAGGGAGTATGACATCCTTCTGGAGATATGAGTACAACACCTATACCATTGCCGAGTGCGTTGGAAGCCCCATCAAAGACCAGGGTCCATCGGGATCCTCGTTCAGGTCCGTCATATGGTCTGAATTTTTCGCAGTTGTTTACCATCATGATGTCTTCATATGGGAATTCAAACTTCATGGACTGATATTCATCTACAACTTGATGAGCAAGGTGATCAGCTAGTACATTGACCTTTATTGCTTTTTAGGTAGTATACTGAATGTCATATTCCGTCAGGATCTTTTTCCATCTTGCTAATCTCCCAGAAAGGGCAGGCTTCTCGAAGATGTATTTTATGGGATCCATTTTGGATATCAATAAAGTAGTATGAGTCAACATATACTGTCTTAGATGACGGGAACCCCATTCCAGAGCGCAACAAGTTTTCTCGAACAGTGAATATCTTGTTTCATAGTTGGTAAGCTTTTTGCTCAGGTAATAAATAGCATGCTCTTTTCGGCCAGGCTCGTCATGCTGCCCCAACACACACCCCATTGAATTTTCCAAAATAGTTAGATACATGATCAATGGTCTTCCCTCGACTATTGGCATCAAAACAGGAGGCTCTTGTAGGTATTCTTTGATCTTGTCGAAGGCAGATTGGCATTCATCATTCCACTTGACTACTTGATCTTTCTTCAGTAATTTAAAGATTGGCTCACAAGTAGCTGTTAGGTGAGAAATGAATCTAGTGATGTAGTTTAACCGTCCCAAAAATCCCCTGACTTCCTTCTCGGTACGAGGAGCAGGCATTTCTTGTATTGCTTTCACCTTGGCAGGATCCACTTCAATACCTTTACCGCTGACGACAAAGCCTAGGAGTTTACCAGACCTCACCCCAAATGTGCATTTATTTAGGTTCAACCTCAGCTTGTATTTCCTTAATCTCTCAAACAGCTTATGCAAATGGTCAAGATGTTCCTCTTCAGTTTGAGATCTGGCTATCATATCGTCCATATAGACCTCTATTTCGTGATGTATCATGTCGTGAAATAAGGCTACCATGGCACGCTGATAGGTTGCCCCAACGTTCTTCAATCCGAATGGCATAACCTTGTAACAGAATGTGCCCCATTGTGTGACAAAGGTTGTTTTTTCCATGTCCTCAGGCGCCATTTTGATTTGGTTATAGCCTGAGAAACCGTCCATGAAGGAAAACACTTTATGCTGTGTTGTATTGTCAACCAAAATATCAATGTGGGGAAGTGGGAAATCATCCTTAGGGCTTGCCCTATTCAAATCTCTATAGTCCACGCACATTCGTACCTTGCCATCCTTTTTAGGAACGGGAACAACATTGGCGACCCATTGCGGGTAGGAGGTGACGACCAAGAATTCAGTGTTGAATTATTTTATGACTTCGGCTTTGATCTTCTCTGACATGTCTGGTCGCATGCGACGGACTTTCTGTTTTATCGGAGGGAAATCTTCTTTTGTTGGTAGACGATGTACCACGATATCAGCATCAAGTCCTGGCATGTCTTCGTACGACCAGGCAAAGACCTCAACATAATCATGTAGCAACTAAATTAGACGCTTCTTGACACTGGGTTCCAGGTTGGCACCCACCTTGACTTCTTTCTTGTCCTCCTCAGTTCCTAGGTTAACCGTGTCCACTGGTTCTTCATGGGGCTGAATGGTCCTCTCTTCTTGTTGTAGTAACCTTGCTAGTTCCCCTGGCACCTCACAATCTTCCTCACCTTCGTCTTCAGCTTGGTAGATTAGATTTTCAGAGTCACAAAAGGCCCTAGCAGAATCGTTACCCATGGGATCCCGAATGGACGTAGATCTGCATTTTGAATGTGCGTGTGAGTAAGAGTATAGCTATATTTGAAAGTAATAAAAAATGTAAAAAAGAAAGACAAAGAACACAAAGTTTGTATGCAAAAACGTCCATGATTCATTGATGAAATATGAAAATGAGATAACAACCCTTACAAATGGACCATTGTGCCTCGGGTAAGACACAAGGCTTTAAAAGTCTGAAATGTTTAATTATTACAGATCCGACAAGATTTAAAGACAATTATTGTTGGATAAAAGTAATTGGGACAGAATCTTTAGCTTCCCAGTTGCTGAGTCCTCCATTGACAGTTGGGAAAATTCATTCCTCCAGGTCATAGTTGTCCTCATCATCCTCCACTAAGTTGACTTCATGGTTGCTAATCTTCAAAGCAGGTCCCCCGGCGCGAGCATGGTGTACAACTTTATGGGCTCCTGAAGTGAAACCCAAACCAAATTTGTTAGACTTGTATGGGATATTCGGGAGTTGGCCCCAAATAGTGCTTCCACCTTCTTCTATCACTGCCTTGGCATCTTTTAGAGAGGACATCTTTAGTGGAGGTCTTGTAATCTTCGAGATTTGGGGAATAACTTTGGTTACTGCCATGGTTGGTGGGACTTCCTCGAAATGCTGAAATGGATTTTCAATGAATTCTCCATCCAATTCCACATATCTGAAGGAGTTTAAATGACTGACCATATATTCCTCTTCTCCATGGACAATAATGATCTTCCCCTTAGTTGGATATTTCAACATTTAATGTAACGTAGAGGTGACAACACCAGCATTGTGAATCCATGGTCAGCCCAATAAGCAGGAGTAGGAAGGGCGAATGTCCATCACGTAAAAAGTTGAATCAAAGGTTTGGGTTCAAACTTTTATAGGGATGTCCACCTCCCCATGCACCATTCTCTTTGAACCGTCGAAGGCCCTTACCACTATATTGCTGGGTTTTAAGGTCAAACCTTCGCAGTCGAGTCTATCAAGAGCCTTCTTAGGTAGCACATTCAAAGACGAACCGGTATCCACCAAGACATGGGCCAAAGTTGTGCCCCGGAATTCGACCGAGACATGCAATGCCTCGTTGTGCTTCCTCCCTCTAGGTGTCAAGTCAACATCAGAAAAGCCTAAACCATTGTTCGCGGTCAAGCTGGCCACACAGTCTTGGAACTGATCAGCAGAGGTTTCTTGTGGTACATGGGCAGTTTTAAGGATTTTTACCAAGGCCTTTGCATGAGCCTCGGAACACAATAATAAAGCCAACATAGAAATCTTTGACAAAGTCTTCCGTAGCTGCTCGACTACGTTGTAGTCGCTTCTCTTTATAATCTTCAGAATTTCTTCCATATCCTTTTTGGAGGCCTCGGGGATGGATACTATTTGCACCTTCATCTGGACAAGCTCAACCAGAATGCCTTTGCCCCGAGTCTCAGTTGACTCGGCGGTAGGAGTGTCAGCAAGTGTAACTATAGGAATTGTAGTAGTAGTAGTGTCATCAGGGGTAACCAAAGGGGGTGTTGTAGTAGTAGTGTTAGCAGGAATAAGAACATGGATGATCATAGGACCAGTGACAGTCCTCGGAGGAGCAATCTCTAGAGAGAAAATTCTTCCGCTTCGAGTTATCTTGCTGGTTCCTACAATATTACTGATGTTTGGGTTATCTTCCTCAGAAACTGAGTCTTCAATAACTGACCAATCTTGCTTGACACCGTGATAGTAGACATCGCCCCCATAATTCCATGGGACGGTCTTATTTGATGAGTACGGGATTTGCCCAGGCATAGTAATTATTAGAGGAGCTACTTTAGGAATTGATGTAATCCTAACGCGTCTTTTGGTGGAGACCCTAGAAGGATTGGCGGAAATGGCTATTATTGAAACATCTTTGTAAGAAACAGTTGGAACAGGAGTCTTTTCAAACAAAATCTCTTTGTCATCCATTAGGCGTTGAACACTTGCTTTCAATAAATGACAACTAGTTGGTCGGGATAAACAGAAGTGGCAGCCTTCATCACAGCCCGGAAATAAACCGGCCTTTAATAGGTTCTTCTTGATGGTTAGGAGAGGAGTAACAAGTTCATCAACAGTAGAAACAAACATATTATCTTCGACAGTGTTAACACCGCAGCCATGTTTGAGCATAGAACCGGTAATAAAATTCGGGATCTCGGGAGCATCAAACCCAATTTGTTTGGCTTCAAAGAGGTCTTGTACTTTGTTTTTCAAAGCCCAACAGTTGTTAGTATCATGGCCGGGGATTTCTGAATGGTATGCACAACGAGCATTAGGATGATAATGAGGAGATGTTGTGTTAGGATTCTTCGGAGCTTCTTTCAAAGTTACCAGGTTGGATCTCAACAAATGTGGTAGTACTTGAGATAATGTCATATTAATCCGGGTAAATTGTCTTACTGGTCTTTCTGTTCTAGGTTGATCGTTCCTTTGTTGAGTAGGCACAGGCTTAGGGATCATGACAACCCCCATTATTGGACGACATTCATTTTTTTCTTGATTCCTTTGAGGATACACAACACCAACTTCTTTCTTCCCAATAAATGGTTTTCTTACAGCGGCAGAGGATACGTCTTTCTGGATCTTCCCACTCTTAATCCCAACTTCCACTCTTTCTCCGATCAAGATTAGTTCAGTGAAGCCTGTTGAGGAGCTTCCAATTAAATGATTATAGAAAGGACCAGATAGGGTACCCAAAAACATGTCTACTAGTTCTCTTTCAGAAAGGGGAGGCTGGACTCTTCCTGCTAAGTCCCTCCATTTCTGAGCGTAGTCTTTGAAACCTTAATTTGAAGCCATGGCCATACTCTGGAGTTGAGTATGGGTAGGAGCAAGGTCTGCGTTGTACTGATACTGTTTATAGAAAGAAACGACAAGGTCTTCTCAGTTGTGGACATTGGTCCTTTCCACTTGATAGAACCAATCAAGTTGAGTTCCGGATAGACTGTCTTGGAAAAATTGGACCCATAAATCTCTGTCCGCAGTGTGAGGCTGTATCTTCCTCACATAGGAACGAAGATACATTTTGGGGCACGAAACTCCATCGTATTTAGAAAATATCGATGCCTTGAATTTTGGTGGAATGATAATCCCAGACACCAAGCCTAGCTCATCAAAGTCTAGCCCAGGTACTTTCTAGATTTCCATTGCGCTTAGTCGTTCTTCCAGATGCTTGTACTTGTCGTCAGCCGAGGGATACTGCTCTTCCGAGTAATCCTCTTCTTCTTCCTCTTTAGACTCTTGCTAGACAAATTCTTCCTTGCCTCTCCCATCTTGATTGTCTTTTTCACCAGATGACGTTGCAAAGTCTAGGGTCCTTCTTGCTTGTCCTTGGAATCTTCTCCCCATATTCAGAACTCCAGTTACTTTCTTTTTCTTCTTCTTTTCTTCAATCAACAAGGTTTTCAAATCTTCTTGTCCTTTGGCTAGAGTCAAGAATATCTATTGAAACTGAGCATTCTATGCCTGGAGGTCTTTCACTGTCTGCTCGAGATCCATCTTACTTAAATAAACAGTAGAAAGACGAGGAGACTTTTTGTGAGAAAACCTGCTTATGTTATGATGAATGGTAAATGCATATGCAATGATTCCAAGGAAATTAGATATTTAAAATTGCTTTAGACCAAAAAGGAACACATGTTATATTAATAAATCAGAGCTTGAGTAAATCATGCCTCTTTTGGGCTTATAAAGCAGTACAAAAACTCTAAGTTAAAAAAGTTGTATGCATCCTCTTTGGTGCGATGTAGGCATTCAGACTCCGCTCCTCATGAAGTTGCTTCGTGAGTTCCAAAACCTTCTTCTTGCTGGCGTAGAATTGGGCTTCGAAAGTGTCTCGCTCACCCTTAAGTTGTATCCAATTCCTTTGTAAGTCTTCAAGAGAGGTAGGCATGTCAGGATGTAGGATAGTGTATGGGACATCTCCTTCCACAACAGGCTCTATGATTACCGGGAGAATGGAGGGATAAGGCATCATAAGACTTTGAGCACGAGCTCGTACCCATTTGAGGTAAGGCTCAAGAGGGATGGAATTATTATGCCATAATGTCTTGCTATATACCTTGTTCAACATCCTCCAAGCTCAGATAAATCTCTGGCGATGACCTTGATCGTCACTCTCGTAGTCAAATACCAAACCTTGGATGCGTATCTCATGTGGGTCATCCCTTCGGGCGTAACCAAACTATCTTAAGGCTAAGCAGGGGTTGTAGGTGATACCTCCTCTAATTCCAAGTAAAGGGACATTAGGGAATTCTCCACAATGGTCGATAATAGTAACATTATCTATGGATCGGGAACACCAATGAATGTTTGAATGTTTGAGCGTCATCAACCTATGTGACCACCTTGAACCTTGCTTGTTCTTCAATACAGATTTGGGAAGATGCAAAATAAACCATCTTGCCAAGAGAGAAGTACAACACATAAGGATACCTCTTTTCCTCATAGTGCGAGTGTGAAAGAAATGTAGGATGTCCCCTAGCAAAGTAGGCACCGAGTTACGAGACATGAAGATTTTGACGGTGTTCACATCTATGAGTTGGTCAGGATTTAGAAACAAAAGCATCCCATAGATGAGGAGAGCCACAATTTCCTCAAAGGCTTGCAAATCCAAAGAGTTCCAACAGTTTTGGGCTTTCTCAAACAAGAACTTTGCTAGGAAACCTTTGACACCACTCCTTGTTTCCTAATTAGTTGCGATATCAGATGGTTGCAAGTGTAGAGCTTGAGAAATCTCTTCTAGCTTTGGATCTCTTTTCGTACCTTTGAAAGGTAGTTGATTGAGAATGGTAATCCTCAAGAGTTTGGATAATTCTTCCAAAGTCGACATAAGTTTATAATCGGGAAATGTGAAGCAATGGTGTAAGGGATCAAAGAACTGAAAGAGCAACTTCATCATGTCTTCATCAGTGTTCGAGGTGACCAAGTTTAGTAGGCGACCATGTCTTTCGGTAAATGGAGAATTTTCAGGAATCCTCGATGCTAGATCTTTAAGTTGTGGAGGGATCCTTACAAGATTGACTTGAATGCTTTTCCTGCGAATAGAATCCATGTCCTACAAAACAGAACAAAGATAAATCCCAAGATCCTTGAAATGGTTAGTGAGTATGAGTATGATGTTATGATGTTTATGATGTTATGTACAAGTAAATATACACAAACAAAGCAAATAAGTCCTTAAGTTTAGGCTTGCATGGAGTCTTATAGGTAAGTACCCTCTTGAAGTTTAGTTGGCTCAAACCTGTCCTAGTGATAGTGACCGGGTTCTAAGGAGCTCAATATCACTGATTTGTTTCTTTGGTCATTGTTTCAGCATAAACCTCTTTAATGGCGACCGGAATATCTCAAAAAACCAAACCTGAATGAGTGTAGTATCGAGTATCTACCAACTTCGGACTGCACCAAAGCCGGTCATCTCACTACGTACTAATGGCCACGTTGGTCAAGTAAAGGTAAAGGTTATAAAAGTTCATTAGTGCTTCATGACATCACTCAGCAGCCCCGTATTCTCCTTGACTACTCAAGGGCTACCGGTACCCACAAATATGTCACACTAACATAGCTATTGCTTAGACCGTGTCGGTATACCCCGCACAGTTTCCATAATGTATTGCTACTTACATATAAGGTATCCCAAATCCGGGTAGAGGATTCAAACCCAAACAAAGAACCATAATGTAAAGCATACAATTCAAACAAAGAAAGCAAGTAAATGTGATCTAACCCTAAGATAACCCCACTTTTATATTTATCCCCAGCAGAGTCGCCAGTTCTGTGATACAGTGGGAGAATTGACTTGGGTGTTTTGCGTTTTATCACAAATGTTGTGGTTTAGCAAGAGTCGCCATCGACTTTTCTTTTATCCAAAAGGAAAGGTGAAAAAGCACAGGAAATACCTTTGAGATTATTTCTTGAGTTCGGGGGGTAGATTATGAAAAGGGAAGGTATTAGCACCCTTTTCATCCATGGTTTTCCATGGGCTCTTACTTGCTAGATCACTTGCTTTTGTTTGAAATTGTGCTTGTTGTACCCCAAAATTTTCCCTCTCATTTTATCAACATTTCTCATCACAAGGCTCTTTGAACTCAAGACCAAGCTAGGGTTTGCTCTGCTCAAGACATCTCCTTGCACTGTTGACCTAAATTAGGGTTTGAGTTTGCACAGGGATTTTTTTTGACTTACAATGCTCAAAATGACTTTCATACTTCATTTTGGACCTATAAGTTTGTCCATACCAAGTTTCAAGCCTTGAATCAAATTTTTATCCAGTCAATTGGACAGTTGACCTAGAAATCAACTGTATTGGGGAAAAAGTCAACTGTGGCCAATTTAAAGTCAAACCTCATAATTTTTGATCCACATCAATATTATGAACTCATATGAACCATTTGATCAAGTTTGGACCACAACTCCACAAGAAATTTGATCAGATCACCAAAAGGGCAAAATGGTCATTTTTAGGGTTTTGACTGCACAAAGGCAATTTCTGATTTTTTACCTAGCCAATCGCAAATTAGGCTCAATAATGGATTCAAGGACTAAATGGAATTATCTTGACCTATTCACAAGGTTCAAAAGATCTCAAATGCATTGGATTGACAAATGAATATTTCAGTCAACTGATCAAAATTTGACTGTACACTGAAAAGTCAAACTTTGACTTTTTGGTCAAAATCAAGTGCCAAGGGTCATTTTTCATCAAAATGTGTCAAAACATGAAACTTGTGCATCAAGAAACCCATTTTTGCAAATTAGGGTTTAAAGTTGAAAAATTTCATAACTTAGAATTTTTCTAAGTTATTAAATTTTCTTAATTTTTCCTAACTTTGCCCAACATTTTCACTATGATGCAATTGGATTCAAACAAAACTTCCAACATGAAAGTTATATTCCTCCAAAAAGTCTACAACTTTGATTCACAAAGTTTTCCCAAAAGAAGCTTGGATCTCAAGTTATGATTTTTGGAACAAGGGTCCCTAAAACTTTTAACTTAGTGAAATTTTGCCCTAGTTTAGGCAGGATTTTGACCTATCTCCATGGTCATTTTTCACATAGTTCCACTTGGAATATCAAGTTGCATTTCAAATATGGATTTTAGAGAATGTTACAAGCTTTCCAAAATGTCCAAGAACTCTCCAAAATCATTTGTGGTTAGGGAGAATCGAAGGCTTGAAGTTGGCAAAAACTCACTTTTCATCCATGGCATATTCATTGTGATACAAATTGCAAATTCAAATCAGCTTGCTTTGTACTATATTAAAGGACTCAAAACCATTCCACACTCAATAATTAAGTGCAAAACCATTGGTCTAAGGCATTGTTTTTGTCATTAGGGAATTGCACACAAGATTAACCCTTAAATAGAAAAAGCAACATTACCATTTTTTGCTTAAATCTTGCTTTATGTCAAAACTGATTTCTTGAGCATTGGTCCATATCTTATGCAGCAAATCAAATCCATAAATTGGAGGGGCCAAGGGCAAAGTGTTCAAGCATATGGATAGTCTGTACAGGCCTGTTGGACATCACTTCTCATGTTTGCTTAAAATACAAGAAAGATATCCAAAACACTAGAACTGGAACATCTGTGAAAAACTAAGTTGTGCAAGCATTTGAGACAACTTTCTCACATCCCCTTGAACCAGAAACATGACTCTTTGAGCCCTCAAACATCCCATAGCTCAAAATCACCCTCCATTAGTAAAACAGGGCAGTATCTGCAACTTGACTTCCATAACACAATTTTCTCGTGCGTTTTTCCCCAAACCAGTTCAAACACCTTCCATTCAACCCATCCAAGCTATCCCAAAACTTAAACACCAATTGTAACTCCATTTACAGGGTTTGCCATTTTCATTTTGAGCTTGTGCAGGTTGAGTTCTGTAGGCTTGTTCAAGTACATTCAAGGCAAGCTAGACATTGGAGAAGGTCAAGTGAAGTTCAAGCAAGCTCCCAGACATCTT
This sequence comes from Vicia faba, assembly GCA_948472305.1. Classification (NCBI taxonomy): domain Eukaryota; kingdom Viridiplantae; phylum Streptophyta; class Magnoliopsida; order Fabales; family Fabaceae; genus Vicia; species Vicia faba. Next base: position 646,109,206 of record OX451736.1, on the reverse strand, counting down.
AAGCCTTGTTGAAAAGATCCACATTGCCCTACACGAAGTCAGCTGAAATAGGTTTTTATCAACTTCCTATCTCTCTACTTAGGAACATTTAGACTTAGGTTTGTGAATAAGAAATGTAGCATTCATAGCCATGAAGTTGTACATATGCTCAGTTTTCATTTTTATTAAGCATGCTAAGAGAATTTGGTACATGAACATCCTGAAAAAATTAGGTTAGATTTTAGGGCCAGGGAAATTCTCTCTGGTCTTTGAGAGTTAAGACAAGTTTTTTATATGTTTGGATTCGTCTTGAAAAGCTCTACAACTTTGATGTTATGTGTTTTTGTAATAGAGCTCGTATGCAGGATCTAGCATTTGTATCAGGCGCGCGCGTTTTTGAAGTACAGAGGTTGAAGATGAAGTGTGGTGGGATGGGCATGGTCATGGCTCACTATTGACACCCCCTCTTTTGCTTTTTGCACCCCCCTGGCCCAATTTCTTTACATTTTTATATTTTTATATTTATTTTCATTTTCTGATTATGTTTTATATTTTCCAAACATAAAAATATCCAAAAATATTTCATAAAATTTTCACATTTATTTTTGTTATTTTTTAGACATAAAAATAATTATTAGGGAATATATACTTTTATTTTATTTATTTAAAACTTATAAATATTATAGAAATATTATATATTTTATTTTTATTATTCATACCTATAAAAATAATATTTTTCTCATATACTATAATTTTTCCTATATACTTGTATATATTTTATTTTATTTATTGTACATATTTAATATAATTAATATAATTAATATGTTAGATACTTTAGAATAAAAACATAAAAATATTACACTTTTATTTTTATTATTATTTATACTTAAAAAATAATTTTTCTAAATATATTTTATTTTTTATATATATACTATTTTTATTTTATCATATATAAATAATATAGCCAATATATTTATATTTTTAAAAATTAGGGTTTTACCCTTAACCAAAAAATAATCTTTTCATTTATTTCTTTTTTTTACATTAAATATTTTTATATACATAAAAATAAACAAAAACCTTTTTGCATATTCATATTATTTTGTATATTTATTTAATTTATTTACTTAAATATTATTCATTTGTTATTTATGTCATTTGATTCAATTTGGATGTAATAGTAAAACTAGGGTTTTAATTTCTTGTCAAATAATCCCCATTCAAAAATTGTATCCCCATCCCCATAGTCATGTTGTAATAGTGATAGATTTATTTTTGCGCACTTTATGCTTTCAATTATGCCATGATTAGAGATTAGGGTTTGTATGCAAAAAATCCAAAATCAACAAGTAGCTGAACCTAATGAAAAGACAAAAATGCATGAAAATTAATACACAAGGCACACTTGCACCCCTAGGGTTTCATCCACTTGTTGCCTTAAAAATGGGCCATGTTACGCATGTTGGGTACTTTGGCAAAACAAAAACAAAACAAAAGATCATAGTCCCTCGATGACGCTATCTTGGTTGCCTATACAAAATGATCTAGTCCCTCAGAAAATTGCTAAAAATACTTGACACAATTGCTATCATGGTCTATACGATGACCCACGCCTGTCCCATTTTACATCCTAATACAAGGTTGTTTACCAAATGCAATGGTAAAACAACACTGTCAAAAGGGTTAAAAATGTGTAGGAAATATCTTTGAGCAAAATAGGGTAGACAACTCTTGGTTACTTGATCAAAAAACTTGCAAAACATCCTTGCTATTTTCAAACACACTTCACAACACAATTTCAAAAGATCTCCCAAAAACAAACTTTCAAACATTGAAGTCTTTTCAAAAGACAATACACCTTTGTATATATTCAAACAAGAATCATTACAAAGGTTTCCACAACGATGGCCTCTTTCCAAAACATTTTCAAAAACCACACACACAAAGCACCATTTCAAACAATTGAAAAGCAAAAGCAAGTGATCTAAACAAGTAACTAAGAGCCCATGGATAACCATGGAGGAAAAGGGTGCTTGCACCTTCCCTTTTCATAATCTACCCCCCGAACCCAAGAAAACATCTCAAAGGTCTTTCCTGTGCTTTTTGACCTTTCCTTAGGATAAAATAAAAAGTCGGTGGCGACTCTTACTAAACCGAAACTTTTGCGAACAAAAACGCAAAACCTCAAGACAGTTCTCGTCACCGTACCACCAGAACTGGCGACTCTGCTGGGGAGTGCTTTAAAAGTAGAGTAACCTTAGGGTTTAAGATCACCTTTGCATGCTTATCTTGTTTGCTTTGATTGCTTTACATTTGGATCTATTGTTTGGGCTTGAAATCCTCTACCCGGATTTGGGAAACATTCATAGGTAAATAGCAATATATTGTGGAAACTGTGCGGGGTATACCGACATGGTTGAAGCAATAGCTATATTAGTGCGACATATTTGTGGGTACCGGTAGCATTTGAGTCAATCAAAGAGAATACGGGGCCGCTGAGTGATGTAATGATGCACTAATGAACTCTTAGAACCTTACTTGATCATCTTGGCCTTTTTTTAGGGGTAGTGAGATGACCGGCTTTGGTGCAGTCTGAAGTTGGTAGATACTCGATACTACACTCATTGAGGGTTGTTTTCTTGGAATATTTAGGTCGCTAATTAAGTGGCTAAACTGAAATAATGAACATAGAAAATAATCCAGTGATATTGAGCTCCTTAGAACCCGGTTACTATTTATAGGACAGGTTGAGCCAACTAACTTCAAGAGGGTACTTACCTATGAAATCCCATGCAAGCCTGAAACTAGGGTCTTGTGTGACTTGCTTGTACATATACTTGTGCATGCACCATGAACATCATAAAGCATCATGTGCATCTACTAACCATTTCAAGGGTTTGGATCTTCATCTTTGTTCTTGTTTTGTAGGTCATGGAATCTCTTCGCAGGAAAACAATTCAAGTCAACCTTGTGAGAATCCCTCCTCAACTCAAGGAGCTTACTTCCAAGATTCCAGAGAATTCTCCTTTCAGTGAAAGACATGGTATACTTCTCAACTTGGTCAACTCCAACATTGAAGAATACATGGTGAAAGTTCTCTTACAGTTCTTTGACCCCCTACACCATTGCTTTACATTTCCTGATTACCAACTAGTACCTACTTTGGAGGAATTTTATCAACTCCTGGGGATTCCTATTCTCCATCAACTACCCTACAACGGTATGAAAAGAGAACCAAAGCCTGAAGATGTTGCTCAAGCATTACACTTGCAACCATCTGATATCAAAGGTCATTGGGAAACCAGAAGTGGTGTCAAGGGTTTCTTGGCAAAGTTTCTGTTTGAGAAGGCACAAGACTGCTGGAATTCTCTAGATATGCAAGCTTTTGAAGAGATTGTAGCACTTCTCATATATGGGTTGGTCTTGTTCCCAAACCCTGACCAACTTATAGATGTGAATGCCGTCAAGATTTTCATATCTTAGAATCCTGTGCCTATATTACTCGGGGATATCCTCCACTCATTTCACACACGAACAATGAGGAAAAGAGGTGTTCTCATGTGCTGTACTCCTCTTCTGGCAAGGTGGTTTATTTCTCACCTTCCCCAATCAGTCTTGAAGAATGAACAAGGTTTAAGGTGGTCACAACGGTTGATGGCCCTCACACATTCTGATGTTCATTGGTGTTCTCGGTCCAGGGAAAATGTCATCATCATTGATCATTACGGAGAATTCCCTAATGTCCCACTACTTGGCATTAGGGGAGGCATTACCTACAACCCCTGTTTAGCTCTGAGGCAATTTGGGTATGCCCGAAGGGATGGCCCTCATGACATGCTGATTCCTGACTTGGTTTTTGACTTCGACAACAACGCTCAAGGACTTCGACAAAGGTTTATCCGATTATGGAGGATGCCCAACAAAGTGGATAGTAAGACACTGGGACACAAGAATTCCATCCCCCTTGAGCCTTTTCTCAAGTGGGTACGAACCCGCGCCCAGAGTCTTATGATGCCTTACCCTCACATTCTCCCCATGATCAAAGAGCCTGTTATGGAAGGAGAGGTTCCATACACCCTCCTACATCCAAACATGCCAACATTATTGGAAGAATTGCAAAAGAGTTGGATACAGCTCAAGGAAGAACAAAACACTTTTGAAGCAACTTCTATGCCAGTGAGAAGAAGGTTTTGGAACTTACCCGTCGACTTCACGAAGAGGAGACTCTTAACACCTACATCGCGCCAAAGAGGATGCACAACGTCTTTTTACATTAAGAATTTTGTAATATTTTTGCCCATGGGGCATTTATGTACTAACAAATTTCTTCTTATTAATATGACGTGTGTTCTTTTGTTTGCAACAAATTTGAATTTATGAATCCTTGAATGAATTACATGAATAACATATCATTCATCATATGCATAAACAGGTCTTCACACCAGGTTTCCTTATCTTTCTGCTGTTTATTTCAGCAAGATGGATATAGAGCAGACAGTCAAAGATCTGCAAGCACAAAATTCGCAATTCCAACAACTCCTCATGACCTTGGCAAAGGGTCAAGAGGATATTAAAGCACTGTTAGAGTAAGATAAGGAAAGAGACAAAGAGAAAAAGAAGAAAAGAATTGGTGTGGCCACTATGGGAAGAAGGTTTGAGAACCAGGCTAGAAGGGTCCTCGAGTTCCCCTCGACGTCTGACGAAGGGGTTGGTAAAGGTAAAGGAGTTGCAATGCCCTTCGAGTCTGAAGCTGAAGAGGAAGAAGAAGAAGAGGAGGAGGATTACTCTGAGCAGCAGTATCCTCCTGCAGACGATAAGTATAAAAATCTGGAAGAACGGTTGGCGGCCATGGAAGTACAAAGGGTACCTGGGCTGGATTTCAAAGAACTAGGGTTGGTTGCTGGGATCGTCATTCCTCCCAAGTTCAAAGTGCCTACATTTGCTAAATATGACAATTTGTCGTGTCCGAAGATGCATCTGCGGTCCTACGTCAGAAAGATCCAACCTCACTCTTCTGATAAGGATCTGTGGGTCCACTTTTTTCAAGATAGTTTGTCGGGTACGCAATTGGACTGGTTCTATCAACTTGAGAGATCTGATGTTCATAACTGGGAGGACTTAGCTGCTGCTTTCTACCGACAATACCAATACAACGCAGATTTAGCGCCTACTCGTACTCAACTACAAAGTATGAGTATGGTCTCTAATGAAGGCTTTAAGTAGTACGCCCAGAAGTGGCGGGATTTGTCTGGAAGGGTGCAGCTACCGTTGTCATATAGAGAGTTGGTTGATATGTTTTTAGGGACCCTGTCAGGTCCATTCTTTAATCACTTGATCGGGAGCTCATCTGCAGGGTTCACTGAATTAATTCTGACCGGTGAAAGGGTCAAAGCTGGCATTAAGAGCGGTAAAATTAAGAAGGATGCATTCGCCTCCACTACTATTAAGAAGACCTTCCCAGCCAAGAAGGAGGTTTCTGTTGTTCACACCCAGAGAAATCAAGAGAGAATGGAGCGTCGACCAGCGGTGGGGGCTGTGATGATCCAAAACTCCTCAGCCAATCAACCTCGAAGCAGTCAACCTAGAGCTAACCAGAAAAGGGTAGAAAGGCCATAACGACAATTCACCCGGATCAATATGACACTGGCTCAGGTCCTCCCTCATCTGTTAAAGTTAAACCTTACCAACTTGAAAGAAGCACCGAAAAACCCAAATACCTCTTCTCCCTATTATCATTCAAATGCAAAATGCGCATATCATTCGGACAGTGTGGGGCATGATACCAATAATTGTTGGGCCCTTAAAAACAAGATCCAAGATTTGATAGATGCCAAGGAGGTAGAGTTTGATGCTCCCGAAAAACCTAATGTGATATCCGCTCCTATGCTAAAATATGGTCATAATGTCCATGCTATTGTGGAAGATCTTCATGTTACTGATGTTGATGACTTAATGACTCCATTGCCGATGATCAAGATGAATCTGTTGAAAGCCGAGATTTTCCCGGGTTGTGAAAAAGATTGTTAATTTTGTTCAACCTTGCAATCCGACTGTCCGCTGTTAAAATCAGGCATCCAACGCTTGATGGATACTCAAGAGATCCTCTTTCAGAAAACTCGTGTTACTCCTGTTACTCCTGTTACTCCAATCAATGATGTTGCTATAATCACCATTTCTGACAATCTTTCCAAGACCTGCAAAAGGCCTGTTAAGATTACACCTGATCCAAAGTTTGTACCGCTGAAGATTACCATGCCGGGGCGTATCCCATACAAGTCCAACAAGACGATACCATGGAATTATGGAGGAGAGATCTTCTCACTAGTGCAGAAATGACTTTTTACATCGGGTGAAACTGACTTTTTACATCGGTTCTAGGTCCGATGTAAAGTCAGGCGATATAGTAAATCAGGTACTTTTTACATCAGTTATAATATAAGAATGATGTAAGAAACAATTATTACAATATTTAAAAAAAAATTGATCCAATTTTTTACATCGGTTTGAAGTAATACCCGATGTAAAAAGTACCCTTTTTACATCGGTTATAATATAAGAATGATGTAAGAAACAATTATTACAATATTTAAAAAAAATTGATCCAATTTTTTACATCGGTTGGAAGTAATACCCGATGTAAAAAGTCCCTAGTGACGCAACTTTTTACATCGGTTATTACTCCCAACCGATGTAAAAAGTACCTTTTTGAAAGTTTTTACATCAGTTTTGAGTAATAACCGATGTAAAATGTATGAAATTTTTTGGGAATAGATTATTTATTTTCTGGATGTTTCCCTGTACAAATATAATTTGTACCCATTTTTTCATATTTTTCCAATATCACACAGACTATATTTATGTCGCTATATAGATTTCATAGCTTTCCAACATCACATAGACCACATCTAGGTCGATGTTTTCATATTTTTCACAAAAAACTTACAAATTGAACAATTGTATTGCAAACTTGTATTTTATTACAACAAACAAACTCACAACAAACTTACAATTACAAATTCTTCACAAAATATACAAAAATATTCAACTATTTATAAGTCTTTTTCAAAACTTACAATTACATATTATTCACAAAATATACAAAAATATTCAACTATTTCTAAGTTTCCAAACTTGAATTACCAATATAAAATCTTCGATAGACAACACCAAAATCACATTGCCTGACAATAAATAATAACAATTAACATCAGCAAAAAAAATCAAGAAACTCAATACATGTGCAAACACATGTATTATGCAAAAACCACAACTTATACAATTCTATAAAACTCACCAAGATAAACTTAATGTTCATGTAACTCAAAGAAACATTTTGCCCAACGAAGTCGCAGATCATATAAATCATCTGGTGTTAATTCTATTGGGTCATCAAATACCTATAATACATAAATATAACAATATAAAGTTATTTTTTAAAAATTCATATTAAGTCGAAAAACAAAATGTAAATAACAAAGTAAAGTTATTTTTAGTACCTGCATCCAATTCTCGGTTATATTAGCAGAGACAATATCCAACATATTTTTCATCACATAGTATCCACAATCATTAGAGTTATGTTGTTTCCTTGTCTACAATTGAATGATATAATTAGTGAATATTTATCATAAATTTAACTATAGAATTACAATTTACATCACACTTACATTGGGATGAAGCCATGTAACCTTTTTTTCTATTTCCATTTTCCATTTGATGAATCCCAAAAGAACTAATACAAAAAGATAAATATCACATAACTAAATTTACTCGCCAATGAAAAATCACATAACTATTAGTTGTCAATGAAAGTCACATGAAAGATAAACTTACTTTGTAATAATTTTCTTCGTGTGATGGTCAATTTCCCGATGAAGTGAACAAAATACGACAACTAAATTGTCTCTTGGACACATGACTATTAATTGCCAATGTCTCCTGTACGTGTGTGTGGAAACAGAAAAGTCACATAAAATATATATGTTATCAAAATTAAATAATATAAAACACAATTTAATAAAAATTCTTACCCATGAATTAATGGTAGTAAGTGGCACACTCTGTTTTCATCACGTAACTTTTCTAGTACGTAATTTTTAACATCTTCTTGAGATTTCGCTACATTATCATTATAAATACACCTAGCAGGGTCCATAAATCCATATAATTCTGAAATGGAATTCTCAAGACAAACACGATGAATATACCTGAATAATTTTAAAATAAACATTAGAATCAAAGTGATGAGAGATATAACATATTAATAGAGATTGACTTTAATAAAACAATAAAATGTACTTACGTGTACCAAATTTGCAGAATAGACACGTCAAGCCAATGACCTAAACCCACCAATAACTCTCAGATACATTTAGCTGAAATATAAAAATTAGAGACACTCGCACAATGACTTAATTGTATTGCCAAATGTTTATCATCCATTTTCAAAACCATGAGTAACAATCTCTGAACATCATCAACTTCCACGTCTTTTGTGCTTCCCTTTGCAGCTGAACAACTTCCTTTTCCGCTTCCATCGATAAATTCCAATTTTTCAATGCATTTATTATCACCTGTGCTTTGTGATAAACCCATAGACTTAAGTGTCTCAATTAATTATTGTTGAAACATCTTACGCTCTTCAACCAACTTTTCTTCAAGTTCAGCTCTAAGTTTTGTTTCCAATATTGCAAGTTGTTCATTTACGTCAATATGTTGACGTGATCTTCCAAAGTAAGTGCTTTGTTTATGGTGTTTTCCAACACCACGAACACGACCTCCATGCTCAGATATTCCAATGGCTAATGGTAAGATATCGTTACGTACATCGGGAACAATTGCACCTTTTCAGCTTCTTGAACTAGAGAATCCTACAAAATGCAAAAACATCAATTAATCAATCACAAATATAATGATACTTGAATAATTTTTCGTTGTTTACTTACAATTTTTTCAGCAACCTCTTGTGTAGATTTTGATGTGTATTCTCCTCCTTTCTTTTGCCGTGATCTCTTCCATAACTCATGGCGTGATGGTGGAGATGGACTATCATTATCATCTAATGTGGAATTATCTCTCGATGATGACTTTTCTTTCATAATTTTCTCCTCAAGCAAGCGATACCCTCCACGAGACAATACGTGTGGGTATACATTCTTGGCCACATTATCCTTACCCTTCTTACTTTTTTCCTATCATAAACTCAAACAAGTAATTAATCACTAAATATAATAAAAATTTTATGCACACAAAAACATATAAATCCTACTAACCTTAAATTTAGGGGTATCTCGAATCTTGAGAAACTCTTTCCATGTGTCTTCCGTAATAAAGTTATACTTGACATATGGAGGAGGATCATTTTCTATGGGATGATGAATATATATATCTGTGAGTTGTGTCTTAAAACCTCTCCATCGCTCTCCCACATATTTAATCCATTCTTTCTTCAACCTATCCTTCTTTGGATCTTTACATTCTGGAATAGTAAAATGAGCCTACAAATATAGTATATGTCATATGTTGTTAATTAGTATATGATTATAAAATATAATAAAGTATTGTATTTAAAATACCTGAATATCAGTCCAAATAGCATCTTTTACGCCTTCATCTACTTCTTTCCAATCATTTTTCACAATACTACAATATTGTCGAGCAAGAGATGCTATATAACTCTTGAAATGTGTAGCATTTTTACCAACACCAATACATTCATAGGTTCTTGCATTAAACTCGACCTTTATCTTTTCACCTGTTTGATAAACTTTGTCAATTTGTGTCATTAAAGTGAGACCTCTAACTCTTCTTTTATTGGGGTTTGAATCACCCATGTATCTGTTTACACAAAACAAAAATAATGAGAAATAATATTATGCAAAAAATAAAAACAATTAGAAATAAAATTAAGCACAAAATAAAAATAATTAGAAATAAAATTAAGCACAAAATAAAAACAATTAGAAAATAAAGTAACATGTAATTAACTTATACAAAAAATCTTACTAGTCCTCCCATATCCCTTCTTCACGGTCTATGCGAATAGCATGCACATCATCCCCTTCATTTTCTTCAATGAATGTAGTCACATTTGTTGAGAAAGGATGAGTTTCAGAAATATCAAGATTTTCATCATGATTTTCATCACTATAATGGACCTTTCCTTGTAAAACCACTGACCACTTTTTATTAGAAGGATCTGTGACATAAAACACTTGTTTTGCTTGAGATGCCATGATGAATGGTTCGTTCGCATAAGCTAACTTGCTAAGATCAACCAGTGTAACTCCAAATTCATCGATTCTGACACCACTGTTGATATCAATCCATTTGCATTTAAATACAGGAACTTTAAACACAACATAATTAACTTCCCAAATCTCTTCAATCACCCCAAAGTACGATGTAGATGCCATAACCGGGTTTTTATCTTTAGCACTAGAGAAGTGCATGGACTCGGCCACAATCATTATCCCACTATTTTGCATGGTACTACGATCATCCTTTGACTTTGTATAAATTGTTTTGATAAAATCAATTTAAATATCACGTGACAAAACTTATCTCGTTAAAAATATTATAAGTTAAAATGAATTCAAACAAAAAATTTGTACATAATGTACTGTAGCATTATCTCCTCTAGCATGTTAACCATCCATTAGAACAAGATATCTCTATTCTCTAGGTATGTTTTCCAATATTTCCGATTATGGTTTCACAATGCATAACACCTTATCTTCTCTTAAAGATATTGTTGCTTTTTTAACTCAACTCTCATGAATCTATCATATCTTGTAATAAAACCTTCTGTTATTCTTAAAAAACTTAGAAATTTGGATAAATAAAGTTTCTCAAAGAAAATTTTACAAGTTAAAGTGCTTGAAATGAATTTCTACCTAGTGTTAACATAAGGTATTGACTTAAATCAAGAGAACAAACATTGAATCAATAACACCACCAACACTTTGTTTCACACTCACTATGGCTTTCACATTATGAGTTTTACTTGTTGCCATCAAAATGATAAACATCAATCTTGTACTCCTCCTTAAACTTAGCAGCAAAATGATGGAACAAAGCCTCATCAAAATCCCTAACCTAACCTAACCCATAACTAACTAGCAAACCTAACCTATATTTTGAATAAGTCATATTATAGATCAAATAAGTGAAGAATATGACTTACAGTTGAAACAACGAGCAAGGAAGGGTGTGAATCGGCTCGCGAAATGTCGTGAACAGTGTGAACAGCGTACAGTGAGGCGACGAGGATGCATGAATAGGGGCGACGAGGAGACGTGGAAATGTGAAACAACGTGAAGTTGTACAGTGAGGCGACGAGGATGCGTGAACAGGGGCGGCGAGGAGACGTGGAGATGTGAAACGGCGTGAAGGTGTACAGTGAAGCGACAAGGATACGTGAACAGGGGCAGCGTCTGCGTATTGTATAGTGGAAATAATGTGCAATTAGGAGCCAATCTGGATAATATATGGAACCCATTACATCGGTGGAATCAATGGACCGATGTAAGGGTTTGGGCCTGTGAACCTTTTACATCGGTGGAAAAAGGCCCGATGCAAGTGTGTGAACCTTTTACATTGGTGGAAACAATAACCGATACAAGCGTGTTACTATGATGTTTTTTACATTGGTTGGTTTGTGGACCGATGCAAGCGTGTTTTAATTGGTTTTTTACATCGATTTATAATACTACCCGATGTAATTGTTTTAATATATTTTATATATTCACAATCTGCGTGTGAACCTATTACATCGGTTTTTAGTTAAACCGATGTAATATCTTGCTTGTTTTTTTTTTTACATTTCTGCCACCTTGTTTCTTATTTACAAAAATGCCACCGTATTTTTTTTCTGAAAACCTTTTACATCGGTGGATGAGATTGCCCGATGTAATAGGTAGCGGAAAATATTTTTTTCCTTATTTTTTATATCATTGCAAATAAATACCTGATGTAAAATGTTTTTAATTGTATTTTTTACATCATATATTTTGATACCCGATGTAAAAGCCTTTTCTCGAATGTCTTTTTTTAGTAGTGTCTACCATGGTGTCAAGCAGATCGAATCAGCTGAAGAGAATTCTGATGAAGAAACTCCTGATGTAGGAAATATTACGGGGACGAGTAAGATCACTCGTAGCGGAAGAATCTTCTCTCCGGAGATTGTTCCTTCACGGGAAGTCTTCGGACCCTTAAGTGCTCCTGTGCCTATCAAGATATCTGTGCAAAGTCCAGTGGTCGAAGAAATTGTTACTCCTGAAGATATACCCTCTATTGTTACTGCCGATAAAGGTAAGGGGATCCAAGAGGTGCCCGTCAGGATGAGGGCTCAGACTTTGGTTATCCTCGAGACCACCCAAAAGGAAATGGAGGAAATCTTAAAGATAATTAAGAAGAGCAACTATGATGTCGTAGAGCAGCTGGGGCAAACCCCTTCAAAAATCTTTATGCTGGCTCTATTGCTCTGCTCCGAGGCTCATGCCAAAGCCTTGATCAAATTCCTGAAGACGGCACACGTGCCTCAAGAAACTTCTGCGGACCGGTTTCAAGAGTGCGTAGCCAGCCTTACAGCCAACAATGGTCTTGGCTTTTCTGATGCCGATCTAACGTCCAAGGGAAGAAAGCATAATGATGCGCTGCATGTTTCGGTAGAGTGCAGAGGGACCACACTTGCTCATGTTTTGGTTGATACCGGTTCATCTTTAAATGTTCTACCAAAGAAAGCACTGGACAGATTGGACTGCGAAGGTTTGACCCTAAAGCCCAGTAATATCATTGTTAGAGCCTTCGACGGTTCTAAGCAGATGGTTCACGGAGAGGTGGACATCCCAATTAAGGTGGGAACGGAAATTTTCAACTCTACGTTTTATGTGATAGACATCCGTCCTTCATATTCATGCTTGTTGGGAAGGCCATGGATCCACAACGCTGGAGCAATCACTTCTTCTCTACACCAAATGCTCAAGTACCCAGTCCAGGGTAAGATCATAACAATTCATGGTGAGGAGGAGTATATGATAAGCCACCTTAACTCTTTCCGCTACATGGAGTTAGATGGTGAATTCATAGAAACACCTTTCCAACACTTTGAAGAGGTTTCTCCTGAAGTTGCGGTAGCCAAGACAATGACTGATATGCCCATCATTACCAAACCCGTGTCCCGGATGTCATCCCTTAAAGATGCAGAGGCTGTAGTCAAGGAAGGAGGAAGCACAATATGGGGTCAACTTCCAGATTTTCCTTACAAGACAGATAAGTTCAGATTGGGTTTCACTGCTGCTAGTCAGAAGACTGTGCGTCGCTCATGGGCTGGAGGACCACCCTTAAAAATCACTCATCATGGAATTCATGCTTTAGAAGATGATGAAGAAGGAAGCAATTTTGAAGACTGGATCTTTCCAACCATTGAAGGAGGACTGAACAACTGGGAGGCGAAAGACTTCGTTCCCATTACTTTCATCAATCAGTAATTTATATTTTGAACATTTATGTTGGTCCGTAATAACTTTTAAACAATTCGTACACTCTTTTGCCTTGTGCCTTTCCCGGGACATATAGGTCCATTTGTAAGGGTTTTGATTCTTCATTTTCATATGCCATTTTTAATGAATCATGGACGTTTTCATCTATAAACTTTTGTGTGTTCATTTTCTTTCCTTTTACATTTTATTCTGTTTAAGGATGGCTATCCCTTACATGCACCCACACTCACAAAATGTAGGTACCCATCCACTCCGGATTCCATGGGTAACAATTCTGCTGTGGCCTTCAGCAACTCTGAAGATCTGGTCAATCATGCCAAGTACGAAGGTGATGAAGACTGTGAAGTGCCTGGAGAGTTGGCTAGACTTTTGCAACAAGAAGAAAGGGCTATTCTGCCCCATGAAGAGTTGTTAGAGACCATCAATTTGGGCACTGCCGAAGACATAAAAGAGGTTAAAGTGGGTGCCAACCTGGAGCCAAGTGTCAAAGAGCGCTTAGTTCAGCTATTGAATGAATATGTTGAGATCTTCGCCTGGTCCTATGAAGACATGCCAAGGCTGGATACAGATATTGTGGTTCACCGTCTCCCTACAAGAGAAGACTGTCCACCAATCAAGCAGAAAGTCCACCGGATGAGGCCCGACATGTCTGAAAAGATCAAAGCTGAAGTGATGAAGCAGTTCAATGTTGGCTTTCTGGCTGTTACTTCCTATCCATAACGGGTTGCTAACATTGTGCCTGTGCCTAAGAAGGACGGCAAAGTCAGAATGTGTGTGGACTACAGAGACTTAAACAGGGCTAGCCCTAAAGATGATTTTCCACTACCATACATTGTCATCTTTGTTGACAACACAACTCAACACAAGGTATTTTCCTTCATGGATGGATTTTCAGGGTACAACCAAATCAAAATGGCCCCCGAAGACATGGAGAAGACTACTTTTGTTACGCAGTGGGGTACCTTCTGCTATAAAGTGATGCCATTCGGACTGAAGAATGTCGGGGGAACCTATCAGCGAGCCATGGTAGCTTTGTTTCATGACATGATACATCATGAAATTGAAGTCTACGTAGACGACATGATAGCCCGATCACAGACAGAAGAAGAACACCTCGACCATCTGCAAAAGCTGTTTGTCAGATTAAAGGAATATAAGCTCAGACTGAACCCTAGCAAGTGCACTTTCGGAGTCAGGTCCGGTAAACTTTTGGGATTTATCGTCAGTAACAAAGGCATCGAGGTTGATCCTGCCAAAGTCAAAGCTATACAAGAAATGCCTGCCCCCCGCACTGAAAAGGAGGTCAGAGGTTTCTTGGGACGCCTAAACTACATTGCAAGATTCATTTCTCACCTAACATCTACCTGTGAACCAATTTTCAAGCTGTTGAAGAAAGATCAGGTGGTTGAATGGAATGACGACTGCCAAGTTGCTTTCGATAAAATCAAGGTGTATTTGCTAGAACCTCCTATCTTGATGCCACTCGTTGAAGGAAGGCCGTTAATCATGTATCTGACTGTTTTGGATAACTCAATAGGGTGCGTACTGGGCCAACATGACGAGTCTGGTCGAAAAGAGCATACCATTTATTACCTTAGCAAAAAGTTTACCGACTGTGAGAGTTGCTACTCACTGCTCGAGAAAACTTGCTGTGCTTTGGTATGGGCTGCTCGCCGGCTAAGGCAGTATATGTTGACACATACTACTTTGTTGATTTCCAAAATGGATCCGATCAAGTACATCTTCGAGAAGCCTGCTTTATCCGGAAGAATCACTAGATGGCAAATGATCCTGAATGAGTATGATATCCAGTACACAACCCAAAAATCTATAAAGGGGAGTGTACTAGCTGACCATCTAGCTCATCAAGCCGTCGAAGATTACCAATCTATGAAGTTCGACTTCCCCGACGAAGACATTATGACATTGGACAACATTAAAGGTAACAGACCGTATGACGGACCTGAACAAGGATCCCGATGGACCCTGTACTTTGATGGTGCTTCAAATGAACTTGGAAACGGTATCGGCGCGGTACTTATTTCTCCAGAAGGTTTCCATACACCTTTCACTGCTAGACTCTGCTTCAGCTGCACCAATAACATGGCCGAGTATGAAGCTTGTATCTTTGGTCTCAAGGCTGCGATTGACCTAGGAATCAAATCTTTAGTTGTATTTGGGGACTCAACTTTGGTTATCAGTAAAGTCAAAGGAGAATGGGACACTAAACATCCTAATCTTATCCCATACAAAGAAAATGTCCTGACATTGTTACCTCATTTCGAGCAGATTACCTTCGAGCACTTCCCGCAAGAAGAAAATCAGCTAGCGGATGCTCTAGCTACAATGTCTTCCATGTTTAAACTCAACTGGGATAATGAGGCTCCCCAAATCGCCGTCGAGCGAATGGACGAACCTGCACACTGTCATGAGATTAATACCGAAGAAGTAGTGGAACAACCCTGGTTTCATGAAATCAAAAGGTATCTCAAGACTTGAGAATACCCTGAAGGAGCTTTAGTCAACGACAAAAAGTTCTTAAGGAGATTTGCTTCCAAGTTCTTCCTGAGAAATGGTGTCCTATATAAGCGCAACCATGATTGTGTTCTGCTTCGTTGTGTGGACAAAGTTGAAGTTGAGCAGATCATGACTGAACTGCATAGTGGCACATTTGGCACCCACTTGAGCGGACATACGATGGCTAAGAAGATTCTAAGGGCAGGCTACTACTGGTCTACCATGGAAGCTGACTGTCATCAATACGCTCGTACTTGTCACAAATGCCAAGTCTATGCTGACAAAGAACATATTCCTCCAGTCCCTCTCAATGTCCTAACAGCTCCTTGGCCATTCACAATGTGGGGAATCGACATGGTTAGAGAGATCAAACCTACGACATCCAATGGACATCGCTTCATCCTGTTGGCTATTGATTACTTTACCAAGTGGGTCGAAGCAGCTTCCTTCGCCTCCGTTACAAAGAATGTGGTTGCCCGCTTCATCAAGCAGAATCTCATATGCCGGTATGGTATCCCCGACAGGATCATCACAGACAATGGTACAAACCTGAATAACACTGTGATCACCACTCTGTGCGAGCAGTTCAAAATTCAACATCATAATTCATCTCCATATGGCCAAAGATGAACGGTGCTGTTGAAGCTGCAAACAAAAATATCAAGAAGATCATTCAACAGATGACAGTCACTTACAAGGACTGGCATGAGATGTTACCGTTAGCTCTGCACGAGTACCGTACCACGACGCGTACTTCAACCGGGGCAACCCCCTTTTCTTTGGTATATGGAATGGAAGCTGTTTTACCTATGGAAGTTCAGATCCCTTCCTTGAGAATTATGAAAGATGTTGGTTTAAGTGAAGACGATTGGATTCAAACCCGACTTGATCAACTTAATTTAATCAACGAGAAACGACTTACTGCTGTCTGTCATGGTCAGACGTATCAAAAATGGATGATCAAGGCTTTCCACAAGAAATTCAGACGTCAGGTATATCAAGTCGGAGATCTTGTAATCAAGCGGATCATCTTGCCGCAAAGCGATCCCAGGGGAAAATGGACTCCTACTTACGAAGGACCATTTGTGATCAAAAACATTTTTTCTGGTGGGGCAATGATTCTGACCACCATGGACGGTGATGACCTGCCGCACCCTGCGAACACAGACATAGTCAAAAGATACTACGCATAAACGATCCAACAAGTTGAAAACCCGAAAGGGCGACTTGGGCAAAAAAGGGCATCCCGGTGAATCGAAAACCCGAAAGGGCGGTTCAGGCAAAAATTAGAGATAAATATAAAAAAATATGTACACCCGGCAAGTTGAAAACCCGAAAGGGCGACTTAGGCAAAAAAGGGTTTCCCGGTGGATCTTAAACCCGAAAGGGCGGTCCAGGCAAAAGTTAGGGAATTAAAGCGTATGACTATGTCTCGTCGGATCACTTTAAGGACAATCTCTTCACGGACAAGATCCAAGTTTCCGATCAATCCAATCATCTACGAACAAAGAAGCGAATGGACAAGATATTCAGAATTATGAAGGCCATAGCAGAATGGGAACCCCATGGAATTGTTACACATAGCCATCTTTCTTTGTATAAATTTTTCTCATTTTTTATGATAACATTCTCTTACTAGGATGTCTGTCTCCTTTGTACAAAATACTTACACAAAGTTAATACAAAGATACTTCAAAGTGCAGAAATTTATTTGCCTTTTTCTCTCTTTTTACACCTGTGTTTTTATTTGAAAACGTCCAATGATTTGTTAAATGAGCATATGCATTTGAATATAATCACTGCTTACAAATAAAACGAAATGAGAAAGGATAATTACTGATAGGTTGAAAATATAGGAAAATGTCTTTAGGCTGTTCTAGAGGAATTCCCCTGCAGTACATCATCCAGGTCCTCAACAGAGTTGAAGCTTTGAAATGCGTATCCCCAACGGAGTTAAGTTTCAAAATCGCCATCAAAGCTAAGTTTCTAAACTCCCAGCCCCCAGCGGAGCCAGAAGACTTTGAACTACAAATCCCCAGTGAAGATGAAACTTTCTTCCCAAATGGAGTCCAAAACTTTAACCTCTAAACCACAGTGGAGATCATCCGGTTTCTCCAAATCCTCCAGCAAGTTATCTTAAAACTTGGCAATCAACCAGATAACAGTTAACTTTTGTTCTATCCCCAACCAAGGATAAAACCTCAGAAGTTTGGCATACTCCTAACCTCCTGATACCCTTAACAGAATGGAGATTCTCATTCATAAAACTCTAGAAGATTGGCATACACCCAACCTCCTAACCCAAACGCCTGAATGAAGATTCTCATTCTTGCTTCCTCAATAGATTGGCATACAACCCAAGTTTTTGAAAATTCTCCAACAGGATAAACATTCTCCCCACAGAGTTATTTCCCAACAGAACGAAGATTCTTATTCTCATTTCTCCAGTTAGAGCCTCCCAGGTTTTAATTCCCCAGTAGAGATCGTCAGAGTTTTCCTTATTCCCTAGGAAAGTCATGAAGGATTCTTAATTCCTCGCAGAAGCTGTCAAAATTCTTGTTAATCCCCACAAGCCACCAAGGATTTTCAATCCTCAGTAGTAGTCCAAAGAATTTCTCAGTCTCAACAATCAAAGGATTTATTTTCCCCAGCAGCAGCAAAGGAGTTATTTTCCCCGACAACAGTCAAAGATTTCATTATCTCCAGCTATCAAGAATTTATTTTCCTCAGCAAGACGGCTACTCAGCTTACATGCAGATCCGTTACATTCATATATCATAAACATTGATAGAACCCATTTTATTGCATCATACATGTCATGCAACATAACTTTGTGTGTTTTAGCTAACATTTTACCTTTTTCAGGATAAGATTAAAAGCTACCTCTAGCAAATGTTCAAAGATCTCAGAAACAATACAAATACGCTCCAAGACAAGGAAGTCATTCTACTACTCATTCAGATCTTGTATTTCAGATACAGTATGGATACACCCTAGACACGGCGGTCATTCTACTACTCATTCAGACTTCAACAATCAGATACAGACTAGATACACTCCAAGACATGGAAGCCATTCTATTTCTCATTCAGATTCAACTATCAACTTCAGGTTCAGATACATTCCAGACACAAAAGTCATTCTGCTACTCATACAAATCTCAACTACAGATACAATACAGATACACTCCAGACACGGCAGTCATTCTAATATTCATTCAAGAATCAAATACGGTTACAACTCAGATACGCTCCAGACACGGACGTCATTCCTTTTGCTCATACGAATCCAATCTCCAGATACAACTCAAATACGTTCCAGATACGGATACCATTCAAGTGTTCATTCTCCTGATTTTCAACAAACATTCTTGGATGGCATCTTTAAGCCCATCTCCATCAAGATTCCACCATCTCCAAATGGCATCTTTAAGCCCATCCCCTCAGTTACATTTTGACAAGTGCAAATTTAGGGGAACTCTGGTGTCCAATCCTCTTTTACCTTCGAGTCACGAAAGGCAAACTCGCCAATCTAACTCTTCAAGTTCAAGAAGATTGAACAGGGGCAACTGTTGTACCCCAAAATTTTCCCTCTCATTTTATCAACATTTCTCACCACAAGGCTCTTTGAACTCAAGACCAAGCTAGGGTTTGCTCTGCTCAAGACATCTCCTTGCACTGTTGACCTAAATTAGGGTTTGAGTTTGCACAAGGATTTTTTTGACTTACAATGCTCAAAATGACTTTCATACTTCATGTTGGACTTATAAGTTTGTCCATACCAAGTTTCAAGCCTTGAATCAAATTTTTACCCAGTCAATTGGACAGTTGACCTAGAAATCAACTGTATTGGGGAAAAAGTCAACTGTGGCCAATTTAAAGTCAAACCTCACAATTTTTGATCCACATAAATATTATGAACTCATATGAGCCATTTGATCAAGTTTGGACCACAACTCCACAAGAAATTTGATCAGATCACCAAAAGGGCAAAATCGTCATTTTTAGGGTTTTGACTGCACAAAGGCAATTTCTGATTTTTGACCTAGCCAATGGCAAATTGGGCTCAAGCATGGATTCAAGGACTCATTGGCATCATCTTGACCTATGCACAAGGTTCAAAAGATCTCAAATGCATTGGATTGACAAGTGAATTTTTCAGTCAACTGATCAAAATTTGACTGTACACTGAAAAGTTAAACTTTGACTTTTTGGTCAAAATCAAGTGCCAAGGGTCATTTTTCATTAAAATGTGTCAAAACATGAAACTTGTGCATCAAGAAACCCATTTTTGCAAATTAGGGTTTAAAGTTGAAAATTTTCATAACTTAGAATTTTTCTAAATTTTTCCTAACTTTGCCCAACATTTTCACTATGATGCAATTGGATTCAAACAAAACTTCCAACATGAAAGTTTTAGTCCTCCACAAAGTATACAACTTTGATTCACAAAGTTTTCCAAAAAGAAGCTTGGATCTCAAGTTAAGATTTTTGGAACAAGGGTCCCTAAAACTTAAACTTAGTGAAATTTTGCCCTAGTTTAGGCAGGATTTTGACCTATCTTCATGGTCATTTTTCATATAGTCCCACTTGGAATCTCAAGTTGCATTTCAAATATGGATTGTAGAGAATGTTACAAGCTTTCCAAAATGTCCAAGAACTCTCAAAACTCATTTGTGGTTAGGGAGAATTTAAGGCTTGAAGTTGGTAAAAACTCACTTTTCATCCATGGCATATTCATTGTGATACAAATTGCAAATTCAAATCAGCTTGCTTTGCACTAGATTACAGGCCTCAAAACCATTCCACACTCAATAATTAAGTGCAAAACCATTAGTCTAAGGCATTGTTTTGGTCATTTGGGCATTGCACACAAGATTAACCCTTAAACAGCAAAAGCAACATTACCATTTTTTGCTTAAATCTTGCTTTATGTCAAAACTGATTTCTTGAGCATTGGTCCATATCTTATGCAAAAAATCAAATCAACAAATTAGAGGGTCCAAGGACAAAGTGTGCAAGCATATGGGTAGCCTGTACAGGCCTGTTGGACATCACTTCTCGTGTTTGCTTAAAATACAAGAAAGATATCCAAAACACTAGAATTGGAACATCTGTGAAAAACTAACTTGTGCAAGCATTTGAGACAAATTTCTCACATCCCCTTGAACCAGAAACACGACTCTTTGAGCCCTCAAACATCCCATAGCTCAAAATCACCCTCCATTGGCAAAACAGGGCAGTATCTGCAACTTGACTTCCATAGCACAATTTGCTCGTGCATTTTGCCCCAAACCAGTTCAAACACCTTCCATTCAACCCATCCAAGCTATCCCAAACCTTAAACACCAACTATAAATCCATTTACAGGGTTTGCCATTTTCATTTTGAGCTTGTGCAGGTTGAGTTCTGTAGGCTTGTTCAAGTACATTCAAGGCAAGCTAGACATTGGAGAAGGTCAAGTGAAGTTTAAGCAAGCTCCCAGACATCTTAAGCCTTGTTGAAAAGATCCACATTACCCTACACGAAGTCAGCTGAAACAGGTTTTTATCAACTTCCTATCTCTCTATTTAGGAACATTTAGACTTAGGTTTGTGAATAAGAAATGTAGCATTCATAGCCATGAAGCTGTACATATGCTCAGTTTTCATTTTTATTAAGCATGCTAAGAGAATTTGGTACATGAACATCCTGAAAAAATTAGGTTAGATTTTAGGGCCAGAGAAATTCTCTCTGGTCTTTGAGAGTTAAGACAAGTTTTTTATATGTTTGGATTCGTCTTGAAAAGCTCTACAACTTTGATGTTATGTGTTTTTGCAATAGAGCTCGTATGCAGGATCTAACATTTGTATCAGGCGCGCGCGTTTTTGAAGTACAGAGATTGAAGATGAAGTGTGGTGGGCTGGGCTTGGTCATGGCTCACTATTGACACCCCCCTTTTTGCACCCCCTTGGCCCAATTTCTTTACATTTTTGTATTTTTATATTTATTTTCATTTTCTGATTATGTTTTATATTTTCTAAACATAAAAATATCCAAAAATATTTTCATAAAATTTTCACATTTATTTTTATTATTTTTATTATTTTTTAGACATAAAAATAATTATTAGGGAATATATACTTTTATTTTATTTATTTAAAACTTATAAATATTATAGAAATATTATATATTTTATTTTTATTATTCATACCTATAAAAATAATATTTTTCTCATATACTATCATTTTTCCTATATACTTGTATATATTTTATTTTATTTATTGTACATATTTAATATAATTAATATATATGTACTTTTATTTTATTAGATACTTTAGAATAAAAACATAAAAATATTACACTTTTATTTTTATTATTATTTATACTTAAAAAATACTTTTTCTAAATATATTTTATTTTTTGTATATATACTATTTTATTTTATTATATATAAATAATATAGCCAATATATTTATATTCTTAAAAATTAGGGATTTACCCTTAACCAAAAAACAATCTTTTCATTTATTTCTTTTTTTTACATTAAATATTTTTATATACATAAAAATAAACAAAAACCTTTTTGCATATTCTAATTATTTTGTATATTTATTTAATTTGTTTATTTAAATATTATTCATTTGTTATTTATGCCATTTGATTCAATTTGGATGTAATAGTAAAACTAGGGTTTTAATTTCTTGTCAAATAATCCCCATTCAAAAATTGTATCCCCATCCCCATAATCATGTTGTAATAGTGATAGATTTATTTTTGCGCACTTTATGCTTTCAATTATGCCATGATTAGAGATTAGGGTTTGTATGCAAAAAATCCAAAATCAACAAGTAGCTTAACCTAATGAAAAGACAAAAATGCATGAAAATCAATACACAAGGCACACTTGCACCCCTAGGGTTTCATCCACTTGTTGCCTTAAAAATAGGCCATGTTATGCATGTTGGGTACTTTGGCAAAACAAATACAAAACAAAAGATCATAGTCCCTCGATGACGCTATCTTGGTTGCCTATACAAAATGATCTAGTCCCTTAGAAAATTGCTAAAAATACTTAACACACTTGCTATCATGGTCTATACGATGACCCGCGCCTGTCCCGTTTAACATTCTAATATAAGGTTGTTTACCAAATGCAATGGTAAAACAACACTGTCAAAAGGGTTAAAAATGTGTAGGAAATATCTTTGAGTAAAATAGGGTAGACAACTCTTGGTTACTTGATCAAAAAACTTGCAAAATATCCTTGCTATTTTCAAACACACTTCACAACACAATTTCAAAACATCTCCCAAAAACAAACTTTCAAACATTTAAGTCTTTTCAAAAGACAATACACCTTTGTATATATTCAAACAAGAATCATTACCAAGGTTTCCACAATGATGGCCTCTTTCCAAAACATTTTCAAAAACCACACACGCAAAACACCATTTCAAACAATTGAAAAGCAAAAGCAAGTGATCTAAACAAGTAACTAAGAGCCCATGGATAACCATGGATGAAAAGGGTGCTTGTACCTTCCCTTTTCATAATCTACCCCCCGAACCCAAGAAAACATCTCAAAGGTCTTTCCTGTGCTTTTTGACCTTTCCTTAGGATAAAATAAAAAGTCGGTGACGACTCTTGCTAAACCAAAACATTTGCGAACACAAACGCAAAACCTCAAGTCAGTTCTCCCACCGTATCACAGTGCTTTTGTGTGGTTTTTGAAATTATTTTGTAAAGAGACCAATGTTTAGGAAAACTTTGTAATGATTCTCGTTCGTAAGAATGTATACAAAGATGTTGATCTTTTGAAAATGTTTTCAAGTTTGTAAGATGTTTTGAAAGTGTAGGTGTTTGTTTTATAAAATAGCAAGGATGTTTTGTTTTTAAAGTGAGTAAGTAATTAGGAACATTCTACCTACTCAAAAGTCTTTCATGTTCATTTCCTCTTTTCTTTGACATTGTTATCTTATCATTGATTTGGTAAGTAAAACTATCTTTGGATGTAAATGGGACGGGCGTGGGTCATCGTATAACCATGATTAGCAATGTTGCAAGGTATCTTAATATTTTTCTTTAGGGACTAAGATCATTTAAAAAAAAGGCAACATAGATAGCGTCATCGAGGGATTATGATCTTGTATTTTTGCTTGTTTTTGCTAAGATACCTCACATGTATAATATGGCCATTTTTATAAGGCAATCAAGTGGACTTTACCGTAGGGGTGCTTGTGTGCAAGTGCATTGATTTTCATGATTTGTTTAGTCTTTGATTAGGGTTTTCTACTTGTTGATTTTATCTTCTCATATAAACCCTAATTACTAGCATTTATATAAAGCGATAAATTGCAAAAAATAAAATTACTACGCTATTACATCATTAGGGGATTATAAGAAAATTAAACCTAAGTATCTATTACAACCATATTGAATATTGTACCAAATTGAAAATAAAATGCAAGAATATAAATGGAAAAAGAAATGATTTTTGTTGTTTTTATAAAAGGGGTTTTGTCTTGACCTAATTAAAGAAAATGATTAATAAACAAAAAAAATTAAACATAAATTAATTAAGAATGAAATTAAGTTAAAAATGTATTTTAGGGTTTTATTTATGAAAAGGTTTTTATCTTAATAAAAAAAATATGAATATTAATTAATTAAAATAAACCTAAGTTCTAATTTGATTTTAACTAAGAAATCAAAATAATATACTAATTTAACCTAAGTCTAAAAATTAATTATTTAAGAAAAAAAGAAATTAATTTGTTTTAAGAAAATGTTTTTTTTAGTCTTTTTGTTTTATGGAGAAAATAAAATATATAAGTATAAATGATAAATAAAAATAAATTTGAACTTTTATATGATTTATGAAAATAATAATAGCAATAGTAATAATAACAATAGTATTAATAACAAAAAATGAAATAAAAATAAAAATAAGTCAGGGAGGTGGATTAGTAATACAAGAGGAGTTGTGAAGAAAAAAAAAGATTAGGCCCACATGAAAGCCCAGGCGCTGCCAAAAAAGTACAAAAAAGTAAGAAAATAGTGAAAAATAACAAAAGGTCACGCTGGGGCTTGAACCCAGGACCTAAAGGTGACATGCACGCGCTTTAACCACTGGGGTGGTGATACATCCGTTAACTTGTGTGAAAGGATAAATACATAACACAAAACGCACTCTGATTACACTTCATCTTCAACCTCCCTCCAAAGGATCTGTAACTTGTTCATCTCTCAACAAAAATGAAAAGTTCAAACATGAAAGTTGTGGCATTTCTTCCCACGAATCCAACCATGTAAATATCTTAAGCTAACAATCAAAGATGAATGAGAATTTTTCTGGCCCTAATTTAAAACCTAAAATTTTTAGAAAACTTCAACTCTAAAATTCTCTAAGCTCAGGCCATATAAATGCAAACTATGGATATGTACAGCTTCGTGGTAATGGTATCTACATTTTATCTTCACAAGTCAAAATTAAATGATGCTTGTATGAATAGATAGAAGTTCGAAAACTTACCTCTTGCAGCTGGAGTCGTGTATGGAGTTTGAGCAACCTTTGTGATGGCCTGATGATTTCTGTAGCTTGCCTGGACCTCCTTGAGGGTGTTCCAACTCCTACTTTGCTTTGAGGATGGCTGGAACTCCCAACTCAAGTCAAGTTGCAAGCTTCAAATTTGGAAATGGTGGATAGTGATTGAGGAGTTACAGTCAAGAAACAGGGGTCTGGATTACTTTGATATGATGTATATTAAGTGTTTGGATGGTTAAAACTCAATACGCACGAGTGGATTTGGAGATGGCTATGTGAGGTTCAAAACTATCAAGTTATGGCAGATTCTGAGTTGCATAGTGCTTGGGAGTGTTTTGGGGTCTTAGCATTCGCGTCTTATGTTGCAATAGACTTGTGTTTATGTATGGAAAAGGTTAGAGATGAAATGCACTCAAGGTTTATGAGTTCTAGCCTTTTGGCTCTATGACTTGCTTTTGAAGAAAAGTGAGAAGACAAATCACAAAGTGTTGTACAAGCATGTTTTGAGTTCAAAGAGGGTTTAGACACATTGATTTTGGTTTATAGGGGTTATGTGTACAGAAAGAACAAGTGCAAAGCTGAAGGAGTTGACAATTTCAAAAGTGATGCTTTATCAAAATGGAAATGGCAACTTTGTGCCATAAATGGAAATGTAACTTGGATAAAGGCTCAAGTGCTTGGATTAAAGATCTATCAGCTGTGTAAACATTTAACTACGGAGTGACAAACAAGTTTGAGGCCTGCAAAGCAAAGATTAATCAGCCTAGGCTTGGATTTGAATTTTTGTACATCATGAAATGACTTGTAATTTAAGTTTGAAAACCCTAACTTCATCTCTTCGATTATCCTTGCTCACAAATGATCTCAAGGAGTTATTAGACATTTTGGAAAGCTTGTAATGTGATCTACAATACCTCTTTGAATCAATTTTGAAAATTTCCCTTGGAACTATATGAAAAAGTGCCACGAAGTTAGGTCAAAATCCTGACTAAAACTAGGGCAAAATTTCACTGTGTTCAATTTCAAGACCATGACTTTATGAATTAATAACTTGAGATCTAAACATTTTTAGGAGAATTTGTGTAAAGTGACGTTGTAGATATCATGGAGATCTACATCTTTCATGTTGAAAGTTTCTTCTGAATCATCTTGCATCATGGTGAAAAATTGGCTCAAAGTTATGAAAAAACATGAAGTTTTAAACACTTAGAAAAATTTCTAAGTTAGAAAACTTTGACTTTTCAAAATGAAATCTTGACTTTTTTGATTTCTTGATGAATAAGCTTCATATTTTGACATGTTTTGATGAATTGTGATATTTGACATTGGATTTTGACCAAAAAGTTAAAGTTTGACTTTTTAGTGTACAGTTGACTTTTGGTCAGTTGACTGAAAATTCATTATCAATCCAATTGATCTTGAGCAATGTTTTAGGTCATGCCATTAGGTAAAAAATATGCAATTGAACTCTTAAGACCATTCTTTAAACCAATTGACCATTTGCTAGGTCAAAAATCAGAAATTGTCCTTTCTCAATCAAAACCCTAATTTTGACCATTTTGCCCTTTTGATGATTTGATCAAATTCCTTGAGGAATTATGTTCCAAACTTGATCAAATGATACATATGAGTTTATAATGTTGATGTGGATAAAAAATTATGAAGTTTGACTATAAATTGGTCATAGTTGACTTTTTTCCCCAATACAGTTGATTTTTAGGTCAACTGCTCAATTGACTGAACAAAAGTGTGATCCAAGGCTTGAAACTTGACATGAGTAATCTTGGGGGTCCATAATGATACATGAAAGTAATATGAATCATTGAAAGTTCAATTATCCTTGTGCAATCTCAAACCCTAATTTTGGTCATCAGTACTTAAGGAGGTGTCTTGAGCTGATCAACCCTAGTGCAGTCTTGAACCAAGAGAGATCTTTGTGAGAAAATATTAGATAAATGAGTGGGAAAAATTTGGGGTACAACAGAAGGCTTTAAGGAATATGCGCAAAAATGGAGGGACCTGGCTGGAAGGGTGCAACCCCGTTTGACTGACAGAGAATTAGTGGACATGTTCATGGGCACCTTGACTGGTCCATTCTTTAATTTGCTGATCAGGAGTTCTTCTTCAGGGTTTTTTGAGTTTATTTTGACTGGAGAGCGAGTTGAAAGCGAAATCAAAAGCAGAAAGATCCCCATGGTGTCAACCTCTAGTGTTGTGAAAAAACCATTCATTGGTAAGAAGGAAACTAATGTTGTTTATGGGCAAAGAAGTCGTATCAAGAGTGATCGTCATCAGTCGGTAGGAGCAATATTAATTTCAAACCTGACCCCAGTTCAACAACCATAACAATCAAACAATCAACAAATGCCTGATGCTCCAAGGAGGCAATTCACTAGAATCAACACGCCAATGTCTCAAGATTTACAACATCTGTTGAAGGCAGATTTGTAACACTGAGGAATCCTCCTCAAAACCCCAATACTTCATCTCCAAAATACAACCCGAATGCAAAATGTGCATATCATTCCAATAGCTCTTGGCACGATACCAATGATTGTTGGGCCTTAAAGAGCAAGATCCAAGATTTTATTGATAAGAAAGTGATTGAGTTTAACCCTCCACAAACCCCTAATGTCATTACTACTCCCATGCCCATTCATGGTAAAGGTGTCAATGCTATTGACGATGCCTCCTTTGTCTCCACCATTAATGATTTAACTACTTCATTATTGACTGTTAAGAAGAATCTGCTGAGAGTCAGTTTATTTCCTGGCTTTCTTGAAAATTGTTACCATTGTGCTTCCCAAACTAAGGGTTGTATATGGGTGGAGAAAGGTATCCAACGCCTGATTGACAACCATGAAATTCTGTTCGAGAAAACTCCGTCCATGAAGAGTTTACCTAAAAATATACCTCAAGATGTTTCCATAATCACAATTTCCAATAATCCTATTAGGATTACCTCTAAAGGCCCTATAAGGATTCCTGCTGAGCCAAGAGTGGCTCCCCTTATTATCACTACACCAGGGCCAGTCCCCTATTCCTCCGACAAAGTTGTGCCTTGAAACTACGGGGCAAAAGTTTATTATCATGGTGTCAAGAAAGAGCCATGTATTATTAAAAATGAAGAGCCTAAAATTATAAACATTGTCGGAACTAGTAAGGTCACTAGGACATGAAGGGTCTTCTCTCAGGAGATCTCTCCTCTAACAACCATAACAACACCTGTTCATATTCCTGCTGCGGGGCCAAATGCCAATGCCTGAGGTAAAGATAAAGTTACTGAGTCTGCCCTAACGGAGGCACCCTCAAAAGAAGTGACAATTGAATACCCATCTAGACAAGAGATAGAAGAAATTATGAAGATCATACGAAAAAGTGACTACAAAATAGTGGAGCAACTGGGGCAGACACCCTCAAAGATATCCATGTTGTCTTTGTTATTATGCTCCGAAGCACATGCCTAAGCTCTATTGAAATTACTGAAGAATTCCCATGTACCATAAGAGACCACTGTTGATCAATTTGAGAACTTTGTTGCAAGCCTAACTGTTGACAATGGCTTAGGATTTTCTGATGCAGATTTAACTCCGGCTGGGAAGAATCACAACAAGGCTATGCACATTTCTATTGAGTGCAAAGGCACTACTATGGCGCATGTGTTAGTAGATATTGGGTCCTCCCTTAATGTTTTACCTAAAGGTGATTTGGATAGATGGGATTATGATGGGTTGGTGCTGAAACCCAATGATATTGTGGTAAGAGCCTTCGATGGTTCGAAAAGGATGGTCCACAGAGAGGTTGATCTCCCAATTAAGGTAGGTCTCAAGTATTCAATTCAACTTTTTATGTAATAGATATTTCCCCAGCCTATTCATGCTTGCTCGGACACCCATGGATTCATGGGGCAGGTGCGGTTACCTCTACATTACATCAAATGCTGAAGTACCCAGTGAGAGGGAAGGTTGTCACAGTCTATGGAGAGGAAGAATATATGGTCAGTCATTTGAATTATTTCAAATATGTTGAAATGGATGGAGAATTCATTGAAACCCCTTGTCAAGCATTTGAGGTAATCCCTCCAACAATTTTTGTTGCTAAAGCTACTATTCTTGAGGTCTTTAAGGACACGCCAAGGATGGCTTCCTTGAAGGATGCTAGGGATGTAGTAGAAGATGGAGGTTGCACTATCCGGGGACAACTTCCTGACATCCCCTACAAATCTGACAAATTTGGATTAGGTTTCACTTCAAAGGCTCAGAAAGAGGTTCAACGTGCTCGTGCTGGTGGACCACCTCTCTATATTAGCAACAACAAAGTCAATGCTCCGGAAGATACTGAAAATGATGGAGACTTGGACGACTGGATATTCCCAACTGCTGATGGTGGACTCAACAACTACAAGGCCAAAGACTTCATCTCAATCTCCTTCATCCAGGAGTAATTGCTATTTCTTGTTTTCTTATTGCTTTAAGAAGTTTGTCTTTATAATTTCCTTTAAAATAATGACTTTAAACCATGTGCCTTGCCCGAGGCACAATGGTACATTTGTTAATGGTTTGTTATTTCATATATCATATGCTCATTTAATGAAAACATTGGACGATTTTGCATTCAAATTTTGCGCTCTTTGTCTTTCTTTTACTTTACTGCATTTTCAAATAGCCATGTGACCTTACATGCACACACACACACACACACATTTGCAGATCCACATCAACTCCAGATCTCATTGACAACAATTCTACTATTTCCCTTTATGACTTCTAAAATCCAATCTATCAAGCTGAAGACGAAGGTGAAGAAGATTATGAGATACTTGGAGAACTCGCCAGAATCCAGATACAAGAGGAAAAGTCTATCCAACCGCATGAAGAACCAGTCGAAGTGATAAACTTGGGTACTGAGGCAGATAAGAAAGAAGTCAAGATTGGTGCCAACTTGGAAGACAATGTCAAGAGAAAATTGGTTCAGATGTTGCACGAATATGTTGAGGTCTTTTCTTAGTCATATGAATACATGCCAGGGCTCGATACTGATATCGTGGTTCATCGTCTTCCAATGAAAGAGGGTTGTTCTCTGATCAAATAGAAGGTTCGCCTATGCGCCCTAATATGTCCGAGAAAATCAAGGCGGAGGTAATGAAATAGTTCAATGCAAGTTTCTTGGCAGTGATGTCGTATCCCCAATGGGTTGAAATGTTGTTCTGGTGCCGAAGAAATATGGTAAGGTCTGTATGTGTGTAGACTACATGGATTTAAATAGGGCAAGCCCTAAAGACGACATTGCACTACCGCATATTGATGTCTTAGTTAACAACACTGCTCAACACAAAGTGTTCTCCTTCATGGATGGCTTCTCCGGGTACAACCAAATCAAAATGGCACCTAAAGACATGGAGAAAACTACTTCTGTCACATAGTGGGGGACCTTCTGTTATAAGGTCATGGCTTTTAGGCTGAAGAATGTAGGCGCAACTTATCAATGGGCTATGGTGGCTTTATTTCATGACATGATCTATCATGAGATAGAAGTGTATGTTAATGATATGATAGCAAGATCCCAAACTGAGGAAGAACACCTTGATCATCTACACAAGCTATTTGAAAGGTTAAAGAAGTACAAGCTGAGGCTGAATCCAAGCAAATGCATCTTCGGGGTAAGATCTAGTAAGCTCCTAGGCTTTGTCGTCAGTGGCAAAGAAATTGAGGTCGACCCTGCCAAAGTTAAAGCTATCCAAGAAATTCCAGTTCCTCGTACTGAGAAGGAAGTTAGCGGTTTCTTAGGACGACTCAACTACATTGCCCGATTCATCTCTCACTTGACTACTACTTGTGAGCCACTCTTCAAGCTGCTAAAGAAAGATCAAGTGTTAGGATGGAATGACGACTGTCAAATACCTTTTGACAAGATCAAAGAGTATATCCAAGAACCTCCAATTTTGATGCCACCAGTCGAAGGAAGACCTCTGATCATGTACTTAACTGTGTTAGATAATTCAACAGGGTGTGTGTTGGGGAAACATGACGAGTCTGGTCGAAAAGAGCATGCAATATACTACCTTAGCAAAAAATTTAACGACTATAAAACAAGATATTCACTGCTCGAGAAAACTTGTTGCACTTTGGCATGGGATGCTCGCTGACTAAGACAATATATGTTGACTCATACTACTCTATTAATCTCTTAGATGGATCCCATCAAGTACATCTTTGAGAAGCCAGCTCTCTTCGAAAGGATAGCCTGATGGCAAATGATCTTAACTTAGTATGATATCTAGTACACTACTCAAAAAGAAATAAAAGGAAGTGTACTGGAAGATCATTTGGCACATCAAGCTGTGGATGATTACCAATCTATGAACTTTGAATTCCCGGACGAGAAGATCATGCTGATTACAGATTGTGAAAATCCTGGACCGTATGAAGGACCTGAACAAGGATCCCGATGGACTATGGTTTTTGATGGAGCTTCCAATGCACTGGGTAACAAAATTGGTGCTGTAATCATTTCCCCCGAAGGTTGTCATACGCCTTTCACTGCTAGACTCTGCTTTGATTGTACCAATAACATGGCTGAGTACAAAGCATGCATCTTGGATCTTAAAGCTACTATTGACCTAAGAATCAAATTCTTAAGTGTATATGGAGACTCCACTTTAGTAATCAGTTAAGTTAGAGGAGATTGGGATACAAAGCACCCAAACCTTATCCCTTACAAAGAACTTGTGCTAACCTTGATCCCGTACTTTGAATAAATCATCTTTGAACATATCCCGAGGGAAGAAAATCAATTGGTAGATGCCCTAGCTACCATGTCACCCATGTTCAAGGTCAAATGAGACAACAAAGCTCCCCGAATTACTATCAAGAGATTTGACGAACCAGTGCACTGCTATGAGATTGTCACTAATGGTGTAGAGGAGAAGCCTTGGTTTCATGAAGTAAAAAGGTATCTCGAAGCTCAGGAATATCTTGAAGGAGCATCAATCAACGACAAAAAATTCCTGTGGAGGTTCTGAGCCAAGTTCTTCCTAAGCAATGGGATCCTATATAAGCGCAACCATGATTCAATTCTGCTCCATTGTGTGAACAAGAAGGAAGCAGAGAAGATCATGGAGGATATGCATGAAGGTATCTTTGGAACTTACTCCAGTGGACACACTATGGCCAAGAATATTATGAGAGCTGACTACTATTGGTCGACCATGGAAACTGATTGTCACCTCCACTCTAGGACTTGCCATAAGTGCCAAATTTATACTGATAAGGTTCACGTGCCTCCAGTTCCCTTGAATGTCATGACTTCTCCTTGGACATTTGAAATGTGGGGCATCGATATGATTGGAGAAATCAAACCTACTGCCTCTAATGGACACCATTTCATTCTTTTCGCCATTGAATACTTTACCAAGTGGGTTGAAGTAGCTTCATTTACCTTAGTAACCAAGAACGTCGTGGGCCGGTTCATCAAGTATAACCTCATCTGTCGGTATGGTATCCCTGAGAGGATCATCGCTGACAATGGAACAAACCTTAACAATGCCATGATCACTGAACTCTGCACACAGTTCAACATCAAGCATCACAACTCTTCTCCATATAGGCCTAAGATGAATGGCATAGTGGAAGCTGCCAACAAGAATATAAAGAAGATTATGCAAAAGATTGTGGTGACCTACAAAGACTAGTATGAGATACTACCATTTTCTCTTCATGGATATCGTACTTTGGCACGAACGTCAACTGGGGCAACCCCTTTCTCTTTGGTCAATGGCATGGAAGCTGTCCTACCTGTCGAAGTTCAGATTCCTTCTCTAAGGATTATGAAAGAAGCAGACTTAGACGAAGACAAATGGATTCAGACAAGGTTGGATCACTTAAATTTGATTGGCGAGAAGAGGATGGTTGTTGTCTGTCATGGTCAAATGTATCAAAAACATATGATCAAGGCATTCAATAAGAAGATCAAGCATCGAGTATACTAGGTTGGTGACTTGGTAATAAATTGCATCATTCTACCACAAGGAGATCCCAGGGGAAAATGGACTCCCACCTACGAAGGGTCATTTATTGTTAAGAAAGTATTCTCGGGCGGTGCTATGATGCTAACCACTATGGATGGCGATGATTTCCCGCACCCTGTGAATGCGGACATAGTCAAAAAGTACTACGCATGAGAATAACCCTCTAGGTTGACACACCTAGGAAAAAATAAGGGCATCCCAGCAAACCAAAAGGGTTCGGGAAAAAATAAGGGATATATACAAAATATTGCACACCCGGCAAGTCGAAAACCTGAACGGGCGGCTTGGGCAAAAAAGGGTATCCTGGTGGACTGAAAACCCGAAAGGACGGTCCAGGCAAAAATTAGGGATTAAAAGCATATGACTATGTCCCGTTGGATCACTTACATGCAAGCTTTATTACCAAAGTCAAAAGTTCAAATGGTTCAATCAACTTATTCCAATGTCAAGGGGCGAGATGCTCAAAGATATAGGGGCAATATCAGAGTTTAGAACCCAATGAGATCACTTCCACATGTCTATATATATATATATATATATTTGTTTTCACTTTGTACTTTTTCATTTCACGATGACTTCCTCTTACTAGGGTTTCTGTCTCTTTGTACAAAATTGCCTGCTTTTAGGCAAATGACCAATACAAATATACTTTGAAGTCCAGACTTTTTGTCTTTCTGATTTGTTTGCAAAAACGTCCAATAACTAAAATTGAATGAACATATGCATATGAGCATGATTAACTGTTAACAAATATACACACAAGAACAGGAATAAACATTTACTCAAAACTCTAGGAGCTGGGATGACACTCAAGTTGTCCATGAATCCCCATAGAATCCCTTTCATAAGGTTATCCCCGTGAAGTCGCCAGAGCCA
Source organism: Vicia faba (assembly GCA_948472305.1). Classification (NCBI taxonomy): domain Eukaryota; kingdom Viridiplantae; phylum Streptophyta; class Magnoliopsida; order Fabales; family Fabaceae; genus Vicia; species Vicia faba. The sequence continues at coordinate 646,074,781 of OX451736.1, read as the reverse complement.
CTTATATGAGATTATTCCTCACAGAGTAATCTTCACAAATGAGAGTACAATCCTCGCAATCTCCCATGCAGATCAAGGAGTATAATCTCTTTCTCGAAATTATCACCAACCTACAGAGTTCCTAACCAACACACTTCCTGGAAATTCTCTTCCCCAGCTGAGTTTGTTCCTCCAAAACTGGAAAAAGAAGCCCCTATAGAGTTTCTTCTCTTTAGAAAATTAAATTCCCCCAAGAGAATTGGTTTCCTCAGCAGAGCATTGCTCAAACAACAAGGTTTATTTCCCCAACAATCTACAAATTTCCAAGCTCGAGTCTATTTCTCAGACTACTACAAATTACTGACAAAATTCCTCTCCCTAGTGAAGTCATCACTATCCCCAGAAAGTTGTTGTAAAAACTAGAACCCGACCAGACACCGGTTAATTCTATTCTCCCTAGACGAGTCAGAAGTTAAACCATCTCTTTTATCCCCAGCCAGGATATATAAGAACTAAATTTCCCAGTAGAGCAACAGACGACCGAGGTTTCTGAACTCTACTCCCCAAACAGAAATCAATACATCCCCATCGGAGTTTCCTCAAACAAGTAAGCAGAAATCCCTAACGGAAGCATTCTAGACAAGATTGAAGATGCCCACACTCTTCATCCCCAACAATAGTCAAGGATTTATTTTCCCAGACAAAGATACACTTCAACATCATTTCACATTCATACATCATAACATATGCATATGAAACACATATAGCATAGTCTCATTTATTTTGAGAACATCATTATGAAATGCATTTCATATATCATGGCATTGCATATAACTAACTCTTTAACTTTTCAGGAAAGATCAATCAATAGATGGATATCATCAATAATTTTCAACAATTCCAGATTAATTCTCGAAACAAGACATGGAGAATATCTACATGATGGACACTCCCTTCAAACATCTGTTGGCTCAGATTAAATCGACCAAAGATTTATTCTAATACTTCTCTTAGTAGACCTTTTTCTGGCTTAGATTAAATCGACCAAAGATTTATTATGATACTTCTCTCAGTTAAAGATTTAAAGACCTCTGCTGGCTCAGAATAAATCGACCAAAGATTTATCCTAATACTTCTCTCAGTAGACCCTTTTTCTGGCTCAAATTAAATCGACCAAAGATTTATTCTGAAACTTCTCCCAGTTGAAGATTTAAAGACATCTGCTGGATCATATTAAATCGACTAAAGATTTATTCTGATATTACTCCCAGTTAAAGTCAAGTGTAAACTTAGTCTAATTTCTCTATCAACAGATACTTTGGATGGCATCTATAATCCCATCTTTGACGACTCTCCGTCATCTCTCCAAATGGCATCTTTAAGCATATTCCCGATATAATCAACAAACAGTTTTCACTTTATGCACAAGCGAGTGCAAATTTTTGGGCACTTAAGTGTTCAATCATCTTCTACCCTCAAGTCACGAATGGCGAACAAGACAATCTAACTCTTCAGGTTTAAGAAGATTGAACAGGGGAAGCTGTTGTACCCCAAAATTTTCCCTCTCTTTCCTCAAGACATTTGTCACCAAAGATCTCAAATGCTCAAGGGCTCTCAAGGGTTTTATCAGACAAGCTCACCTCCTAAGAATTTAGCCTCCAAATTAGGGTTTTGGTTTTTTCAAGTACAATTGGATTTTTGATGCCTCAAATAACTTTCATGTTTCATTATAGGTCTCTAAGATTTCTCATACCGAGTTTCAAGTCTTGCATCACAAATTTGCTCAATCAATTGCTCAGATGATTGAAAATCAGTTGTATTGGGTAAAAAGTCAATTGCGGTCAATATACAATCAAACTTCATGATTTTTGGCCAACATCAACATTTTGAAGTCATATTCATCAGTTGATCAAGTGTTGATCACAATTCCTCAAGAAAAGCATTCAAATAATCAAAAGGGCAAAATTATCAAAATTAGGGTTTTGACTGAGATTGACTGATCATTGACTTTTGACCAAGTACATGACCTAATGGCTTGAAGCATGATCTAAAGGATTCAAACAAAACAGGTTAATTTTAATATGAAAAGAAAATGAATTAAAATCCTAAGTTCTATTAATTTTAAATTAAAGAAAATGGTTAAAATAATTATTAATTAATTTAAAAAATTAATTTAATAAAAAAACCTAAAACTATATTTTTTTAATGATTTTTTATAATTTTATATTGTTATTAAAAAAGGTTTTGAAAAAGTTAATAAATATAAAGCAAATAAATAAATAAGCTAAAAAGAAAACAAAAAATTAAATGGGTCTGGATGTCAATAGAAATACGGGGGGTATAAGATTTGAAATTCGTTGGGCCCAAGTTGCTGTAAGCCCAAAGGTGCAATTGGATTCAGTGAGGGAGGTTTTTGAGGGTGTATGATGGAATGCACATTGAGAGCACTGGATCTAGATTGGATAGTGGTGATCTGATAGTATATGGTGCACACACTTGGCTTATGAACATTGGATCTGCAAGTAAAATTAGAGAAAAAACAAAATGCAAGAGGCAGAGGTCGAACCCCTTCCCTCTCACGTACACAATGTCTTAACACTCACACACCCAACCGTTGGGACGACCTTACATCCGTTAATATACATCAAGCAATAAATATATAATGTAAACACGCGAAAATGATGAGCTGTCAAACGTGCATGCTGTACTGGGGCCCCCTGTGTTTGAATGGATGAATCATAGCACACAGATGTGCCACGCTAGATCTGAGGGGGTCAAACCACCACCTGCGGTGGTTGACCACCTTCTTCTTTGGCACGACAAAAAAATAACCTGCAAAATAAAAAGATTCAAGGCTAGAGATTTGGCCTACCCCCCCTAAAACCTAGGCTACGAATCCAACCATGGTCTTAGATTAGTCTGAAAATTCCTCCATCATTGAAACCGGCGCTTACACATTTTCAAACCCAAACAATGGTGTCCTGTTATTTTAGCACTGATTGTCATATGAAACATGTTAAAACATTCACAATGATTGTTAATAACACAAATATGGATGCAATGGGTATTTCCATAACATGAATATACAATTTCGATTTCAAGAAACCTTACCAACCAGTGATGCGTGGATCCGGTGATCTAGGATCTTGCAAGCCTTGGGAATGGGTGGAATAAGTTCCTAGGAATCTCTGGAATGCGACTGAGCAGTTGGTATGGATGGATGATGGCTGAAAAACTCAGTTTCAAATTTCACAACTTTTATGATTTTTTGCAATTTTGTGGAGCTTTGGTAAGGCAATGTATTTTTGTGCCTTTTGCTCATGCCTTGGTCTTGTATTTATAGAGGAAGAAGAGGGCTAGCAAAGATGGTAAGAATCCACCCATAATGGCCCTCTTTCAAACCAAAATCAAACACATTAAAAAAGTTCCAAAATTGCAAATTCTTTCGCATTTTGAGGTGCAATGCACCTGGCCTCCTTTGCACGAAATTTTGGGCCCAAAAACAATTCAAACCATCAGCCCATATTGCCATAACCAATATTTACTATTTTATGCAATTTTATTTAGTTTTTATTTGAATAAAACAAAATAAATATGGATAAAATAGGTAGAAATGGAAAGGCAATGTAGAAATGATTTTAGAGGTCTCTAATAAGATTAGGAAGATGTTTGAAGTCCAAGAAGTTAGGCCATTGACCTAAAAGTTCAAGTTTGTCCAATGCACAATTCTTGAAATTTCCCAAATTTCCCCAACTTGGGAAAACCATAACTTGCTCAATTTTTATCCACTGATGATGATCCTGGACTTTTTGGAAAGCCTAATATGTCCTATATAACCTCTATGTTGACCATTTTTGAATTTGGAGAAATCATCTTAATGTAAATGGTCTTGGGAAAAAATGACTCTTGTTGACCTTTTGAAAATGACCTGTAATGTATGAACTTGTATCTTCCAAATGATGCATTTCTTGAACTTGAGAATAAAAGAGAAGTTGTAGGTAATTGGATTCTATTCAAAATTATATTTGTTTTGGGCAAAATGGATGAAGTATGTGAAAGTTATGCCTGGTCAAAATTTAGTTGACTTTTCCTATAGAAACCCTAATTTATCAATTCTTGACTTTTGATAAATTAAGAGCATTCCATGAGGAATCATGATCAACCCTTGATAAAATTATGGATATAACTTCAAAGTGTTTATTTTGACAAAAAAATCTTGAAGTTTCACTGTATATTGGCCACAGTTGCCTTTTGACCTAGTATAGTTGATTTTCAAACATTTGGGCAATTGACTGAGCAAACTTGTTGTGCAAGGCATGAAATTTGGCATGGACAATCTTGAGGACATATTAGGACCATAGAAAACATTTGAGGCCTTTGGATCTCTAACATCTTGGTTAAAAGTGAAACCCTAGTTGGAAGGCCATTGCTTAGGAGGAGAATTTTGTCTGATCAATTCTTGGTCGACCTTGAGCAATTAAAGACCTCTAGGAGCATGTATTGAGTGAAATGGGAGGAAAAATTTTGGGGTACAACAGCTTCCCCTGTTCAATCTTCTTAAACCTGAGGATTTAGATTGGCTTGTCCGCCTTTCGTAATCTGAAGGTGGAAGATGATTGAACACTAGAATGCCTCGAAATTTGCACTCGTATATACATGAAGTAACATTGCTGGTTGATGATTATCGGGAATGGGCTTACAGATTCCATTTGAAGAATATGACTGAGAGTTGTCGGAGGTGGGCTTAAAGATGCCATCCAAAGTAGATGCTGACTTCATAAGAGGTCTCTTCATGGGGACTCATGTTCCTGTTGTTTTAGGAGGACTCCGCTGGGGAATGTTGGTTTCTATTTGGGGAATAGAGTCTAAGAGCTCTAGTTGTCCATTACTCTACTGAGGAGTTATCTCTTTACTGGGGAGAAGGAAATTTAGTTGTTATCCAATCGAAATCCAGGCTTCACAGTAAGTTGCTGAGGGTAATAAAGTTGACGACTATCTGGTCGTATTCTAGGCTTCATAGTAACTTACTGGGGATTATGAGACTAACTATTATCTGATCGGTTTCCAGGCTTCGCCGTAAAATGAAATTAAACTGTTATCTAGTCCGAATGCAGGCTTTAGTGACTTGAACTGTTATCTGGTCGTGTCCAGGCTTCAGTGACTTGAACTATTATCTGGTCGGGTCTAGGCTTCAATGACTTGAACTGTTATCTGGTTGTGTCCAGGCTTCAGTGGCTTGAACTGTTATCTAGTCGTGTCCAGGCTTCAGTGACTTGAACTGTTATCTGGTCGGGTCCAATCTTCAGTGACTTGAACTGTTATCTGGTCGGGTCCAATCTTCAGTGACTTGAACTGTTATCTGGTCGGGTCTAGGCTTCAGTGACTTGAACTATTATCTGATCGTGTCCAAGCTTCAGTGACTTGAATTGTTATCTGGTCGTGTCCAGGCTTCAGTGACTTGAATTGTTATCTGGTCGGGTCCATGCTTCAGTGGCTTGAACTATTATCTGGTCGTGTCCAGGCTTCATAATGTGGTAAATTATACTATCATCTGGTCGGGTCCAGGCTTCACAGTAATTGATAGAGCAAACTGCTATCTGGTCGGTCTCCAGGCTTCACAGTAACCTATACTATTATCTGGTCAGGTCCATGTTTCATAGTGCCTTGGGTTGTAGGTTGACTGTTATCCGGTTGAATTCTGGGCTTCAACAATGATGTTAACTACTATCTGGTCGGGTCCAGGCTCCGCAAAAACTTATAATGTTATTTGGTTGGATTCCAGGCTTCATAGTGTCTTGAATTGTAGGCTGATTGTTATCCGGATGGATTTCGGGCTTCAACAATAATGTTAACTGACATCTGGTCAGGCCCAGTCTTCAGAGTGTTGCAAACTACTATCTAGTCGAATTCCAGACTTTAGTGTTGTAAATTTCTATCTGGTCAGATTCTAGGCTTCACAGTGTTGTAAAATGCTATCTGGTCAGATTCCAGGCTTCACAGTGTTGTAAACTGCTATCTGGTCAGATCAAAGCTTCATAGTGATTGATGAATTGTTACTCCACATAGTTACCTTGTCTTGTTTCAAGAATTAATCTGGAACATGTTGAAAATTGATGATGATATTTGTTTGTTGATCTTTCCTGAAAAAAGTAAAGAATTAGCTCTATGCAATGTCAAGATGCATGACACACATGATGTTCTCAAAATAAATGAGATTATGCTATATGTATTTTATATGTATATGATATGACATTTGTAAAATAATGTATGAATGCAATGTATGAACTTATCAGTTGTTCTTTGCAGTGTCGTTGAATTGAGGGAAAGTAAATCCCTGACTGCTGCTGGGGCTGAAAAATTTGATTCTTCATTATTTGTTGAAGTTGAATGGTTGGGAGATGGATTTTTGTGGATAGAGAAATAAACTCAAATGGGGAAAGAAAACTCTATAAATCGCTTGGGGATTTTTATGAAGTCCTGTTGGGGAACCCAAGAAGTTTATGAACCATGTTGAGGAATTCTTCAAGATGCTGGGGAGATGATTGGAAACTCTTGCTCTGCAGGGGATATCAGAACCTCTGACACCATTAGGCTTGTATGCTGAAGATATGGCAGTGACTTCGCAGGAGGACGTCTCTGCCTCTGTATATATTGTGGGATGTATCTGCGGGGATCTACAAATGGATTTTTAGATATTGTCCCATTTCTTAAAGCCATTAGTACCTGTATTTCTGTTTTTTATGCGTGTATTTGTAAACGATAATCATATTCAAATGCATATGTTAAAAATAACCACTGGACATTTTTGCAAAACAAAACAGAAAAATAAAAACAAATGGTTTTGTACTTTCAAAGAGATAGTTTTGTATTGATTTGAAGAAGTCTTCCTATAACAGGCATTTTTGTACAAGGAGACGGACATCCTAATAAGAGAATGTCGTTGTAAAAATGAGAACTATATAATATAATATACAGAGAAAAAAAAATAGCTATGTGAAATGATCCCATTGAGTTCCCATTCTACTATTGCCTTTATATCTTTGAGCGTCTCATCACTTTTCTGCTTGGGTGAAGCTAACTGGATTGATTAGTACCATTTGAACTTGACACTTGTTACCGAAGTCCGTCTGTGAGGTGATCCAACAGGACATAGTTGTACGCTTTTAATCCCTAACTTTTTCATGGACCGCCCTTTCGGGTTTTCAGTCCACCGAGATACTCTTTTTTGCCCAAGCCGCCCTTTCAGGTTTTTGACTTGCCGGGTGTACAAATTTTTCTTATATATATATATATATATATATATATATATATATATATATATATATATATATATATATATATATATATATATATATATATATATATATATATATATATATCCCTAATTTTTGCTCGAACCCTTTTGGTTCGCTAGGATGCCCTTATTTTTTCCTAGGCCAGTCAACCTAGCAGGTCTCTTTTCATGCGTAGTATCTTTTAACTATGTCCGCGTTCACAGGGTGTGGAAGATCGTCACCGTCCATAGTGGTTAATATCATAGCTCCACCAGAAAATATATTCTTGATCACAAGTGGTCCTTCGTATGTAGGAGTCCACTTGCCCCTGGGATCACCTTGTGGTAGGATGATGCGCTTGATTACCAGGTTACCAACATGATATACCTGACGTCTGACCTTCTTGTTAAAAGCTTTAATCATATGCTTTTGGCACATCCGACCATGACAAACAGCTGCGAGCCTCTTCTCGTCAATCAGGTTTAATTGGTCAAGTCGAGTCTGAACCCATTCGTCTCCATTCAAACCTACATCCTTATGATTCTCAAGGAAGGGATCTAAACTTCAATGGGTAGGACAACTTCCATACCGTATACCAGAGAGAAAGGAGTTTCCCTTGTTGACATGTGTATTGAGGTACAATAACCATGAAGAGAAAATGGTAACATCTCATACCAGTCTTTGTATGTCATTGTCATCTTCTGTGTGATCTTCTTGATGTTCTTATTGACAGCCTCTACAGTGCCATTCATATTCAGCCGATAAGGAGAAGAGTTATGATGCTGAATCTTGAATTGTGTGTAGAGCTCGGTGATTATATTATTATTTATATTAGTACCATTATCTGTGATGATTCTTTCTAGAATACCATACTGACATATAAGGTTATGTCTGATGAACCGGGCCACAACGTTCTTGGTAACAAAAGCAAATGAGGCTGCCTCGACCTACTTTGTAAAGTAATCAATAGCGACAAGGATGAAATGGTGCCTATTAGAAGCGGTAGGTCTAATATCTCCAAACATATAAATTCCCCACATTGTGAATGGCCAGGGAGCATTCAAGACGTTTAGAGGAACCAGAGGCACATGTACTTTGTCAGCATAGATTTGGCATTTGTGACAAGTTCAGGAATGCTGATAACAATCTGCTTCCGTAGTGGACCAGTAGTATCCTGCTCATAGGATCTTTTTAGCCATTTGTATGCCCACTAGAATGGGTGGAAAAGGTACCTCCGTGCATATCTGCCACAATCTTCTCTGCTTCACTCTTGTCTATAAACCGAAGCAAAGTAGAATCATGGTTGCGCTTGTAGAGGATTCCGTTACTGAGGAAGAACTTAACAAAGAACCTTCTTAGGAACTTCTTATCATTAACAGAAGCTCCCTCATGATACTCTTGGGCTTTGAGGTATCTTTTCACTTCACATAACCAAGGTTTGTGCGCTACTTCTTCCGTATCAACCTCATAACAGTATGCTGGTTTGTCCAATCTCTCAATAGTGATCTGAGGAGCTTCATTATCCCATTTGACTTTAAACATGGATGCCATAGTGGCTAGCGCGTCCGCTAACTAATTTTCATCTCGTGGAAAATGCTCAAAGGTAACTTCTTAAAAGTGTGGAATTAGTGTCAACACATGCTCTCGGTAAGGGATGAGATTAGGATGCTTCATATCCCATTCTCCTTTGATTTGATTGATTACCAAGGCCGAGTTCCAAATACACTCAAGAATTTGATTCTCAAGTCGATAGCAGCTTTGAGACCCATAATGCATGCTTCATATTCAGCCATATTAATAGCACAAT